>JACFYI010003821.1:178096-228674 GCA_014898755.1 Handroanthus guayacan | reverse complement strand
GCTTTATTTTGCTTTTCACATTGGTGCAAAAGCGTTACTGTTGCCTTTGCTGGAGTTCCTATAAGCACCAAGCAAGTTTGATTCCTGGGTGAGATCTCTAGTTCCTTTGCCACGACCCTAAAGTTTGACCATTTCCACTTCTTTTTATTGAGGGAATGCCAAGCACCCTTTGCTTATCAACTACTCCAAAACCTCTTCTTAGAGCTAGCCTCAACCCTAGGAATAGCAAAGATCTTCCACCCTTTCAATTACTGGCTTCAAGTAGTGCCTGTAATATCAATTTATAGTTCAATAGCATAATTCTATCCTGCTAGTCCTACCTTGTTCAATGAATTTTCTCTTATACCTTGTATTGAATGACTAGCTACTAAATGCCCTACTTCAAGTATTGGATTGACTTTCTACACCTATTGCTTGAGCTATAAAAGCACCTTTAATAATCGTCCAGAATAGCTCCTGCCTAGATTCGCTTCTTGACCTCACCCAAGCAAGAGCACTTTTAGTATTTCACCTCTCTTCCCATTCATTTCTTTCTTGTGTCACCAAGTCTGTTGGTTTAGATGCTTCTAGGATTCCTTGGAAGGAACCATGGAGTTCTTACTTAATTTAGTTCTTTTAGTAAAAGCCAATTCTTCGCCATATTGATATATAGATATAGATACAATTCAAAAAGAACTATTTATTCTTAATGTGTTACTAGACCTAACTTAATGCCGTCAAACTCTTATATTCATCCATTTCGCTTTTAGAAAAGCTTTGAAACTTCTGTTAGGTTTTTAGTTATCAATACCTCTAGGAGAAAGCTAGTTAGCATAGAACCATTTCATCTATTATTAAAACACCCTTTTTACGGATCACCCTGAAGAAAGGGTAATTACCCCAGCTAATGTGTCCATAAAATTACCATCCCCAGCAACCAATTCTTGAGAAGGAATAAAAAAGAAAAGAAAAGATTAATAGGCAGATCAGGGTCTTTCCCTTAAGCCAATACTCCAACTAATGCTACTGCTGCTTCCTACACAAAGGTTGGCGGCACCTGCCCCTGTTTATCATTCCTTTGCTTCTGATTGTGAAGATTAAAGGGTCTTGGCACACTACATACATGTCAATTATAGCCAATTGGCATCAGTTAGAGAGGTAAGTTCTACCAATATTGAGGGTTCAGCATCACGATAGACTTAGAATATACTAGCAAATTCCTTTATACCTGAGATTCCCATTCCAACCTCTAAACTTATGTTGGGATATGCCAGCTTCAAGGATGCTTATTTTAGTTGGAATCTTTTCATTGCTAAAGTGATTCCTTATTTTGATTTAGTGCTTGCTTACTTGCTTACTTAGACTATATCCACTGGTCCAAAGATGTAAAAAAAGGGATTTCCTAGAATTTCAAATCGCCCTTTCAATGGCTTAGGAATCCCCCGATCTGTCTCCATGAGCAGGAGAGGTGTATAGCAAGGCTAACTGTAAAAAAGAAAGGAACCAATAGCTGATAGCCCAAGTGAACATAGGAAATCTGGAGGAGTTCCATATTCCCTCTCTATCTTGTCTAGTCAAATTCTAATTCTTCCCTACGGTACGTCGCTTTATCAACTGCTCATTTGGTGAATTAGGCACTTCTCTCATCTTATTTTTCTCATCTAGCACAAGAAGAGCCTACCAAAGCTAGTATAGCTAGTAAGGGGGAAAGACCAAAGCAAATCAGTACAGTAGTAATTGGCTTTCAAGTAGGCGAGTATAGGATATAGAATAAGATGTACACAAATTGAATTCTTCCCTTTTCTCTTTATAGAAAAGCAGGGTGATATAGCCAATAATTCATAGTCTTCCTTATCAAGGTACTCTCAAGCTCCCTACCTCAGGCCAAGATCTAATCTATATTGTAGAATGTAAGGTGCTGGATCGAAGGAGTATGCTGATCTCTTTGATTACACTAGAGAAAAGCAATCTTCACTAGCTATTTCCCATATCTCCTATAAGTTTTATTTTTGTATTCTATTGGTATACCTTAGAATCTGATGGAGACTAGTGATAGATACTCACAAGATGGCAAATGAAAGAAAGTCAAAAAGCCTTAGCAGCAGGTGGTCATGGTTAATGAAACATAAGTCAAAATGAGGATAAAAGGAAAGGTAGTTGTTGGTCTAATCGCAAAAGAAGACTTTTTTCCTATCTGTGTCTTTCGCCTGATAGCCTGAAATGCATTTTCTAGATTGCTCACCTCTGGGCTGCAACGGTGTTGCTGGGATTCTTCTAAGGTTCTAAAGCGATTAGCGCAGGAGAATAGGTCAATGAAAAGGGGAGCCCAGATTCATAAAGAGATTCTCAAAACATTCAATGAGATGCATCCCATGAGACCTAATAGATATGGGGTTGTTGTAGCTATAGCTATCGTAACGTAAGCACCAAAGCCATCAAAGCACACATTAGCAGAGGAAAAGCAACATCGAACATCTCTCTCTTCATCTTACATATGATGATAAGGAGTTTGAATAGCTAGAGGCCATCCCCTTCGCATGCCCTATGAGGCCGACATCTAGTTTCGGGAAAGGGGCATAGAATGGAATGTGTGAAGCATCTAGCTAGCATTAGACTGACTACTTAAGAGTAGTAATAGTTAAGGATGCTTTCATGTCCAATCAAAAAATAGTCCTTGAGCAATTCATAAAGTAGTTTTAGGAGAAAATCGCTAACCAGAAAGACAAACTATGGCTAATACAATTACCTGAAGGATAGATGTAACACCCTGAACCTAGATCTTCCGTCCTAGGATGGGTTACTACCCAAATTATATCAACTCATATATAGCATATGTCATTTGCACTTTATTAATGGGATAACAAGGTATAGAGACACAACATTCCAAAAATTTTTCATCAAAATGAAAGACAAAAAATTCTAAACTATCTACAAAAACTTCTCCACGATCTCAATGACTTATCCTGCAAAAAGTTTGATAACATAAGTTCTAATGAACTTAGTAAAATTTATGGGTGGGTTGGCAAACAACAAATGAGTCGATTATGGCTGAACCAGTATTTGGTGGAACTAACATCCTTATTACTCTATTAACAATAATTCCTTATCCCTCCAATTTCACTCTCGAGTGGCTGCTCAAAGGGGAACACAATCATTAGGCACGATCGACTGCATGTCTCAGACCAATCTCCTGGAAAGCCTACCTCTAGTCAATCGTGGAACTGCCCAACAATTGGGACACCCTGCAGAATCTACCTGACAGTCTGATACCACCTAGCCATCTCTTAGATGGCTCCCAGGCCCAATAACACAATAAGCAATCAGGTTTCAAAGGGACTTTGATAATTAAATCAATATTTCTAACAATCGAATCAACAATCATTAGGATGAATTCATCAATTAATATTTAGGATCACATAAAATGGACAATATGAGTATGAAAAGAGGCAAAAGAAAGGTGTATTGGGCTACTGGTCTGCGCGCTGCCACGCCTTGCTACGTACTTTTTTTCAAATCTGAAATTTTTGAGATTTTCAAAATCACATAAAGATTTTCAAAACTCCAAAAATTATTCTTTTCAAACACGTAAATTTTCAAAAGTTAAAACTTGGAAGTCAGAGTTCCTAAATTGAATTAGGGTTTCATGGAGGAATAAACAAAAAAAAAAGAAGCATGATTTCAAGAAACACGAATCGAGATCAAGGAATAAATTGGTAGAATCAAATAATTAACATTAAGTCGATAAGGAGTAACCATGAAATTTAACTCACTTTAATCTCTTCCTATTTTACTTTCTCAAGTGTGATTCTCCCCTCTTCCTGAGCTCCAACTTACTTTTGATCTTGGCACATGATTTTGTTGGAAAGAAACTTGGAAAATTTAAGGAATTTTGATGATAAAGTGACGTTATGGAAGAAAGATGAAAGTCTTGTGCCTTGTGTGTGTTTGGCTTTTGTGTGTGTAGATGGATTAAGAATTTGATTTTAAACCCTCTCATATTTATACTTTTTGAAGAGGGACTAAATTGTAAAGAAAAGAGGGATTAAGGGTAAATTTCAAAGAAAGAAAAGTGAGGCGGAAGATTGAGATTTTACCAAATTAAGGTGTGTTGTCCCCATTAAGATATTGCCAAAAAGAGGTTATAAATGGATTCCAAATAAAGGGCTAAAATAGCACCATAAGAATTTTGCCAACTTTTTTGTCATATGATGAAAATTGTGTGGCCAAAATGAAATTTATCCTTTCGTGTATGTGTGTCTATGTATGTATGGCCGGCCATTTGGCCTTTTTGAGGCCATGTTTTATTTTATTTTTTTTCAATTGAGAAGGAAGAGTTTAAAGTGTAAAAATGAAAAAATCTCGTACGTTTCAAAAGAAATTAAAGAATTTTGTATAACAATTTTTGAAGATGAGTGTAACAATTTAAAAATCATTAGAGAATATTTGAAACTTATAGAAAATGTTTAGAAATTATTGATAATATTTTTATGCATGATAAAATATTGTTATGCATAGATAAAATTTTATTAATGAAGTTAAAGGAATTTTATGAGGTATTACACTCTCCTTTTTAGAAGAATCTAAGTCCTAGATTCTTTCCTATAATAACTGTAATAAAATTCCCGGATCAGGATAAATTGCTCAAACTTGTTAGTAAAAAAGGTAGGTACTTTTTTCGCATCTCGTCTTCACATTCTCATTAGCTTCTTCATATTTCTAATTCCTTCAAAGAACTTTGGCTTGAGGAATTTTCCTATTCCTAGGTTCCCAAACTTGGTAATCAAGGATCCATGCAGGCTGTTCGATGTAGGAGAGGTCACTCTGGATACATAGGTCATTGTAATTGACAATGTGAGATGGATTAGGGTGATACTTTTGTAGTTGGAGAAACATGAAATATATTATAAATTCTAGTCGGGTTAGTTGGTAAATTTAATCTGTATGCAACAAGACCCACTAGTTCTAAAATTTCAAAAGGTCTTATGAATTGGGGAGTTAGTTTTCCATTTTCCCCCTATTCTTCGAATTTCTTTTTTGTGAAATTTCGTCAAGTCTAACAATAAATTTCTGCTAGTTTCTCAACATTATGCTAAGTTTGAAGTGGCAAAAGTGAGTCAACTTGGCAAGTCGGTATAACCATTCTATGCCTAGGGTAAAATCATACTCTTGGATTGGTGATCCTACGGTTACTTTGCAATTCCTGTTTCTAACACAAATCGTGATACATGCCCCCATAGGTGAGTAGACATCATAAAGAGTACTCAAAGTTTTAGACACTAATTTCGTTTTGGAGGCAAAAGTAGTAGATATGAATGAATAAGTAACACTAGGATCAAATAAAGTTTTGAATTGAAACCTTACCTTCCACAACATCTGTGGCTTTTGGATTATCTGTGCTTGTAAGGGTGTAAGCTCTGGCCTTCGCCGGTGGTCTCTTACCTAATTCGGATTGCTACTGCAGTTGCCTTCGAATTTCCTAGATTCGCATTAAAGTTGCGACTCCTGGGAAAATTTTCCTCTGTCTATTGGGAGCTTCCGCAATTTAAGCATTTTCTTGCTTAACCCAGCATCCACAGTAGTTGTACCTTCTTATCATAGTTCGTGGCACAATGTATGGGGCTTTGCCTCTATTCATGTTTGAGGAATTGGAATTTTTGAGAGCAACTATCATTTCCTCTTCTCGAAAAATTTTCTTTTCTTTGTCAGAATCCACTTTTCCTTTTCTCCACTTTTCGTCTAATTTTTGAAGTTTCCAAAATTCAATCTCAATTTTCATAGCTTTCTCCACCGGATGGTTACAGTTTGGAAGGTCACATGAAGCTAGAGCTCGAGGAGCTCTGCTTTTATCTCTCTACAAACCTTCTCATCCTTCTTTCATTCCAAGGACATCAGGGGCATATTGGATTAACCCATTATACTTTGCTTCATAATCCACCACAGCCATGGACTTCTGAAACCAAATTCATAAATTCTCTTTCCCTAATATCCCGCACAACTTGAATTTTCATAAAAACTCTATTTTGAATGCTGCTTCCCACGTCCATTTAATTCCATTTTCATTCCATTCTTGTTCTATTTTTGTCCACCAATAGAGTGCCGCATCTTCTAAAGGAAAAGTAGCATAATTCACTTGTTACCTTTCTGAGTAATTAAGAACTCGAAATATTTTTTTCCACCTCTTGAATCCATGCCTCTGCCTTTCAGTCATCTAGCTCTCCCTTAAATCTAGGCAGATTAAATTGAAGAAACCTAGTCAAGGTTTTATGTTCCATCTCGGGGTTTTGATTCCCACGATTTTCTACATTCCCCTGATGTTGGGAAAATTCCACAAACATATGTTCAGCAGTTGGCATGTTTCCCTATTCGTGGAAGAATCCTTTTTGTATATAACCCAGAACCGCTCATAAAGGGCAGCTCGAGACCACTAAACCTTTGAGAGAGCTTCACAACGAGCCCCACTGACCTTACAAGCAACTTTGAATGGTAAAATTATACATAGTCATTGCTGCTATCAAGTCATAAGGATGGAACCAATTACAAAGGGCTTTTCATCGAAATGGATGAAAAATCTTCGCGAATTCAACAGCACCCTTATAAGAGATTTTAACCTGTAAAAGATGTGTACACACTGCTTACCCTAGAATCAGTGATTACAACATTATCACCAAGTATGGCATAGCGATCAAAGTACAGTCCAGGATAGACGTGGTCTACTACCCACCAAACCAAAGTATGATGAAACAAAGCAAAGAGGGCCCATGACAAATACGTACCGAGTGGGTTACCAAAAGCAAAACTAATAGACTTTGGCTATTTTGGATGAAACGTTCGCAAGAAACAAGCTTAGCAACTTGCTTTAAAGATAGAGGCCCTTGACCTTAACTCTCGGAGTGAATGCCACTCGCAATAGAGGAGGGAGCGTGAAGTCCGGATTTAATAGATACTGAGAAAGCATCTTTCATGATGAAATTTGCAAGTGTTAGAGTGGTGTCCCGCAGCTAATTGATTATGGCTTTTAAACTGCTCTTTAATTAATATAATCTTATTTTGTTCAATATGTAAGATGATTTTTATTCATCATATGTTCATAAAATTGTGACTTATCTTAACAATTTATATGGATGAAGCCCTTTAGATCAAACATGGCTAGGGGACTTGGCCATGCATTAGATGGTGATAATGAAACAAGTCTATACAGTCTAGATCTTAACATGTTCCAAGTCATATAATCTTTGATACAAGGGCATTTTAGATTCGGATAAACGTGCACTAACGATGCATATATCCAAAGAGTTGGATAGTTGCTCCGTTTCATGAGCAAATGATGTGCTTAATATCAATGCACATTACTGGATGCTTGTTAGAGAATGAGTTCACTGAATGACTTGCCAAGAGAAGCTCGAAAGGTAGTCGTAGTGGTATTCGGTAACGAGAAGTTCTCTTACTTATGCTAGTGCACATTATTAGTCCTTTGACTTGAGAAATTATGGTAACCTTAAGATAGGTCCTTGTTCTTTGATATGCATCTCGATCCCTTAGCGAATCATATGAGGTGCTCATTAGGGAAAAGCTATCTATGCATAGAGGTTTATGAGTTTCAATAGAGGATCCGATTTCTTGTTTGATAAATGAGTGCATCTCCTATGTTTTCTAATGATGCTTAGTTTGGTAAAATCCTTGCGTAAGGTGGTGTGACTATTTGGAAATGAGTTTTCAAATGAGGTGTCACATGAGGCATAGTATTAGGGCTATTAGGGCACTAAAAATACCTTAACCCTAGGCTCAATTGGGAGATAGAAATCGGAAGGACCGTATTTGCATGGAACGTGTAAGTGGAAAAGTTCACACCAGGATTAATTTCACCAATCAATTGGGTATTCTAAGAATTAATAGAGATTATTTCTATTGTGTGGTTAATTAAGGGAGTTTAATTAATTGGGATAAATATTTGATTATTTATTCACTAATTAAATTGCAAATTGTTGCGAGCCCATGTCTTATTAATTGATGAGTCTAATGGGTCACACACAAAAGCCTTGATGAGAACACATGGATTAATTGAGAGATATCTAAATGGTTTAGATGAATTACTTAATAGAAATTAGGTGAAAGATATACTTTTGACCAAAGTCAAAGGGTTTGACTAAAAGACAAAATTGGATAATTGACTAGATTAATTTGAAGAGTCAAGTTAGTCTATTAATTTAATAATTGAATTAATCCAATTAATGTGAGGTGTCAAATTATAGTTAGATCAAATTGCCAATTTAATATCTGAGGAAAATTCAAAAGGCAATCCAGAGAATTTGAGTTGGCATTTAATTAAATAGTTAATTAAATTGCCAATGTCAACTCATATCCTACTTCAACTCCAAGTAGACCAATGAAGTTTTGAGAGAATCTAGAGCATAGGAGGTGTGACCACCTTCTTAGAAAGATCTCAAAATATCTATAGTCCACTTGGCAAGCGGCCGGCCATTTGATGTCTAATGTCACAGTTGCACTTTGAATTTCCCTCTAACATTATCTCAAACACCTCCTCTCTTCTCTCTCTCAAATCTCAATGGAAGATAAGAAGCTTGAGTTTTCGCCATCATCTTCTTCAAGTACTCTCAAGAGATCAAGATGTGTGGATTAACATTAGAGATCGTACACTTGAAGAATTCCTTGGTGTGATCCTTGCTTTTTCATCAAAGTAAGGGGCTACCTTGAAGAGGAAGAATTTGGCCAAGCTTAAAGAAGATATCCTTTGGAGGAATTGGATCTTCATATATCAAGATTTGACAGTTGGAGATCAAGACTTGAAGGTGGAGGTCTAGGCTTGAAGCTTGGAGATGAAAGTTTAAAGAAGAAGATCTAGTTGCACCTTGGTGTTCATCACTTGATTTGGATTTTGCACTAAAGTAGATCTCTTCTCTCTAAAATTCATTTGGTTGCATAAGTTAATCCAATGAGATACATATTAATCTATGGTGATTAAGTTTGAAGTTCGCTGCGTTTATGATTTTTGAAATCAACTTCTATGTCCTTCCGCTTTCCAGTGGCATCAGAGCCATGATCTATGCACTTTTTGAATTCTGCCTTCATTGATTCATGTGATGAATTGATGAGAGACTTGATGATCTTGATTCAATTTGACAAGTTGGAGGTTATCACATGTTCGTAAGTGGCTTGATTGTTGGATTAGATCCATATTATTAGCTTTATTTTGAGTTATAGCTATGATTATCCCATTTGTAACGGATTAGATTGATTAATTGAATGCATAGATGATTTTATCTTTGGAGTTTGGTTCCTTGTAGATGATCATTGATGTGTTGATATTTTGAAAATCTAGAAATCACATTGAAGATGCCTCAAAATGATGCAAAACAAAATGAAAAACAAAAAACACGCCGAAAGCTTCACACGCAGGCGCCGAAGCACCCAGGATTGGGCACAGACAAGCCTAATCCAGTGGGCGCCCAATACAGTTTACTTATTTTTTTTCCAGTTTTCTATTTTTTTTAGGCATTTCTTTTGATGAAAGGAGGCTTATATGGTCATCCCTAGTGTTATAAAATGTCTATAATTAAACTCTAAATTTAAGTATCATTATGTGTTGTTTAATCATTTAAGCACTTTATTTAATTATTTCTTGCCTTAAATTGTTTAATGTATGATTGTGATGATGAGCCTAAATAACTTTATTTTATTTGTTGGTTGTAATTAAATAGGGCTTCCATCCCCCTTTTCTTTTGGTGATCCATGCCATGGAGGAAGAAGGCTAAAGAATTCAAGAATGAAGGCCATGTATGTATAGTGATGCATATGTAGTAGATTAGATCCACATCACGTAATTAATGCTCACGATCATCATGTTGTAGGTACATGCTAGGTTTATTTATTTATACTTTCTTTATCCTATGTTGTATGATTATGCATGTTTAGGGCAGAGAATCTAAATAAGTTGAATTATCGATGAGATCTTTCAGGCATAAAACCCTCATTTTCCATGCCTTCTATTAATAAGTAAAATCATGGGATGTTACCATGTTGGCATATTGTCTCAAGAGTCATGGAACATGCTGTCGAGGGAAAGCTATGATTAATGACCTTAACATGAGATGCACCTCTGTAGTGATTCGATTATGATGTTATCTCATAAGTCATGGAACATTATAATTGAATTGTAAAAGGATAATTGGTAGGTTTGACTTAACACTTAAAAGGATGATTGGTAGGTTAGCATAGACATCGTATGAGTTATGGGTCTATGTGAAAAATGAGGCAAAACATATTAATGATTGTATAGAGATGCAATTGGTCAAAGTCACCTACTTTAGAGTTGGTGATAAACATCTCACAAGTCGTGGGTCTATTATCAACATTTTTGGGACTTTAATTCTCACTAGAAAATATGATTTCCCAAATTCTCAATGAGAGTAGAGAATTTGAAGAAATAGTAGGAGGCAAAATATGTTTTAAGAACATAATCATATTTTTTAAATATTGAACTAAAATAAATGCTTATGTTCTCTTCCACGTGTTTTTGTAGATTTTTGAAAAATTAAATAAAAATGGCTAAGAACCCACTTGCAATGATTTTGGGAACTAATAAGTTGATTGGCCTAACTACCAAGATTCCGAAAGAAGGACTTATGACCTCACTGGATGTCTGCCGGACACCATGCTAGAAGACAACAAGAGATATGTGATACGATCACGAAATGAGTTGAAGATGATCTTCAAGCCTGGTGGCTCATGATGGCATCTATGAGCAAGGAGTTTCAAAAACAACATGAGCATATGAAGCATGCTATCAATATTTATTTGCACCTATAAGAGTTATATGTGTTAAAACTAGATATGAGGATTATGAAGCTTCTAAAGAACTTTTTAGGGCAAAGATGGTTTAGGGGTCAAGTGTCCATGAGTACGGTCTCAAAATGATTGGCTTGATTGAAAAACCTTCTAACATGAATGTGATCATGGACAATGACCTCTATGTGAATTTGATCCTCTAATCTCTCCCTAGCTTGTTTGGTCAATTCGTTATGAACTTCAATGTGTCTAAGATTGAAATAATGATTAATGAGTTGATAAGTATGTTGGTTAGGCAGAGTTCACCATTAACAAGGACAAACCTCTTATGATTGCTTGCACCTCTAAGACCAAAAAGGTGCTAAAAAGGGGGTCAAAAATGAAGAAGAGTTCTTCTTCAAAAGGGAGGCAACCAATGAAAGGCACAAATGGAGTCAACAAAAAGGCAAAAGTTGATCCCAATTGTAAATGCTTCTATTGTGACAAACTCAGCCATTGGAAATAGAATTGTTGAGAGTTTCTTGTCTATGGATTCTTCCTCATGAGTATTTAATACTACATGTGGTTCACACTCTTACAATTCTTTGCAAGGGATGGAAATAAGAAGAAAGCTTGAAAAAGGGGATATGATCCTTCTTCTAGATAATGGGGTAAAGGTTGTGGCCCATAGTACAAGTGTTATAAAGTTAGCTTTCCATTCATCTACTATTGTATTGGACCGCATTTATTACGTACTGAGTTTAATAAAAATATCATTTCTGTTTTCATTTTGGATACTGAAGGGCATGACTTTTCAATTTAAAAAAGGAAATTTAATGCAAACAAGAATGGTTCTTTGATTGTACAAGGTACTTTATTTAACTGGTTGTATTACTTAGATGAATGTCTATCAAAGATGCAAATTCAACACAACAAAAAAAAAAAAAAAAAACCAAGATCATCATAATGATGCCTATCTTTCGCTTGTAAGACTTGGTCAGATTTCTGAAAATAAGATTAGTCAATTAGTTACCTCTAATTCATTAAAGGTTAATGGCTTGAATGCATTACCAACTTGTGAATCTTCTTTAAAAGGAAAAATGACTAAGGCTTCATTTGTTAGATATAGGAAGTGATCCACTAGTCCTTTGGTTTTTATCCATATAGATGTTTGTGGACCACTAAGAGTTAGTGTGAGAGGAGGCTTTTCTTACTTCATAATCTCTATCGATGATTATATTCAATTTGGACATATATACCTTATGAAGCATAAGTCCAAAGCCTTTGAAATGCTCAAAGACTATAAGAACGAAGTTGAAAAGCAACTCGGGCTAAGTATTATAACTTTTCAATCCCATCAAGGAGGTGAGTACTTGAGTACCGAATTCCTATATTATCTTAGAGACAATGGGATTCTTTCACAATGGACACCTCTCGACACACCTCAACTCAATGGGATAGCCAACCATAGAAACTATACTTTATTAGACATGGTACATTCTATGATGAGTTTTGTCAATTTACCTATTTTCTTCTAGAGCTACACCCTTCAAATGGCAGTAAAGTTACTAAATATAGTATCTTCAAAGTTGTTGCCAAAAACTCCACATGAGATGTTATATAGCAAGGCAGCTTCATACTCCTACCTTAGGATATGTGGTTCTCCTGCTTATGTGAAGCGACTAGAGAGAGATAAGTTGGATAGTAGATCTTCCTTGTGTAGGTTTGTGGGATACCTTAGAGAGTCCATAGCTTATGATCAGTCAAAACAAAAGCTGTTCACTTCAAAGAATGCTACCTTCTTGGAGAAGGAATTTCTATTAGATGGAACTGACATTGTTGTCAAACTTGATGAAGAATGTGATGACCAAATGATCCCACAAGTGGTAGAAGCAAACAAACAAGATACGCCAATGATTACATATCTTCCTAGAAGGGCCGACTGAATCAAGAAGCAACCCAAAAGATTCGAATTCCTTCATGAAACCAGTCAAATGGACAGTGATCTGAAGACCTATAAGGAAGCCATGTCAAACATGGACTCAGGACACTGGCCAGAAGCAATAAAATCTAGAATGGATTCCATGTAATCCAATAAGGTTTGGACCTTAGTTAATCAACAGAAGGGTATTGTACCCGTTGGCTACAAATATATTTTCAACCGTAAGTTACGAGTTAATGGAGAGGTAGTGACCTATAAATCTGTACTAGTAGCAAAGAGTTAAAACCGGAGACTAGATATAGACTTTGAAGAAACGTTCGCACCAGTTGCTATACCTCTATCCATTAGGATTATGCTAGCTATAGCTATATATTATGACTATAAAATATGACAAATAGATGTGAAGACTGCCTTTCTCAATGGAAACATTAACAAAGACATTTATATGGAGCAATCAAAGGTCTTCACATATAGTGGGAGTGAGCAAAACGTTTGCAAACTCCAAAGGCCATTTTGGACTAAAACAAGCATCCCAAAGTTGGAACATACGTTTTGATTAGTTTGGTCCAATTTTTAATGCTTTATGTTGACGACATATCTCTCATTGAAAATGAGAAAAATATGTTAGAGTGTACAAAAGCATGGTTATCTGTGCAATTCTCTATGAAAGACTTGAGAGAAGCATCCTTCATATTAGGAATATGGATCTATAGAGATAGATCAAATAAGATGATGGGGCTCTCCCAAGCAGCATACATAGACAGAATACTAAAGAAATTTAGTATAGAGAAATCTAAGAGATGATACCTCCCTATGAGACACAGTCTACATCTCTCTAAGTCTATAATCCTTAAGACAAAAAAAGAAGTAAAATGTCTCAAGTTCCTTATGTTTTGGCAATAGGAAGTATAATATATGTTATGCTATGTATGAGACCAGATGTAGCACACGCTCTAAGAGCTACGAATTCGACTCAGTGAAAGTCACTTGAATGTCGTTAAAGCAATTCTAAATTACTTAAGAATAACCAAGGAATTATTTTTGGTTTATGGTAATGGAAAATTGAAACTTGAGGTGTAGCGACCCGGATCTAGAACATCCATCTCTAGATCAGAAATCGCTACCCGATGGGGAGGGGGGCTTACAAAATCATCCTCAATTTTCAATGCAGTGAAAATTTTATTCAATCGATAATCAAGTACATACTCATTACAAGCTCCAAATTTTTTCAAAACGTATCTAACTATTAGCACTAACTTGAGTATGTAATTGCTACAAACTATTACAACTCCACAATTTCTCATACCCAAAATTTAGTAACCAAATCTCCAAGCTTGATGCAAATCCCAAATCTCAGTCACCTACACATGTTAAACTTATAGAATAAGTCCGAATGACTTAGTAAGAAATTATAGCTAGAAATAGAACGATAAGTATCAAGCAAGGCCCAAGTGAAAAATTCCAGAGTGTCCAATAAAATAAGAGATGAATCAATAAACAAGATTGGAGTATCCAACGATTCAATACAAATCAAATAATGAGCTCAGGCAGTTCCACAATTAAACAAGTTGAATTATACTACGCGATTGTGATAATTTCATAAACAAACGTAAACGAGTAGCTCACCGAGAGCATAAATCAAACGAGTAGCTCAAACATGAGCGTAAAACAAATCACACAATCGTGTAGCTCAAACATGAGCGTAAAACAAATCACACAATTGTGTAGCTCAAACATGAGGCTGAACTAGTATTTGGTGGATCTGTCACCCTTATAACTTTAACATATAATATATAATCTTTATCCCTCCGAATTTCCTTCCTCGAGTGGCCATTTGAGGAGCACCAATCACAATTAAGGCACAGTCGCCACAACACGGTCGACCACGAGCCTTAGGAATAGCTCTTTGGAATCTTACCTCCAAGACCCCTCCGAACTACCCAACAATAGGGAAACCCTGCAGGAGACTGACCGACGGTCCGATACCACCCTCGCGTCCTCACCGGTGGGTTCCCAGGGCCCAATAATTAATCAATCAATAGGTTTAGAGTTTGTATCAATTGTCCGATTTCAAACAATAATGGATTTTGAACAAATATTGGACATAAACAAATCCATCCATAGAATGGTATACAATGAGTGTCAATCAATCACCATTGGTCCGATTCAATCAATATGAAATTCGAAACAATCTCGGACATGATTATTTATCAAACGATACTGCGAGCTCAATCATTTCAAACGAATGGACTATGGACATATCAGGTACTATTTTCAAAAATATTTCAAAAACGTACACAACGGACATATCAAGCAATATTTTCAAAACCTTTCAAAGGGTAAAAATAAATCATATTGTATATTTTGAAGTCATTTCAAAAAAAGAACACCATACCAAATTTTTAGAAAATGAATCAGAGTTATAAAAACTGTAAACAATACTTGTGAAAACATTTTGATGGAATAAAGTCCTTCGATGGTGTTTTGAAAATATTTTAGAGGTAAAATTCATGAGATATTTTGAAAACATTTCAAAGAATTGAACATATAACCATCATCAAAGAATATTTTAAAGGAGCAAAAATATCAACAAGGCCAATACAGCAAGTTGTTTTTGTTGAAAATGTTTTTAAAGAGTAGAACTAAAGCAAATACAGCAAGCTATTTTTGTTGAAAATATTTTTAAAGAATAACAACAGACGATATTTTGAAAATGTTTCAAAAGTGGATTTTACGAGGCAAAAATAGAGTTAAAGCCATGAGAAAAGATTTTAGAATAAATCAAGCATAGACATTTTGTAAAACAAGTCAAGTGAGTCCATGTTTCTATTTTTCCAACATAATAATACGTATTCGACAATGTCCGTAATTTATCAAATATCAAGCTAAAGATTTTGTCTAAACAAGGAAAATGATCACAATCATATCTATATGTCCATAGTGATTGTCAAACAAGATAAGGAATCCATGAGAATCCGACAAAAAATAACAATAATGAATTCAAACTCATGCTCATTGCAATCAAAACAAGGGAATGAAATCATGATACAAGAGATTCCAATATTATGTGCATAAGGGATAGCCATAATTCTTACCTCTGGTCCTTAAGCTTTAACTCCCAAGATGATACTGAGATCGACTAATTCTTCGAGTTAATTTAACCTATTAACATTAAGATCATTTAGATGCTAGACCACAATTTCACATCATATAAGATCTTACATTTCTATTCTGGTAGTCAAATGTCTAGCATATTTCTAGATACATCCTAATGAGTTAAAATTGAAAATTTAGTTTTACGATGATCTAGACTCGATAATCTTTCTAACGGTGGTTTTATATTAAAAATCTGACAAGTAGATTTTTAGTTATAAATTTTTAAAGTGGAACGATGGTTCTGCCGTAAATCAGAGGTGGTTTAACATGTTTGGCTTTAAAGAATTTTCTGGGCAAATTCCTTAATGGATTTCAAGTATTCTTGATTCTATCATCATCTACACTTAAATGAGGTTTCTAACGGCTATTTTTGGGGTTGATTTGGTGAAGGAAAGCTCGGGTTTAAACATTTTGAAAGTAGAGGATGTGCTATAGCTCACTCCAGTAGCTTCTCTGCTCCCTCGGGTAAACTGGCAACTTCGGATCACATGGTGTTTTTGGTCATTTTTCTCCATGTTTTTGAGTATTTTTTATCCTAATACTAACTATACTCGATAAGGTTTCAATTTTTGGAAGTAGGAAGTGTTACAGAGAACCTCCCTAGAGATGTCAAACAAGCTGGTCCGGGCTAGCCCAACCCGCGAAACCGTTTAGCACGGGCTTAAACGGTTCCGGGCATAAACAGTTCGAGTGTTAAACGGGCCGGTCCGGTTCGGGCCAAAAAAGTGGTCTGAGAGGCCCGGCCCAAAACCGGCCCTACTAATAATAGGTTCGGGGCTAAACGGGCTCGGGTTAAACAGGCTGGGCTAAATGGGCCTTAAACGGTTCAGGCCGGGCCAAACCGTTTATTTATTTATTTTTTTAATATTTACACTATAAATTTCCTTATTTTTTTATTTTTTTCATTTTTTAAATTTTTTTAAAAAATTTAACCGGGCTTATGCGGTTCGGTTCAGAACCGGACCGCATACGAGACCGGGCTAAACCGGTTCTAGTTCAAACGGGTTCACGGTCCGGGCCCAAAAAATTAGGCCCGGTATGAACCTAAGTCTACCCGGTATCAACTTGCATCTCATTCCTCTTTTAGATTCAGGATTGAGAAACAAATCAGCAAAGCATAACTAGAGTTGCATCTATTATAGGAGGCGTAGGGTAGGCTCTTTGGATAGATTGGCTGGCTTAAGCTGATGAACCAACTTCTACCACTGATGAGCTAATTTTGACTATGCCTAACTAGAGGAATAAAATCACTTGATCTTGGCTTGGCATCTTTTGAAAGATAATCCAATATCTAGTAAGAAAGGTCGAGTTGGCTACTTAAAGAGGGGAAGCAAGGGCTCAGTCGACCCATATAGGGATAGGGAGGAAGTTTTATTCTAAACTGCTCAACGTTTGAGCTAGGAGATGGGACAATACACTATTAGAGCGATAGTTTCAAACCAAGATTTGACTATAAAGGCAAAAGAGCTTTACTAGATCGAAAGAATCCTATAGCAAACAGGATTGATTCCACTTCCTTGCTATTAAATACATCCCTCTTATCTTTCTCTCTTGTCGATTCTAAGCTCAAGGAGGAGAGTCGCTCTACCGACTAAAGCTAAAAGTAGAGTTGGAGCATGGCAATGCAATTGATCTTCTTGTAGCTAAGAGAGATGTTGGGATTAAATGAAGCTGATTCCCCCATATTGGAAAGAAGGAACCTTCTATAATGGAGAGTAGGATGTGAGGGAAAGCCCTCTAGTCGAGTAAGATAACTGAAAGTTTCAAGCTAGTAAAGTCCATTAGTGGGGGAGCTAACGCAAAGATTCGTCAATCAATTCTTCCTTTTGGAAATGACTAAAAAGAGCAAGAGCAAGGCTTGTTCAGGCCAAGGGATGTAGGTATGTCATAAAGATGAACCTTTCAAGCAAGGGAGTTCATTAATCATATAGAAAGCGATTTAGAAACCATCGTTCAGAAAGGTATGTGAAATAGTAGATGATGGGCCAGCAAACTACTAGAACAGGTGAAGTTTTTTCATTACCAAAAGATATTAGTAGTTTAGTAATTGAGGGAGATGATAGACCAGAGTGGATAGAAGAGCGAACCTTAAATGGTAGGGGACAATAGAGGATAACAAGATAGAAAAGTTCAAAGGGCTTTTTCCAGTGAATGTTTCGAGGAGAGTAGATGTTCAATAGATAGGCTTGGTTTTGATGTCGACTAAAGGAGAGGAGCTAGCCAAATGAGAGAAAAGAAAGATTTGTAGATACTCTATCCCAACTAAGGTGGAACAGAGCAAATTGATGGGATTCATGGTAAAAGGAATGGGCAAGGGCTTGGAACCATTTTGACTTGGGCGAGACATTAGAGGGATGAGCCTGTTCACACTTCGAAGTAAAGAACCAGAACTAAGTGATAACTGCAAGGGGCTTACTCCCTGACATTTGTTCTTATTCTTAGGTTGAATTCAGCTTAATGGATAGACAGATTGCTTTACAGAAACTAGCTCAAGGGAAATAAAAGAATTAAAGGTCCATAGCCTTTAAATGTAGGCAAAGGTTGAGTTACGGAGCCCCTATTCTTTGAGGCACTAGAGAAGTTAGATTTTAGAGTTAGACAAGACATAAGGGGAAAAGGAAGGTAGGTCAGTTCTCACCCATGGCTACAGTGGGGAAAGAAAAGGCTGGTGTGGTGCGCCAAAAACCTTCGTGCAATAGCATAGGTTGGTGGAGAAGGTATTAATTAAATATAGTTGTTATAATTAGGATGATCTCTAGCCTAACAAGGAGACACTGTGAGAAAGCCGTGTGCACGAGACAAGCATATGACACCAACCAAAAGTACTCTTTTGGAATCAGGTGAGTCAAAGGTCAGGGTTTGAAAGGAAGCTCACTTTAAAGTATGATAGAGGCAGGAAAAGAGAGAAAAGGGACCCATCAACGTGAATGTCAAATTGGGCAAATACCTTCCTTTTGATCTACTTCCTAAAGGATGATCTAGCAGTGGATGATGTCCCAACTGCAAAGTCAAGTCTGTAATCTAAATGCCTTTCCTTTACTTTCTTTCTTTATAAGATTGGCCTCCTTTGGATTCTTGATTCAAAAGTAGTTTGGGTATATTTCTTGGCAAAAGCTTCGCTAATGACCGATCATAATACATAAGTGCCTCATTATGATGCACTACTCTTTGCTTTTACTTTTGTCATTCTCTGGGTGAAGGAATGGATGTAGACTTGTTAATTGGTTTCATATTTAGCATTCCTAAAAAGAAAGGACTTGCAACAATAGAGACAATTGACGATTTTTTTCACTCTTTGAAATAATTACTTGGATCATAGCAGGAAAGATGAGCTAAGCCTTATGGGCAACAAGTCTTTGATTCGATTGATTTTCACTCTTTCGTCCAAGTATTCTAGCGGTATCTTCTTGGTTGAGCATAAGTAATCTCCATTAACTGGAAGCGGAACCTTCCCCCGAAACTTGTCACTCTTCAGCTCCTCCCCCGAGTTGGAGAGTCTCTTCACTCATTTGCTTCTACAACCATGCCCCCACTTTCGATACTGACTTTCTTTTCTACCTCAATCTTAGCTACTCTTACCCTTTCGCTACCACCAGATCTACTTCCATAGTTTGCTAACGACCACTTGGATTAAAGGCTTTTTCATGGTAGGATAGGTAGGTAACTAAGCTAACTTTTCTTTTCAGGTAGGTTTCCATTAAAGAACCAAAGAAAGGAAAGCAAGCTTGGATAAAGAGATAAGCCTTCAGACAAATTCCCAAAAAAGCCAGGCAAGTTGGACTATTAGCAAGGAAAGCCAAGTTTTAAGGCATTAAGCAGAGAGCAGCTTCACCAGAAGAAGAGGAAGATGATGCTTAGGGGATTGAGTGGCACAAGTTCCTAGACATATAAATAGACTTCATTAGTGCATTCCAAAATAGAGGAAATAAAAGTTACCTGGGGCGAAGCTTAGACTCTTTTGTGGTGAGGGTGACCTTGTTCAAAAATGGTTTGCTTTGCCCTTTCTTATGGTGTTTGTTTTACGCTAGCTAGGGAGTAAATCTTGGTGCTTTTTATTGATTAAGGCCTGTAGGATTCAGATTCAATGGATTTGGGAGCCCCAATCTAGCTACTAAAAATGTTAAGTATGGTACACATGGATGGTTGAGTTATCCATCTCTTCTTCTGCGAGCATGGAGTCAATCCCAGACCAGTTATCTTTGTAGAGACTTTCTAGCCTTTGAATGATTGCAGAACTGAGGAAGAAGGGCGATTTTTAGGATGTGCTCCATTATTAGAGATCTGGATGCAGAGCCATCTCAATTGTATCAAAGAAAGATTCACAAAACCCTACATCCCAAAAAATAGAATTCTAATTAAAGGCTTTTTCTCAAGTTAGTAACTGGGACCCTACATAGAGCAACCAGGAGTGGATTGAAATCCTTAGCCATATGGACGATCAGAGTCTTTCTTGTGTACAGAGCCCCCTTAAATGGCTTCATTTGATGTGATACACAAATGTGGCAAAACCTAAAGGTTCCTTTACTCAAGCTGTAGGGAGTCATTAGCTATGCACTTGCAAAGGTTGGGAGGCAGATTGGATCAAAGCAATTCATCACTTTTGGTGGAGGCCTATAAGCAACTATCTCTTCTTGCCTACCTATACATAGGGCTATTATGCAAGATTCAACCCTTGATCTTGATATTGAATTCTGGGATTTCAACTTCAATTCAATCATAGAGGACAAATATGATATGGAGTATGCTAAATTCAGGCGACAAGATAGGAACTGACATAAGAAAGATCAAATCAACGAAGAGCACAATTCTAACTAGCGAAGCGAGACAATCAGCTCAATCCAATTGAAAGAGATAGGGCTCCATAAAGGCTTTATACATACATGCTTTACGCTAATATCAATGCATATAAATGAAAGAATCTCATTGGCTTAACATCAAGAATGGCATGGGTGACAGAGAGCTCAATGCGAGGTCTCCTCCCTTGAGAGCTTAATGGTGGACGTCGGCAATGCAACTTGAAAGGGAAAACGTTAAGGTAAGTTGATGTTATAGAAATTTTGCTGAAGTTCAGAATTGGATAGAATATACCGAAATGTGAGTCTGTGCTTCTTTAAGGTAGCCTCCAAAAAAACAAAAAAAAAAAAAAAAAAAGAAAGAAAAAAAGGTAGCCTCCAAACTAGATACCTATACCTTCAATTTCATAGTAGCATCCTATACGAAAAGTGGAGTTAAATCATGACTATTCATGGGGGTAAAGGAAGAGAATGGAATAGTGATTACCAAGTCATCCTAGGTAGTGAATAATGTCTCTCTGAGATTGGCGATGCCCTTGTGACTCATCATTTTCTTTTTGATTTACACAAAGAAAACGTTTCTCCTTTATCAGGACCTCGATAAAGTAACTTCCAACTAGAATAGATATGAAATAAGGATTAATGGGGAGCGACTTGATCCCTCAAAGAAGCAACCTCGAGGAGTTATGAGAAATTCAGCAAACGGAGGCTCTCAATCCTGAGTGCATTAGATTACTTATTAGTTTTCTGCTCTCATCAAGAAAGATGAAAAACGGACAGAGAACAACAAAGAAAAGATACCAACATTAGGTAAAATTCTTACCATGCCGACTATTAAGTCAGTATGCATGTTATCAGAACGAAACTCGAAATATATACTAAATCCTGACTTTCTTAGGACTAATGTCGAAATGCTAAAGCATCTTACCCGGATGAGCACCTAGAATAGAAAGATGAGGAGAAGTACCCTCTTTGACAGCCCAAGTCATAGTTGGTCTACCACAACTTCCCCCTGTTGCCATTCTTTTTACCACATGGAAGGTGGCAAGAACTGATGATAGCTGAAAGGTAAGATAAGCTCATGGGTAAACAGGGTATTTCTTTATAAATTGAGAATGGGGTCTTCTCCAATGCCTCTCAGTATTTTGCCCCCATTTTGTATTCCAGATTCTTTATTGTGTTGTGCAAGAATATTATAGAGCAACGCGAGGAAATTTCTGCCATTACTGCCATCAAATATATAAAAATTTATTATATACTACAATGCAAATATAAGTGAAAATTCGAGTTTCAAATGCCTAACATTACATTATAATTTCCTGTATTTCACTCAAAAATATATCCAAAAAAAGTTAAGCACAAAATGCACACATTTCAAGTGCTAAAATAGGGTTTGCTCTAAAATCCCGTTGCATTGTATACATATGTAAATGCAAAATAGAGTTTCAAATATCCAAGATTAAGTATATTACGTATAAACTAGGGTTTTCCCTTTCCAAAAAATCCATTGTAGCATAAACCCGAAACAAATGAAATAATGCCTAACATTTCAAGTTTCTCATGACTAACATTCAAGTTAAAAATTAGGGCTTGTTTAGAAATTCTCACTACAATGCAAATATAAGCTCAAATGATGGAAAAATGATGTCAAATTACCTAAAAATTTTCAAGTTTCAGTGCAAATCGAACGAAAGCAAGCTGGGGTTTTTATAGTCAGATGAAAGCTGGTTTTTTTCTCGAATAGATGAACGCAAAAGCACAAGCATGGTTTTCTTCTCCAACACAAGAATGCAAGATAAATGCGCAAGAAGAACATGGGTGTTCACTTCTTCTTCAAAGAGAAATGTGAATAGGCACCAGAATTTCAACCTTTATCTTTTTCTTCTTGGATTTTCAGACAACTTTTAAGAATCACTTTGATTTTAGTTTTAGGAAAGAAAATGCGTTTCAGAATTTGGGAGAGATGTGTGTAGTTGTAGTTTTGTTCTTCTATCAAGGACCTCTAAGTCTTTATATATTTTTTGGGGAGTAAAGGTTAAATTTGAAGTAGGAAATGGGAGTTTAAAGTAATTCGCCAATTAATTAGCAAGGGCTTAGCCACAAACATATCCCTTGCTGATACTATATTGACGCCAGCGAGCGCTCAGTGACCGACACATCCCTCGCTGACACTTATGTGACAACCAATGAGGGCTCAATGACTAAAGACATACCTCACTGATACTCTTTTTACACCCAGTGATGAAACAATGAGAAATCAACGACAAATATTTCAATGATGGATTATTTGCTTACTAATCTGTTGCTATTTCCTGGCTACATTTTTTAAAAGTTAAAACATGGTTTTTTTTCCTCTAGTAGCGAGGAAAACGTATTTCCTTGCTAGTTACTCATTGTTTAGCGATCTCTTAGCAAGGAAAAGCTTTTGTTGCTGCTTTCCATAGTTAAACTAGAAGTTTCTTATAGTGTGCTCATAAGCTTCACATTGATCTGGGGCTGGACCTAGAAACTGCTTCTTGGGCTGGTTCTTCATGAGCTGATGCCTTTCTCACTCTACTATGCACTTGATTATTTGGATATTGTTGGATTAACCTGATTTGAGTATCTGCCTATTACTTGATGGCTAAGATTGGTGGAATATATGCAACCTGTTATCTGGGACTCATGCTACATACTAATGCTGAGGTGGGATTGAACTTGGAAATTGGTCCTTGGGCTGCTTCTTTTTGAGTTCATGCCTTTGTCACCTCTCTATGCATTCGATTAACCACATATTGTAGAGATATGTTATTTTGTGCAATTGACTTTTGCTTGCTGGTTGGGACTCAAAAAAATCTGAAGGTTAGCTTGAGCTATCACTTTGTGGGCTCCTGCCTTGATCACCATATTGTGCATTTGGCTTGTTGCACACTGTTGGAACTACCTTGATTCTATTAGGCTGGAATCCAGCCCCACCTTTGGGTTGATAATTCATGTGCTACTGCCCATTGCATACCTATTGGACTTTAGGTAGACATTTAACATGGACGGTTCTTGTACTGGCAGCACTTTTGGGTAAGTAATTCATGTGTTACGACCATAGTTTTGGATTGGAATATTTAGGCTTAGTTAGGCTATTACTTTGTGTAGAATTCTTGAACAAATAACATGTATAAATCAATTATACATAAAGGAGTCCTCTTCCCTCATTTATAGCCTTCTAGACCACACCATTGTATAGGGGATTAGCACCCTTTGTTTACATTGGACTTTGGATTAATAGAATTTTAGAACTAGGTGTGGCTTGATCCCAGGGAGTAATTTTCTCCTGCGATACGCAAGCATTGTGAGTAAAGCCAATTGGCAATCCTGGGCTTAGCCACATATTTCCTCAAAAAAAAAAAAAAGTGTCCTACAAAAATTGGACAAGCAAAAGGCATATGACAGACTTTGTTAGGGCTTTTTTATGGCTGGTTAAGGAGATTTAGCTTTTTCTATTCACTGGAATCTTGTGATTTCTAACATAGTCTCCAACTGTTGGTTTTTTGTGCTAATTCACGGAGGGTTGGCTGGATTCTTTAAACGTAAAAGAGTTTTAAGGCAAGGGGGTCCTATCTCTCCTGCACTTTTTGTTTTGGCAGTTGATGTCCATTCAAGATATCAAGACTATTTGTTTAAAGTTAATTCTATCATGTACGTTGATGCTAGAAAGGGGGCAAAAATCACTCATCTTGCTTATGCTGATGACGTGATTATCTCTACACAAGCAATTGAGGCTAGATTGCAATTATTGATGAGATGCTTGAATAAATATGGAAAGGTTTTGGGGTAGTTGGTTAATCCAGCAAAGAGCACATTCACGTTTTTGAGAAGTAGGTCTGATCTAGTGCAATTAACTCCACTGGTGGCAGGATGTTATTAATTAAGAGTTGTGCTCTATCACCTGATATGTGTTCCAAGTTCTCCATCCTCCTAAAAATGCTATCACTATTATTGAGAGATTTTTTGATAAATTCCTTTAGGATTCTTCTGAGGTCAAAAAGAAAATCCATTAGGCATCTTGTGAAAGATAGTGCTTTCTAGTTGAGGACCTCGCTTGGGAACTCAAAGTTTTGAGTGATACCAACCTAGCTTTTGAAGTCAAACTAGGGTGGAGATTAGATCAATAACCTCTTTATGGTCTAGATTCTTGCACTATAAATATTGCAAAAGATTGCATCCTAGGATGGTTAAAGTGTCTCCATATGACTCACTCTATAGCACCTCGAACCTAGAGCTTCCGCTCCTAGAATGAATTGCTACCAAAGAATGGAAAAATGACAATAATATAATTAAACAACATGGGCGTTTATTGGCAAAACATTGACTTATAGAAATACAACATGTTCAAATATACATCAAAATAGAAGACAAAAGCAAAGCTTATTATCCTATTCTATCTACATGAAACTTCTCCATAATCCCTATGACTTAACTTGCAAAATGTTTTGATGAATGTAAGTTAAAAGAATTTAGTAAAATTTATTGATAAATCAAAAGGGACAAGAAATTTTGAGGGACAAGAAATTTTGATTGAAATACATTAGATGAGTAAAATGAAGCAATATGCACAATTTTTGCACAATATAAGATTGAGGTTATTAAGGCTAAACTAGTTATTTGGTGGGACTTTCACCCTTATTACCCCATTATCATTATGAATAATCCTTATCCCTTCAATTTTTCCCTCGATTGGCTGCTTAGAGGGAATAGAATTATGATCAATTTGACATGATCGACTGCATCTCAAGGACTGGGCTCCTAGACCGACTAAACTCTATGTGATCGTAAGATCGTCTAATGAGTGGGAAACCCTATAGAAGACAAACTGACGGTCCATGCCGCCTCTGGTAGCTCCCGGGCCAAATAACATTTTATTTTGAAGGCTAAATGGATATATGTGAAAATATCACAATGGTTTGTCAACCGAATCAACATTATCAGATGAACAATGGGATGAATTCATCAAAAAATAGTTAGAATCACATAATATGAGCAACATAGGCATGAAAAGGGGGTTAAAAGAGGTAAAGAAATGAAAAAGATTTAGCTACTGGAATTGGCATTGCCACACCCATTTTCATTTTGGGCACAGTATTGGCTACTAGACTGTGTGCAACCACACGCAACTGTGGGTGCAGTTGCATCCAACCCTTTTTTCCTGAAAATTTTCAAAGTCTTTAAAAACAATGGATTTATATAATTGAGGACTTCTCCAAATTCAAGGAAAATTTGAAACATAAAAACTCAAGAAAATAAAGTTTGAAAGTTTAAGTTTCAAATTTTAGGGTTTCTAATCCTTTCTAGGGTTTCATGGGCAACAAGTTAAGAACATAATAAAAATTTGTTTTCTAAACCAAGATTATCAAGAAATCTAGAAGTTTAGTAGGATTCCTAGAAGCAAGAAATGGAATCAAAGGAATTGACAAGGAATTCATAAAGGATAACCATAAATTTTACCTCACTTTGAAGATTTCCTTAATCACTCTTCAAATATGATTTTTCTCCCTTTTTCTCAACTTCAAATCCACCTTTAGTTTGTTTAAAAGATTATAGAAAAAAGATTTAGGGATTTAGGAAGAAATTTTACCTCATTGTGTGGATGAAAAGTTTGTTTAAATTCTTCCCTATTTATAGATTTTGAGTAGGGACTAAATTGTAAAGAAAAGATAGATTAAGGGTTAAGTTCAAAGAAGGAAAAATGAGGTGGATGCACGAGATTTTACAAAAATTTCAATGTGTTGTCCCTATCAAGCTTTGTTAAAAGAAGGATGTAATGGCTTCACATGATTGGGCCACTAAAGTTGTTGAATTGTTATCATGAAAATTTGCCAAATCTTGCCATACGGTAAAAATGAAATTTCTCCTTTTAAAGCATATGGGCCGGCCACTTAGTCCATTTTTCCTATATTTTCATTTTTTTTTTTTTTCTCATTTGTGAGCAAGGGTATGGGTGTAAAAGTTTGAAAATTTTCTAGGGCTAAAAGAGAATTAAAAAAAAAATTGTGTAACAAATTTTGAGGATAAGTGCAACAATTTTAAAAGTTGCAAAAAAAAAATATATATATTGTTAAGTATAAATAAAATTTTATTGATGGAGTTGAAGGTATTTTATGGGGTGTTACGCTCTCCCTCTTAGAAAAATCTAGTCCCCATATTCACTCCTAAATATAACTCAAATTAGTTATTCGAAAGGATGGGGATATTTTCTTCATATCTCATTTTCACGTTCACATTTGGCTTTTTTAACCTTTTGATTTCTCCATACAACCTTGACTTGAGGAATCTTTTGAGTTCTAAGTTCCCAAACTAGGTAGCCAAGAATTCGTATGGATTATTCTATGTAGGAAAAGATTACTCTGAATCGATAGGTCACTGTGGTGGATGACATGGGATGGGTCAAGTTGATACTTTCATAATTGAGAAACGTGAAACACGTTGTAAATTCTGGTAAGGTTAGGTGGTAAATCTATTATATATGCAACAGGGCGCACAATTTCTATAGTCTCAAAGGATCCTGTGAATAGAGGAGTTAGCTTTCCACTCTTCCCCATTTTTCGAATTCTCATCTGTGATATGATTTTTAGGAATACTTGATTCTCGACTACAAACTCCAATTCCTTTTGTCATTATTATATGGTGATACCTGAAAGTCTTACCTAAAATCCTACAAATAAAGCAAAAATGGCTCCTAGTTACCTTTGTTTTTTCCCATCATTCTATAATCATAGCTAACTTCGCTATTCCATTTTGACCTGAATTGAGTCTAGATTGGCCAGGGGTCAGCCTTTCCACAACCCAGACAATTTTGACTAGTATTTCTAAGAAGCATTCTCCAGGTCAAGTTCAGCTTAGACACTAGAAATCAAACTCTCGCTCGCCCTTCTAGTTCCAAAGGACAATACACAATTGCTGAGCTTTTTCTTAAAAAAGCATTGGAAAAGCATACTCCAACACAGACGAAAATAATCCCAAATAGAGACTTGTCTAGGTAAAAAAGAAATAATAAATAGACAAGGCAGTACATAACTGACCATCTTGAAAGATGAAGGCATTGATCTTTTCTAACGAAAATGGGCTGCAAATAGCATGGATGAACCTATCTTCAGGAACAACAAATCCAATTCGATTGGTAGATTTCTCCGCCCTAAATGAGGGGAATGGGGATTGAGCACCCCTTCCAGCTGAGAAGAAATCATCACTTCAAGCTGCTTTCAAAATAAGCTCATGAGAGTGACGGCATCATGGGAGGAGTCATGGATAGTCCTAAGTGAGAGTATTGCCCACTGGCTTCTTCATAAGAAAAAGGCCCAAGAGATTTAGACATGGGATTTGTCACGCTTTCTAGTAGAATTGAGGAGAGAACTTGTCAATCCTGATTATGTATGCCTGAAAGCGAGAGAGTCTCAAGGTTTTTAGTGCAGGGGGAGGGAAACTTGAACCTGATAACACTTCTCCTTTGCTAGTTCCCTCAAAGCTTCCTTCTCTTGATTCTCCGGTCTTCAAGCCAAAGAACCTTGAGTCGGAGATACTAGTAATATACATACATAGTCTTAAGAAGATCATAGTATAGGATAAGCAAGGAAAAAGACAAAGTAATAAATAAAGAATATCTTCCCCAAACAACACTCTTGGTGAATCAGACTAAGGCGCATTTGCTTTGCTTTTGAATTTTCTTTTCTTTTTGAATGTGTAACTTAATGAAGTTGAAAAGTTCCTTCTTTCTTTGTTTGTACTTTACTAAAAGTCTGGTTATATGATTGAGTAGGAAATGTCATAGATAAAAGATTACATCCTACCAGTCTTAAAAGGAGTCCATGGAGTATGCATCCTAGTCTTCGAATCATGGAGCGAGGGCCTCTTCTTTCGGGTCTTGCACCATAAGACTCGAATTGATTGTACTCCTAGGAAGGGTAATAGATCAAGGAGATGTTGTTGTGGGTCTATCTGCTGCATTGCTTACTCTTGCTTTGCCTAATGCCTTCTTCGTGTTGAGTTATTCAACCTTCTCTCATGGAGCAAGGACTTAATTTTTGCTTCTCACCTTGGGTGCGCCATTCCATTAGTTATGGTTCCCATGATCTATCAGTTTCATTTAAGCCTTGAAGCTATCAATTCGGCTAGGATTGTTAGCATGCCCGCAGCATCTTAGTCTAGTGCAATGCTTCTTGCTTTAGTTGAGAAAAACCTATTGATCTGGAGTAATCTTTTTATCCTTGACTCAAAGTCAAGGAAGTAGATCGAGCTTATGTTATTTATGGTGCCTGCCCAATTCTGTATAATGAGAAAACGAAGCCAGCCATTCTACGACCAAAGGCCTTGTCACGAGCTAGGCACAAACCCTGGCCAAATAGAGGATTGATTGAGCCACCCATCCTCGGATTCTAGTACCTCTTACCATTTGCTGATCGCATGCTAGTTATCAGAGTAGAAGCTGCATCACTATTCGGGGATGTTTGGACATCTTTAGGAGTGGAGTAACCACCCACCATCTCTTTCTACAATGAACAAGCGCTCAACCTCCCCACGATATGGCTTGTTACGGAACGGTGCTTTATAGCAAGGCAGGAAGTAGTTGATGTGATGATATCAAAGTTCTAGATTGATAAAGTGCTCAGAGTATGGGTATGGGGGTACCTGCCTGAAGCTATAGGGCTCAGTCCTAAAAAGAAAATGAGAAAAACATTTTCCCTTTAGGTGTGGTTTAGCATTAGAAAATTTTGATAGAATATACTATGACAAGCAGAATATCCTATCTAAGAAGCAACAAAAAGAGAGGGTTGACTTTTTCTTTTTGTTTAATGAAAAAGCATTCATTCATAGTTGCTAAGAGGAATCCGAGCTTATTCTTATTCAATGCTAGCTCTGAGCTAGTGGGAATCTTAAACGTGAAAAAAGCCTCTTCCCAAAGAGTTTCTCTTCTTTCTTCTATGTGAAACTATTAAAGAAGCATTTCCTTAGCACTCACCTCACTCAAAGTAGATATCTATCTTTGTCTTGTCTTGTTTTCTAAGTCTTCAATTTTAGATGGAGAAGACTTATGTGCTTTTACTTAACTTGATTTTGATTGTACCTCTTTTGAGGCTCTTTAATCAGCTTGGAAGTCTCTTTGCAGTTTGTGAAAATGGAACCTTACCTATGGCACATTAGCCTCAAATGGTTGCTCTTCCCTCACTAGTCTCACTTATTCTATTAACTTCTCTTATTTGAAAGTTTCTTTCAAGGACATCATCAACTAAGCATCAATTTGAGTCCATCTACTAGTCCAAGGTAGGATAGTTAGTGATGCAGTCCAAAAAGCAATACATCATTCTAGGTCTTATCTTTCTAATCCTATCAAGTGCTGGTCAAGTCTTCCAATCTCCCCAGCTTCGATTTGGTATACCATCTATCCACCTGCCCTCTCGTATCTCTTCTAATGCTTTGAGGTCTCCTTGCTATCTTGATTTTGTTCCAATCCAACTGATCAACTACATCAAAAGCTAGAAGGACGAGCCCTAAAGGAAGACAAGATAATAGACCCTTCATGCACTAGAAAGAAAAGAGCTAAATAGATTTGGCTTAGTTCAAATCCCGAGTCTGACTCATGTTAGATGTAGAATATTTTATCTTTGAAAGGTAACTAGAAATATCATAAGAGAAGAAAAGAATGCCCCAGTTTTCTTAGGACAAACCTGAGAAAAGAAGAGAAACCCAAAGCTAAGTCCTTTCTATCCCAGAATTGGCCTTATTTCATATTAATATTAGATAGAATTTGTTTTGTTCATTTGCTCTGCTTGTGGAGCAACATACCGAAACAAAGAAAAGATTTGAAGCGAGGCTTATAACAAAATTTGCTTTCAACAATACCACGAAAAAAGTAAATTATGGTTGCACGCTGATCTGTAATAACATTTCCAAATGAAAGCACTAGGGCTTATAAAAACCTTTTTAGGTCTTTTAGGACTGCTTTCCAGGTTGGACTTCTTCCGTTTCCTATGTTCAGTAAGACTCTAGTTAAATGGCTTTTTCGGCTATTTTGAGTCTCGAAGCGATCTAAGAGATCATTGGGGTCTAAAATAAGAAGCCGTAGAATCCGCACTTTTTCTTTCAATCCTCCAGCAATGGACTTTATCATTGCTTTGCATTGTTCTGTCTAGCATTCCACCAATTTGTATTCCCATGAGTTTCTAAGCTACTGGAAGTTTTCTCTTTCCTTCTCAAGAGTATCCCACAAGTAATCCTTAGCGATTGTATCCGAAACAACAATCGGATTAGCATCTATGGTAATAGCAGTATAACTTGAGGATGGAAGAGACTACATAGTTTCTAAATCTAAAAGAAGGACCACAGCTTCCATTAGTTCATTCATATTCTTCTCTTTTGTTTGACTGCTTTGCTCCCCCAAAGAAAAGAGAGAGACTTACTCTCCCAATTTAAGAAGATGAGAATCACCTTACCAAGAAAGGCATGGGAGTCTTTGGGCAAAAAGAAAAGATTGGCTCCTTCAATGCTTTTTTTCTTCTCTTATGATATTTCTGGCTAGAGGGAAAAAGAACTCCCAAGGCATGATCTATTCTAAACTATGATAAGATCCTATCTGTACTATTGGATTAACTGTCCTTCTCTCTTCGATACCATCTTATGATATGTCATTTATTCAAAAGCCTAAACCATCTAAGGTATGAAGTGACTTTTCAAAGGCCAATCCTTTTCCTGATGCTTGCATAAAAGTGCAGTTCCTATGTTGGAAGATGTGCTTGGTTATAAAAGAAAATTTCACATTCATTCACTTTTGAATAAGCACAAAGACCTAAAGAGAAATTCCAATTCAAAAAGAAGATCTCTCTGTCCCCCGAGCAATCTCCAGAAGAAGCCACTTTCATGCTACTAGCTTATGAAAAGTACAACTCTAGACACTTTCTCATTAGCTCATTTTTTTTTTTTTTGGTATTGTGGTAGCATTTCGAATTGGAAACTAATCGTCATACTGGTTGGCCCTAAATAGAGAGGCTTTTATCTTTCTAGAGGATTTCATAACAAAGGGCTTTTGAGGTGTTAGCCGCCCTCTTGGGCTGCACTTATATAGCTAGGCCAAACATACTGCGATTCGCCTAGCTAGGTGATACCTTTTGGAATAGATCCCACCTAGCCTTATTAGAATGCCACTTATTTCCTTTAAAGGGTGAGCTAGGCCTTACAACACATAGTGTTGACTGCTCCTCAATTCTAACTTTCGATGGGAATAAGGAATGATTGCAACGATCACACCAAGGTCATTCGTCGGATAGGGGCAAACATTTTCTCTAAATGGCTTTACCATCTACTCTTTTTACCTTCTCTTGGCTCCTGATGGCGTTATACAATGAGGTCCATATTAAGAAAGGATCAAAGATGAGAGGCAACAAGCCAGGTCTTCACTTTAGTCTTTAACCAGACATTTCGAGTGGGTGAAATCCAATCCCTTTAGTCTCTTTTTCACCACTTCGTTGTTTTCTTTGTCATCCCGTTTACTAGAGGAGCGAGAGTGGTGACTATTTTAAGGATAATCTAAATTTCCTCCCTTTTGATCTACTTCCGAAATGTACAGTTGTGCAGGGAAAGGTCTTGTTCTCCATCTAGAGCAGACCAGCAAGTCTCGAAGATATGATAATAAGATGCTCGGGCTAAATCAGGTCAAGAGAGTCTTTTTCCTAAGTTTCTTCCGTCCATTTTACTTTTTCTAGGGTAAAGTCCTCCTAAATGGATTACTAGTTCTTTCCTTCCCAAGCAATAGTAACTATATCTTCCTCTCTTGTAATTTAGGAGATTTCCCCAGCCCATAAAAAAACTATAGTTACATATAGCTCTCAAAAGATAAAAAGATAAAGAGCTATGAGTTCAAATAAGAAAGTGAAAGTTCAGTCCTCACAATTTCCCTATCCCATTGCCAAAAAGAAGATAGCAGCAATCTGGCTCCTCGTATTACTGCTCTTAGTAAATACCATTCTCTTAGTTAGGTAGTAAGAACGTTAAACGAATAGTAAGAAAGCTGCCTAAATTGTGTTCAGGTTGTAAATAAGATCTTTTCTAAGTATATGCATACACTAGACATGAAAGAAAAGTTGCTTATAAGGTGGTATCTTCAAGCCACTCCTCTTTTTTTTTCCCGCTCTCCAACTTGAAAAATAAGACATGTACATTATGATCTATCCTACCCTTTATAAAGCTAATGCAAGTAAATTTCGAGTTTATGGATGCAAGAAGTGTTAGAACGATTCCACTAAGAGAATAGTAAGGAAGTGGAAGTCACAATAGTCTCTTTTCTCTTTCTGCCTAGCAAGAGTAAAGCAAGAAGGACTGATCGATCTAATTTTCCTCCTCCCTTATTATAGCTACTACAGCTAATCTAAAGTGTGGACCTTAGCTCACTATGGAGGGCAGACTACCTCCTTACAGAGTGCTCTACCCCTTGAAGAAAATAAATTTTAGCATACTCACTTTCTTTGGAAATGATATGATACTAAATTTAGATACTAGCTACTAGAAAAGGAAGCATATAGCTAGAATGCCTATGAGAGCCTGAGGCCAAGAAAGCTTTTATCCTTATGAAACAAAGAGGCAATAGAGAAAGAGGCCTAACCACAGAATGAAAGACTTTAGATTCACTAGCTCGATAAGAACAATCAGAATACAAGGATGCAAGGATAGGACCAGGCTAGAGGACCCTCTATCATCCCTACTGTCCTAACAACTAATCACGCAATTAGAGCTACAAATTGTTTGATTGTTCATGGGAAACTAGATCCGTAACACAATTAGGGATGCTGAGCTTGGCTAAATATCAGGACAGAAGGAGGCCTAGTTTCCTAAGCTATTTTTTAGGCTAAGGTAACAAAGTTATACCAAGATTCATGACTAACCTCCTCTACACAAAGTAGTAGAATAAGATGTGAGTGAGCCATACCTTTAGAACAAGAAGGTTTTGATTCTGGAGGTGGAGCTTTAGGAGTGAAGTTCCAAATAATATTAGTTTTCTTCCACTGAGACTGAACATCCACCTCACATTTTCTTTTCTTAGACCGTTCATGCCCCATAACTAGTGGCTCATTTCCTTTAAGATGCCAATCTAGAGACTTTCAATCCCCTCGCTTTAGCTCTATTAGCGGAATCCCTAAAGTGAAAGAAGCGAAATGGTAAAGGTCCATTCCCTCAACTTCACGATTTACACTTCTCCTCAACCAGTGAGGCCAGTTGCCCTTTTCCTTCTTCCATCATTTTTATCATCCATCATCGATCTTGGCTTCCTTGACAAAGCAATGTGAGCAACGTGCTGAGATAGATCTAGAGATTTGTCGTGCCAGGGCAGCACTCCAAATGTGAGGAAAGAACACAAGACAATATAGATGGCATCACGAATCCCGTAACAAGGTAAACTAGATTGGACACCACATCTTGACCAGTTTGTTATTGTAGAGTGAACAAAAGCCTCTTTATTTGGGTAGTAGGATGGTGATTCAATTCCAAGTTACCTTTTTTTATCAGCATTCCCATAACGACAAGCCACCCTCTTATTCATAACGGGGAAAAGAATAATTGAAAGAAGAGAAATAGTTATTCGTCAAAGTTTTATTTATTCAATGACCAGAACTAAACAAGGATATATAGGTCGGAGAACAACAAGTTATTTATTTGTATCAAGTTTTCAAGGGGAGCATTCAAAACTTACTTGAACTATACTCAACAGAAAATAAAAGCTTTGGTTTCGGCTGATTGGGATAGGGATAAGCAAAAGAGAAATTTTCATCGGTTGTTGTTGGTCACTTGGATAAATGCAGTAATTCGAGATAGGCACAGGAAGGTCAACTCCTTGCACTTCAGAAGTAGAAGTCAACTCTTTGCCTTCAATTACATCTGAAAATGACTTGTAAACTTTATTATGACCGTTCATCATTGGTTGCTTGTGGATTCCATTACTAAGAAGTGTATCCACGACTTCTTGTATTAATTTCTTCTGACACATTACTAATTCTCCTAATAGAGGTCTACTTGTTAATAGATAGGAAAGGGTATAGTTCTAATAGATAACGCTTCTATAGAGTTCATTAATATCCAAGCACAATAACTTACCCCCATTTATCTGAATAATGGGGTTTTAACTTAGGAGAAAGAACTGGTAATAGACACAAAACCATCCACTCTGCCTCTATATTTTTTCGAAGAAAATGCTTAGCCAATTCCACAGGTTTAACAAAAAAAAACTCCTTTCTTTTTCCAACCTTTTGATTTTCCCTTCCCTTCTTCACTGAATTGTTTCATTCTACCAATGAATTATCTAGAATAATGCGTAAATCTAGATCGGCTAATTGTCTCGTAAAGTAATTTCAAACTCTCTGTGGTTCTTCTTTTTCTACAGTTGAATATAGCCCAACAAGTAACAGAAGAAGATCTATCCCTGTGGGGAACCATTTATATCGTCCTTGGCATACTTATGTGGCTTGAGATTTTGGAGGGAAGAGATCTAGGTTCTTCTGTTCAAATATCATTGGCTCACTTGGTATCTAAGTTGGATATATTCATGTGCCATTTTAAGTAATAATTAATTAAGGTGTCACATAGCCTCCAACTAGTTTATAAGTAGTTTTAAAATTCCCTCCTATTTATTCTTCTTTCTTGAACCAATTAAATTCAACTATAGAAATTAATTGAATTAAATTAACAATTAATTTAATTAGAATAATTTGACTCTTCTGATTAGTCTATCCAAGATGACCCACTTTGACTTTTAGGTAAAATTCCTCATCTTTTGCCTAAATCCAATTTAGGCGACTTTCTCTAATTCCAATTAGGAAATCTCCATTAAATTCATTTCGTCGCTTAATTGAGAAATGCATGTGACCCATTGGTTTATCAATCAATTAGACATAGGCTTGTAACTTTTGCAATTTATGATTAATTAAACACTTTAATTAATCACTCATAGAATGAATCCTTATTAGTTTAAGAGTACCCAATCTCTATAGTTAATATCTAACCACAAGCCTATGGAGCCCACTTCATTGGTAAATTAATTGTGGTGTGAACCATATCTACTTATGTGTACTATGCAAATACAGTCCTTTTGTTTTCTATCTCCCAATTGTAGCCTTGGGTTAAGATATTTTTGGCGCCCTTATCAGCCCAATAACTATGCCTCCATTCGTAATGATCAATCCATTTGTGAACTCAACTTTGAAAATTCCTTTTCAAATTGATACATTACCTTGTATAAGGATTTTCTTGAATGAGTCATTATAGAAAACATAGGAGATTTACTCATTTATCAAGGTGAGAAAACAGATCCTTTGTTAGAATTCACAAACCTCTATACATAAGTAGCTTGTTCCCAACATGTATCTTATGCTACCTGCTTGAAAGTGGTCGAGATACACATCAAAGAATCAAGGACCTATCATAAAGTTACCACGAATTTTCCATCACCAAATGCCACTACAACTATCTCATGGATTTCTCTATGTCTGATCTTTAGTGAACTCGTTCTTTAACAAGCACCCACTAACATGTACCAGTTCACCTGCATTGTTAGTGCAAGTCTATTGGAATCTAAAATATCCTCATGTCAAAGATTCTATGACTTGAACAATTTAAGATCAAGATTTCTAGAGACTAATTTCATTATCACCATCATATGCGTGACCTAATCTCATAGTCTTATACAACCTTGAGGACTTCTTCCATATTCATTTTTGATGAGATAATATTCAAAATATGAAGAAGATGGCCATATCATTCACATTAGAAAAATAAGATTGCTTACACATGAGCAGTTTTACAAGCCAAAAACCTATTGGTTGCAGGGCACTACTCTAACACTGCACTCTTCTTTTTCTAAAAATAATGAGAGTGCATAGTAGGCGACCAGCTAAAGAGCCCTAGAAGCTCCATTGAGCCAACTCCTTATTAATGAAGTAGTTTATAAAAACCATTGAAAATACTATATCTAAAGAAACGAAATGCATAAGCAAAAGAAAGATCCCGAGAAGATAAAAAGGATTTCCCCATTTAGTGGTTCCCGTGCCACCAAAATGGCATGCAATTGAAAGAGTGACTGGAACTTGTCCCTAACCAGCTCATAAGTAGCATCCCATTGCTGCTTGGCACAGTGCGGGATTGAAAGCAAGTATTTTTTGATTGCCCCGTTGACCTCTCCCTTTCTAAAAGCACCTTGGGTCAGAGCCTGGTTGTAAAGTAAAGAAGGGTGATATGCTTTCGAATTCGATTCCTTTTGATAAAAAGGAGAACCCCATCCCATAAATGGAGGGAGGTCCTGGGCCGTATTGTTTTCAACTGTCTGATTCTATTATTGGCAACTCTGATCTGGCACTACAATGTCTCTATTGTGCGGTGCTATGAAAGAGAAAAGAATTGTGCCTCATTAGTATGACTGAGCTTGAATGATCGGGAAAGGCTAGAGAAAGAGCAAGGTTTGAAAACTCTGGTAGTATATCTATCAAGCAATATGGGAAGTGGGCAAAAATCAACCAGTGGCTAGGGAACACATAACCATTTATGGTCGATGAGATGGTAAACTCAGAAAATGCCCTGCAAGCTCATATGAATAAGACGACTACTTCGCTTAGAGAGTCAAAAACTAGAAATAATGCTCTTCAAGTTACTTTGGATGACTTAACTCAATGCACAAACTATGATAGAAGAATGTGAAAGGCTAGCAATTGAGTGCAAGAGGCTGAAGTCCGATGTAGAATATATTTGAATTGCTTTACCAAGATCCTTAGCTAATAAATAGAATCTTCAAAGCCATGGGCAACCTCTCTCTTACATACACTATTCTTACCATCGAGAATAAGAAAATATATCACTTCTAAACAAGTTGATGACTTAGAGTTTTGGGGAATATCATTCTTGTTCCTTCATCGCGTATGAAGCACATAATCCAATGGAACAGAAATACCCCATAGCAGCTTTCATGAAAGAATCCAACAAAGGTCCTTCTTTAAGGTGTGATACCATTGATTTAATTAGCAAATGCCCCTAAAGAGAAACTGAGCCCTACCAACTAGAATATGTGCGCCATTAAGGCAATGAAAAGGAAGCAGTAGGACAAGAGTATTTCTTAACAAATAGGCAATCCGATAGATACATAGATTATGGCTTCTTCACTATCAACTAGCTCCCACAGGCGATTAACTACTTCTGACTTCTTTGGTTTGTAGCCATATCATATAGATTGGAAAATTCCTTTGTTTGGGAGTAACTGGATTCAAGTAAGCATTCTAGTGAAAGGGTCCTTTGAGTTTGAGCTCTACCCAACATTGGGACTTACTTTATACAGAATATAGAGAGAGGAAAAGTGGCAATCCAAGCTCAAATTGCATCGGATATTGGATAGGTGCTAGTGGGAAGAACCTATAAGCTGGTGCAGCTCGACGGGAGTGGGGTGTCTTAGACAACTGACAAACAGACTTCGAGTGAGCAATTGCTTCTCTAGATAAAGGTGGGCTGGTTAGGCAGACCATGATGAAAGGACGGGGGGTCGTGGAAGTGTTTCTACTAATAGTTAGGGGTGGCAAGCTCTAGAGAATAGGGGTGAGGTCACCATAATAAAGAAGGCTGTAAGCAGCTGCTCAACATAGATGGTTCGAATCAAGCAAAATCAAAGGTATTCGTTGGCACCCGAGATGCTAAGGTATACCAATAGAATACAAAAAGAATACAAAAATAAAACCTATAGGAGATATGGGAAAATAGCCAATGAAGATTGCTTTTCTCTAGCATAATCGAAGAGATTAGCATACTCCTTTCGATCCAGCACTTGAGGTAGGGAGCTTGACAGTGCCTTGATAAGGAAGACTGTGAATTATTGGCATATATCATCCTGCTTCTTTATGAAGAAAAAAGAAAGAATACAGTTTGCGCACATCTTGTTCCATATCCTATACTTACTTACTTGAAAGCAAATTGCTACAGTACTGATTTGTTTTGGTTTTTCCCACTTACTAGCTTTGATAGGCTTCTCCTATGACAGATGAGAAAAACAAGATAGAATAAGATGAGAGAAGTGCCTAATTCACTGAATGAGCAGTTGATGGGGCGACGTACCATAGGGAGGGATTACAATTCAGCTAGACAAGATATAGAGGGAATATGGAACTCCTCCCAGTTTCCTATGTTCACTTGGGCTATTAGTTATCGATTCCTTTTGTTTTACAGTTAGCCTTGCTATACACCTCTCCTGCTCATGAAGACGGATCAGGGGATCCCTAAGCCATTTGCAAGGGCAATTTGAAATTCTAGGAAATTCCTTTTTTACATCTTTGGACCAATGGATATAGTCTAAGTAAGCTAGCACTAAATCAAAGAAAGGAATCACCTCAGCCATAGAAAGATTCCAACTAAAACAAGCATCCTCGAAGTTGGCATATCCCAACAAAAGTTTAGAGGTCGGAATGGGAATCTCGGGTAAAAGGAATCTGCTAGTATATTCTAAGTCTATCGTGATGTTGAACACTCAATATCGGTACAACTTACCTCTCTAAGATAACCGATACCAACTGGCTATACTTGATATGTTAGCAGTGTGCCAAGACCTCTTAATCTTCAGAATCAAAAGCAGAGGAATGATAAATAGGGGCAGGTGTCGCCAACTTTTGTCTAGGAAGCAGCAGTAGTATTAGTTGGAGTATTGGCTAATAGGGAAGACCCTGATCTATCTATTAATCTCTTTTTTATTCCTCCTCAAGAATTGGTTACTGGGGATGGTAATTTTATAGACACATCAGCTAGGGTAATTACCCTTTCTTCAGGGTGATCCGCAAAAAAGGTGTTCTAATAATAGATGAAATGGTTCTGTGCTTGGGTCTTTTCAAGCAACTAGCTTTCTCCTAGAGGTATTGATAACTAAGAACCTAACAAAACTTTCAAAGCATTTCCAAAACCAAAGTGGATGAATATAAGAGTTTGACAACATTAAGTTAGGTCTAGTAACACATTAAGAATAAATAGTTCTTTCTTAATTGTATCTATATCTATATATCAGTATGGCAAAGAACTGGCTTTTACTAAAAGAACTAAATAAGTATAGAATTCCATGGTTCCTTCCAAGGAATCCTAGAAGCATCTAAGCCAATGGATTTGGTGACATGAGCAAGAAATAATTGGTAAGAGATGTGAAATACTAAAAGCGCTCTTGCTTGGGTGAGGTCGAAAAGCGAATTTAGGTAGGAGCTCGTTTGGAAGATTGTTAAGGGTGCTTTTATAACTCAAGCAATAGGTGTAGAAAGTCAATCCAGTACTCGAAGTAGGGCATTTAGTAGCTAGTCATTCAATACCAGGCATGAGAGAAGTTCATTGAGCAAGGTTTCTAGCAGGATAGGATTATGCTATTGATTACAAGCAGTACTTGAAGGCAGTAGGTGAAAGGGTGGAAGATCTTTGCTATTCCGAGGGTTGAGGCTAGCTGTAAGAAGAGGTCTGGGAGTAGTTGATAAGCGGAGGGTACTTGGCATTCTCTCAATAAAAAGAAGTAGAAATGGTCAAACTTTAGGGTAGAGACGAAGGAACTAGAGATCTCACTTCTTTGATTTGGAATATGGGACTGATAGAAGAGGGTATTTCACTTACTTATTAGAGTAAGGAGAGAACGAATGCTTGTTGCCCAAGAGGAGAGTTGGGGCAGAAATATACCGTAGCCTTTCTTTTTTCAAACATTTTTTCTTGAGGTCAGTTGGCTAGGATAGCCATAGGAGCAGAGCAGCTTCGCTATCTAGGGGATGGAGCAAAACGCCACTGTCCACACTACTTCTTTAGTAGCCAAACCAGTAGAGACTAGATTAGCGATCAAAGGACCACTATCTAGGCCAGCCAGGGGTAGAATTCAATTCCACTTGACCACTTCATTTGGGTAGGGAGAGGTGAATGCTCCAGTACGTATGCGATAGAGTATATAGATACTTGAATTGCCCTGAAATCATCAAAGAAAGCAAGAGGAAATCAAAGCTTGATCTTGATGTCTAACTTTCTTATTAAAGAAGTAACCAAAAGAGCAAGTTGAGAGTTGAAAGCTTTAGATTCGATCTATCCCTTCTGATGAGATGAAGTCCTAACAGAGAAGGCGATAATGGAAACTGGGATCACAGAAGGTCTCATCCACTATCTTAGAGGTGTCAAACGGGCCAGGCCAGGCCAGCCCGGCCTGCGAAACCGTTTAGCCCGGCTCGCATCGGTTCCGGGCTTACGCGGGCCGGGCTTAACCGGGCCGAAATATTTTTGGGAAGGCCCGACCCCTAATCGGCCCTTTTAATAATGGGGTCGGGCTTAAACGGTTCCTGGCTAAACGGTCCAGGCTAAATGGGCTAAACGGTTTCGGATTAAATGGGCATTAAATGGGCTAAATGAGCTGGGCTAAACGGGTTAAACGGGCTAGGCTTTTTTATTTTTTTATTTTTTTATTTTTTTAAGCAATCTTTGATATAATTGTAATAAATAGGAAAAAATAAGCAATTTTTCATTTATTTAGTTTAAAGAACTCTTAAAAATATAAAAAAAAATATCATAAATTTTATATATAACATATTTTATTAACATAACAAAAATTAAAGTAATTTAAAATAATTTTTTCAAAATATTAACATAATATAATATTTTAAAGTATTATTTTAGTTTTATTTTTTAGAAATATAATATTTTCATCAAACACTTAAATAATATTATGTCTTGAATGTTTTATGTAGTATAATATTTTTCAAATATTAAAATTAAATTAAATAATTTAACAAACATTAAAAAAAAATACTTTATATACAACATATTTTATTAACATAATAAAAATTAAAGTAATTTAAAATAATTTTTTTACAGTATTAATATAATATAATATTTTAAAGTATTATTTTAGTTATATATTTTAGAAATATAATATTTTCATCAAACATTTAAATAATATTACATCTTGAAGTTTTGTATAGTATAATATTTTTCACATATTAAAATTAAATTAAATGATTCAATAAATATTAAAAAAAATTATTTTATTTCATTAGTTTCACCTTTTCCTTTTATTTTTTAAATTTTACTTTATTTTATTTTCTTTCACTAGTTTTTGATTATTTTTAGTTTTATCTTTCTTTTTTTAATAATTTTAAACGGTTCCACCGGTCCCGGGCTGGCGGGCCGGTCCCTGGCCCAAAATATTCGGGCCGGTCCCGAGTGGAACCTATATATGGGCCGGTTCGGCCTGGCCCGCCTATGAAGAGTAAATGGTCCCGGGCCGGGCCGGGCCGGTCTTTTTTGCGGGCCAGGCCCGGCCCGTTTTGACACCTCTATCCATCATCTACTATTTCACATACCTTTCTGAACGGTGGTTTCTAAATCGCTTTCTATATGATTGATGAACTCCCTTGCTTGAACGGTTCATCTTTATGACATACCTCTATCCCTTGGCCTGAACAAGCCTTGCTCTTGCTCTTGTTAGTCGTTTCCAGAAGAAAGAATTGATTAATGAATCTTTGGGTTAGCTTCCCCACTAATGGACATTACTAGCTTGAAACTTTCAGTTATCTTACTCGACCAGAGGGCTTTCCCTCACATCCTACTCTTCATTATAGAAGGTTCCTTCTTTCCAATATGGGGGAATCAGCTTCATTTAATCCCAACATCTACTTAGCTGCAAGAAGATCAATTGCATTGTCATGCTCCAACTCTACTTTTAGCTTTAGTTGGCAGAGAGACTCTCCACCTGGAGCTTAGAATCGGCAAGAGACAAAGATACGAGGGACATATTTAATAGCAAGGAAGTGGAATCAATCCTGTTTGCTATAGGATTCTTTCGATCTAGTAAAGCTTTTTTGCCTTTATAGTCAAATCTTGGTATGAAACTCCCACTCTAATAGTGTATTGTCCCATCTCCTAGCTCAAACGTTGAACAGTTTAGAATAAAACTTCCTCCCTATTCCTATAGGAATCGAGTGAGCCCTTGCTTCTCCGTTGGCTACTCGACCTTTCTTACTAGATATTGGATTATCTTTCAAAAGATGCCAAGCCAAGATCAAGTGATTTTATTCCTCTAGTTAGGCATAGTCGGAATTAGCTCGTCAGTGGTAGAAGTTGGTTCATCAGCTTAAGCCAGTCAATCTATCCAAAGAGCCTACGCTATGCCTCCTATAATAGATACAACTCCAGTTACGCTTTGCTAATTTGTTTCTCAATGCTGTATCTAAAAGAGAAATGAGATACAAGTTGATTTCAAAAATCATAAAAACAGCGAAAATTTAAACTTAATCACCATATATAAATTTGTGTCTCCTTGGATCAACTTATGCAACCAAATGAATTATAGAAAGAAGAGATGTATCTTAGTGCAAAATCCAAGTCAAGTGATGAACACCAAGGTATATATTTAGCTAGATCTTCTTCTTCAAACCTTTATCTCCAAGCTCCAAGCCTAGATCTCCAACCTTCAAGTCTTGATGGAGTTAAATTGTTAAGCCTTGATCTATGAAGATCCAAATTTTCCAAAGGATGTCCTCTTTAACCTTGGCCAAATTCTTCCTTTTCAAGGTGGCCCCAAACTTTGATCCATAAGCAAGGATCATACCAAGGAATCCTCCAAGTATAGGATCTCTAATATTAATCCACACATCTTGATCTCTTGTGAGCACTTGAAGAAGATGATGGCTAAAATTCAAGCTTCTTCAATGAAGATTTGTGTGAGAGAGAAGAGACGAGATGCTTGAGAGTTTTAGAAGAAAAATTAAAAATGCAAATGTGGCATTACCATCAGATGACCGGCCACTATGTGCATTTAAAGGCCACTTGGACTTGCCAACTGGACTAGAAATTTTTGAGATCTTTCTAGAAGGGTGATCACACCTCCTATGCTCTAAATTCTCTCAAAATCTTATTGGTCCACTTGGAATCCAAGTAGGATATGAGTTGGTGTTAGCAACTTAATTAACTGTTTAATTAAATGCCAACTCAAATCCTTTAGATTCCCTTTTGAATTTCCCCCACAATTAAATTGGCAATTTGACCCAATTACAATTCGACACCTCAATTAATTGGATTAATTTAACTATTAAATTAATAGACTAATTTGACTCTTCAAATTAATCTAGTCAATTGCCCAATCTTGACTCTTAGTCAAACCCTTTGACTTTAGTTAAAATTATCTCTTCCACTTAATCTCTATTAAGTAATCCATCTACACCGTTTAGATGCACCTTAATTTATCCATGAGTTCTCATCAAGACTTTTGTGTGTGACCCATTAGGCTCATCAATTAATTAGACATAGGCTAGCAACAATTTGCAATTTAATTAGTGAATAAATAATCAAACCTCCATGCATAGATAGCTTATCCGCAACGAGTACCTCATATGATCCACTAAGGGATTGAGACGCATATTAAAGGACAAGGACCTATCATAAGATTACTATTATTCCTCAAGTCAAAAGACTAATAATATGCATTAGTGTAAGAGAACTTCTCATTACCGAATGCTACTACAGCTATCTTATGAGTTTCTCTTGGCGATTCACTCAATGAACTTGTTCTCTAATAAGCACCTGGTAACACGCACCGATGTCAAGCACATTGTTTGCTCATGAAACGAAGCAGCTATCTAACTCTTTAGATATGTACAGTGTTAGTGCAATTCTATCTGAATCTAAGACGTCTTGTGTCAAAGATTCTATCATTTGGAATATTTTAAGTTCAAGACTGTAGAAATTTGTTTCATGATCACCATTCAATGCGTAACCAAGTCCCATAGCCATGTTTGATCTAAAGGGCTTCATCCATATACATTGTTAAGATAAATTCACAATTTTATGAGCATGTGATGAAGGAAGACAATCCTGCATATTGAAGAAAATAAAATTATATAAATCAAAGAGCAATTTTACAATCCAGAATCAAATGGCTATGGGGTACTACTCCAACAATCTCTCACTTGCTCTAAAGCCAATTTCCCATAGTCTCTAGGCTCATCTTCTTAAGATATATCTCAAAGACCTTTTACGTTAGGGTCTTAATCAGTGATCAGCTGTGTTCTCTTCCGAGGCAACACATTCCACTCTTATCTCACCTCTATCAATGATCTTCTAGATCAAATGATGACGTTTCATTATGTGTTGGACCATTGATGAGATCTTGGTTCTCTTGCTTGAGCGATGGCTCAGTTATTGTCACAGAAGACAACAATCAGGTTGGCAAATACTAGGAACTACATCCAACTCTTGGATGAAGTTTTTACTGCAAGCACCCTCTTTCCAACTCACCGTGCTGCCATTGAGGCAAAACACAAACCCAGATATGATTTGTAGTCATTTATGTTGGATTGAAAATTGGAGTCTGAAACACCTCAAGTTTCAATTTTCCATTATCGTAAACCAAAAATAATTCCTTAGTTATTCTTAAGTAATTTAAAATTGCTTTAACAACATTCCAATGACTTTTACCGAGTCGAATTGATAGCAGCTCGTAGCTCTCAGAGCGTGTGCTACATCTGGTCTCATACATAGCATAACATATATTATACTTCCTATTACCAAAGCATAAGGAACTTGAGACATCTTACTTCTCTCTTTTTTTGTCTTAAGGGTTATAGACTTAAAGAGATGTAGACTGTGTCTCATAAGGAGGTATCATATCTCAGATTTCTCTATACTAAATCTCTTTAGTATTCTGTTTATGTACGCTGCTTGGGAGAGGCCCAGCATTCTATTTGATCTATCTCTGTAAATCTATATTCCTAATATGAAGGATGCTTCTCTCAAGTCTTTCATGGAGAATTACATAGATAACCATGCTTTTGTACACTCTGACATAATTTTCTCATTTCCAATGAGAAGTATGTCATCAACATAAAGCACTAGAAATTGGACCGAACTAATCAAAACATATGTTCCAACTTTGGGATGCTTGTTTTAGTCCATAATGGACCTTTGGAGTTTGCGAACCTTTTGCTCACTCCCACTAGATGCGAAGACCTTCGATTGCTCCATATAAATGTCTTTGTGAATGTTTCCATTGAGAAAGGCAGTCTTCACATCTATTTGTCATATTTTATGGTCATAATATGTAGCTATGGCTAGCATAATCCTAATGGATATAGGTATAGCAACTGGTGAGAACGTTTCTTCAAAGTCTATATCTAGTCTTTGGGTTTTAACCCTTTGCTTCTAGTACAGATTTCTAGGTCACTACCTCTCCATTAACTTCTAACTTAATCTGGAAAATATATTTGCAGCCAACAAGTACAATACCCTCTAGTTGATTAACTAAAGTCCAAACCTTATTCGATTACGTGAAATCCATTTTAGATGGTATTGCTTCTTGCCAATGTCCCGAGTCCATGTTCGACATGGCTTCCTTATAGGTCTTCAGATCACTATCCATTTGACTGGTTTCATGAAGGAATTCAAATCTTTTGGGTTGCTTCTTGATTCAGTCTGACCTTCTAGGAAGATATGTAATCATTGGTGTGTCTTGTTTGTTTGCTTCTACCACTTGTGGGATAGTTTGGTCATCACATTCTTCATCAAGTTTGACAACAACGTCAGCTCCATCTAATAGAAATTCCTTCTCCAAGAAGGTAGCATTCTTTTAAGTGAACACCTTTTGTTCTGAGTGATCATAAGCTATAGACTCTCTAAGGTATCCCACAAACTTGCACAAGGTAGATCTACTATCTAACTTATCTCTCTCTAGTAGCTTCACATAAGCAGGAGAACCACAAATTTCAAGGTGCCTTGCTATATAACATCTCATGTGGAGTTTTTGGCAACAACTTTCAAGGTCCTATATTTAGTAACTTTGCTGCCGTTTGAAGGGTATAGCCCCAAAAGAAAACAGGTAAATTGACAAAACTCATCATAGAACATACCATGTCTAATAAAAGTATGGTTTCTATGTTCGGCTTTCCCATTGAGTTGAGGTGTGCAGGGAGGTGTCCATTGTGAAAGAATTCCATTCTCTCTAAGATAATGTAGGAATTCGGTACTCAAGTACTCACCTCCTCGATCAGATTGAAAAGTTATAATACTTAGCCCGAGTTGCTTTTCAACTTCATTCTTATAGTCTTTGAACATTTCAAAGGCTTTGGACTTATGCTTCATAAGGTATATATGTCCGAATTGAGTATAATCATCGATAGAGGTTATGAAGTAAGAAAAGCCTGCTCTCGCCCTATCTCTTAGTGGTCCACAAACATCTATATGGATAAAAACCAAAGGACTAGTGGATCGCTTCCTATATCTAACAAATGAAGCCTTAGTCATTATTCACAAGTTTGGCAATGCATTCAAGCCATTAACCTTTAATGAATTAGAGGTAACTAATTGACTAATCTTATTTTTAGAAATCTGACCAAATATTACATGCCAAATATAGGCATCAGTATGATTATCTTTTTTTTTTTTTTTTTTTTTGTTGCGTTGAATTTGCATCATCGATAGACATTCATCTAAGTAATACAACTAGTTAAATAGAGTACCTTGTACAATCAAAGAACCATTCTTGTTTGCATTAAGTTTCCTATTTTTAATTGAAAAGTCATACCCTTTAGTATCTAAAATGAAAATAGAGATGATATTTTTATTAAACTCAGTACGTAATAAATGGGGTCCAATACAATAGTATTTGGAACTTCACTTCCAAAGCTCTACCTCCAGAATCAAAACCTTCTTGTTCTAAAGGCATGGCTCTCTCACATCTTATTCTACTAGTTTGTGTAGAGGAGGTCAGCCGTGAATCTCGGTATAACTTTGTTACCTTAACCTGAAAAATAGCTTAGAAAACTAGGCCTCCTTCTATCCTGATACTGAGCCAAGCTCGGCATCCCTAATTGTGTTACGGATCCAGTTTCCCATGAACAATCAAACAGTTTGTAGCTCTAATTGCGTGATTGGTTGTTAGGATGATAGGGATGATAGAGACTCCTCTAGCCTGGTCCTATCCTTGTGTCCTTGTACTCTGATTGTTCTTACCGAGCTAGTGAATCTAAAGTCTGTCATTCTGTGGTTAGGCCTCTTTCTCTATTGCCTCTTTGTTTCATAAGGATCAAAGCTTTCCTAGCCTCAGGCTCTCTTAGGCATTCTAGTAGCTAGTATCTAAATTTAGTATCATATCATTTCCAAAGAAAGCGAGTATGATAAAATTTATTTTCTTCTAGGTGTAGAGCACTCTATAAGAAGGTAGTTTGCCCTCCATAATGAGCTAAGGTCCACACTTTAGATTAGCTATAGTAGGTATAATAAGGGAAGAAGAAAATTAGATCGATCAGTCCTTCTTGCTTTACTCTTGCTAGGCAGAAAGAGAAGAGAGACTATTGTGACTTCCACTTCCTTACTATTCTCTTAATGGAATAGTACTAACACTTCTTGCTTCCATAAACTCGAAATTTACTTGCTTTTAGCTTTATAAAGGGTAGGATAGATCATAATGTACATGTCTTACTTTTTCGAGCTGGAGAGCGGGAAAATGGAGAGGAGTGGCTTGAAGATGCCACCTTATGAGCAACTTTTCTTTCATATGTCTATTGTATCATATACTTGGTAAACGCTCTCATTTATAACCTAAATACAATTTAGGCAGCTTTCTTACTATTCATTTGACATTCTTACTACCTAACTCAGAGAATGGTATTTACCAAGAGAAGTAATACGAGCACCTAGATTGCTACTGTCTTCTTTTTGGCAATGGGATAGGAAAACTGTGGGGATTGAACTTTCACTTCTTACTTGAACTCATAGCTCTTTCTCTTTTTATCTTTTGAGAGTTATATGTAACTACAGTTTTTTTATAGGCTGGGAACTCTCCTAAATTACAAGAGAGGAAGATAGAGTTAGTATTGATTGAGAAGGAAAGAACTAGTAATCCACTTAAGAGGACTTTACCCTAGAAAATGTAAAAAGGAGGGAAGAAACTTAGGAAAAAGGCTCTCTCGACCTGATCTAGCCCGAGCATCTTATTATCATATCTTCTAGACTTGCTGGTCTACTCTATATGGAGAAAAAGTCCTGTCCCAGCCCAGCTGCACATTTAGGAAGTAGATCAAAAGGAAGGAAATTTAGATTATTGTTAAAACAGTCACCACTCTCGCTCCTCCAATAAACAGGATGACAAAGAAAACAAAGAAGCAGTGAGAAAGACTAAAAGGATTGGATTTCACCCAATCGAAATGTCTGGTTAAAGACTGAAGTGAACACCTGGCTTGTTGCCTCTCATCTTTGATCCTTTGTTAATATGGACCTCATTGTATAACGCCATCAAGAGTCGAGAGAAGGCAAAAAGAGTCAATAGTAAAGCCATTTAGAGAAAAATGTTTGCCCCTATCCGATGAATGACCTTGGTGTGATTGCTGCAATCGTTCTTTATTCTCGTCGAAAGTTAGAATTCAAGAGCAGTCAACACTGTGTGTTGTAAGGCCTAGCTCGCCCTTTAAAGGAAATACGTGGCATTCTAATAAAGCCAAGTGGGATCTATTCTAAATGGTATCACCTGGCTAGGCTAATCACAGTATGTTTGGCCTAGCTATATAAGTGTAGCCTAAGAGGGCGGCTAACACCTTAGAAGCCCATTGTTATCAAATCCTCTAAAAGGATAAAAGCCTCTCTATTCTTCAAGGCCAACCAGTATGACGATTAGTTTCCAATCCGAAATGCTACGATAATACTAATAAAATGAGCTAATGAGAAAGTTTCTGGATTGTACTTTCCATAAGCTGTAGCATGAAAGTGGGTTCTTTTGGAGATTGCTAAGGAGACAGAGGGATCTTGTTTTTGAAATGGAATTTCTCTTTAGGTCTTTGTGCTTATTCAAAAATGAATGAATGTATAATTTTCTTTTATAACTAATGGCACATCTTCCAACATAGCAACTGCACTTCTATGCAGGCATCAGGAAACGAATTGACCTTTGAAAAGTCACTTCATACCTTAAATGGTTTAGGCTTTCGGATAAATGACATATCATAAGATGGTATCAAAGAGAGAAGGATAGCTAATCCAATAGTACAGATAGGATCTTATCAAAGTTTAGAATAGATCGTGCCTTGGGAGTTCTTTTTCCCTCTAGCTAGAAATATCATAAGAGAAGAAAAAGAGCATTAGAAGGAGCCAATCCTTTTTTTATGCCCAAAGACTCCCATGCCTTTCCTGGTTGGACCAAGGCGATTCTCGTCTTCTTAAATTGGGAGAGCAAGTCTCTCTTTTTTCTTTGCGGGAGCAAAGCAGTAAAACAAAAGAGAAGAATGTGAATGGACTAATATGCAGTCTCTTCCATCCACAAATGGTATTCCGATTGTTGTTTCGGATACAATCACAAATGATTACTTGTGGGATACTCTCTAGAAGGAAAGAGAAAACTTCCAGCAGCTTAGAAACTCATGGGAATACAAAAATTGGTAGAACGCCGGACAGAACAATGCGAAGCAATGATAAAGTCCATTACTGGAGGGTTGAAAGCAAAAAGTACAGATGCTCCGGCTTATTATTTTAGACCCCATGATTATTGATAGAGCAACGAGTGTCATTTTCAATGATCTCTTAGATCGCTTTGATACTCAAAAAAGCCGAAAAACCATTTAACTAGAGTTTTATTGAACATAGGTAACAAAAGAAGTCCGGCCTGGAAGGCAGTCCTAAAAGACCTGAAAAGTTTTTATAAGCCCAAGTGCTTTCAATTGGAAATGGTATTACAGATTAGAGGTGTCAAACGAGCCCGGCCCACGAAACCGTTTAGCCCGGCCCGTACCGGTCCTGGGCTTATCCGGTTCCGAGCTTAGGCGGGCCGAAAATTTTTTTGGGGAGGCCCGGTCCCTAATCGACCCTTTTAGTAATGCGGCCGGGCCTAAACGGTTTTGGGCTAAACGGGCCTTAAACGGGCTAAACGGTTCCGGTCTTAAATAGGCATTAAACAGGTTAAACGGGC
>JACFYI010003821.1:147763-177996 GCA_014898755.1 Handroanthus guayacan | reverse complement strand
ACCGGAGAATCAAGAGAAGGAAGCTTTGAGGGAACTAGCAAAGGAGAAGTGTTACCAAGTTCAAGTTTCTCTCCCCCTGCACTAAAAACCTTGAGACTCTCTCGCTTTCAGACATACATATCTAGGATTGATGAGTTCTCTTGCTTTGAGTTTTAGTTCTCTCCTCAGTTCTACTAGAAAGCATGACAAATCCCATATCTAACTCTCTTGGGCTTTTATCTTATGAAGAAACCAGGGGGCAATACTCTCAATTAGGACTCTCTATGACTCCTCCCACGATGCCGTTAGGCTCATGAACTTATTTTGAAAGTAGCTTGAAGTGATGATTTCCTCTCAGCTGGAAGGGGTGCTCAACCCCCATTTCCCTCATTCAAGGCAGAGGAATCTACCAATCGTATTGGATTTGTCGTCCCTGAAGATAGGTTCATCCGTGCTATTCACAACCCAATTTTGTTAGAAAAAACCACTGCCTTTATCTTTGAAGATGGTCAGATATGTGCTTTCTTGTCTTTTTATTGATTTCTTTTTGACCTAGACAAGTCTCTATTTGGGAGTATTTTCTTCTATGTTGGAGTATGAATCCCTCTTCCACTAGCGCAGGGCCTATGGATAATGCTTTTCCAACGCTTTTTGAAGAAAAAGCTCAGCAATTGTGTCTTGTGTCTAGTGAAAGTTTGGTTTCTGGTGTCTAAGCTGAACTTGACCTAGAGAATGCTTCTCAGAAAAACTAGTCAAATTTGTCTGGGTTATGAAAAGGCTGACCCCCGACCAACCAAGACTCAATTCAGGTCAAAATGGAGTAGCAAAGTTAATTAAGATTTTAGAATGATGGGAAAAAACAAAGGTAACTAGGAGCCATTTTTGCTTTATTTGCAAGATTTTAGGTAAGACTTTCAGGTATTGCCGCATAAAGAGAAACGGGGTAAAAAAAGAATAAGATTTAAAACTACATTTTTTCTTGTATTTGCAGTGAGGACCATCTTGCAATAGTACACATTGTGGCATGGCATATAAATCCTAATCTAGAATGGGAGAGTAGAGGAAAGTTAATCTACAAAAGGGAAGGACGAGCAAATCCCCGAAAATGCCTTGTCCTTTGAGTGAGTGTCCCTCACTGCAATCTTTCCAATAGTTGAAGTTGTCTAATCAGCTAAGGTACCTTGCATTTAATCGTAAGTAAGGTTATGAAGCCTCTTGCTACTTCTTTTAGTTCTTTACACCAGGAAGCTACCTCTATGCCGCATTCATACCCTCAACTATTCTATAAAAGAAGTGTAAGCATCCTATAGGTAGGATCTAGATCTAGCCTTTGAGAAATTTCCCGCCTCCTTCTTTGCCTAAGTTACCTAGTCATCTTGGTTTTTTTCCATCAGTCCAGCTAGGACCTTAGTCTGTAACTTATATTTAAATCATGGACTTTTCTTTCTTTGTGAGTTAAGTAGTAAAAAGTGGGGGCCTCTTGTTCCAGGTGTATAACCTATCCCTATCCTTCTCTTTTCTTTTGTTTAGGTATAGGAGCCTTTGACTAAGTCCCTAGTCTTGCATTTGCTAAGCATTCTGTTCTGAAATCTATTAGTGTTGTCTTCGGTCGGTCCAGACTGCTATCATTCCATGCCTAACACAAAAGGCTTAGAGCAAGACTTCAAACAGAATAGAATCAAAAGATATGATCAAAGATTTAGAATAGAGTAAGGCCTTGACTTATTCTGCCGCCATAGCCTTATACTATTAATTAGTGGTCTAGTCTCTTTTTCTGTCTACTGATCTCTTTCTCTCAGGAAGACCGAGTTCAAGATTTTTATATGAAAGAAAAGTATGCTATGGAGTCTTTCATCCTCGGAGAGGGCACTTGTCTTCTTTTGAGCCTAGTTCCATTCTGGTATTGTTATATGTCATAGTTAATGTAGTGAAAGTAGCTATTGAAAAGCTAACCCTAGTTTACAAGATGGTAATTTTGGATGGGAGAGTAGGTTTTCATTCTTCCCTGTTAAGGAATGGACTGATCCACTTGGGGGCTACACTTTCATCTGTTAAACTTTCGATATATTCTTTTAATGCCTAGTAATAAGCTTTATAATAGAAGACCTCTTTGTTACATTTCCTCTCTCAATCCACTGATCGAGCGAACTCTTCGAAGCTATTCTAACTGTAAGCTAAAATTGTCTTTTGTAGGTCGCTTTTCTATTCTAAGGTTTAGGGTTTTCTATGTGGCTTAGCTGCCCACTTGTCGCTATTAATGTACCTTTCTTAAAGCAATGTTAGCGATGTTAAAGTCTCTCCCTCAAGGGCCGTGGAGAAAGACAAAGCTGCCAATACAAGATCAAGATTCGGTCAGAAAAGAAACTCGTCAACGGAGAGGATAAAGATCTAGACATGTGGATTGGTTTGTTTACTTATCCTAGATGTATGCCTGCTTACCTTACTAATTTATTGATAGGGATAGGCCTAACTGAGCCATAATTCACTAACTCAGGAGCGATCTTTCTTGCCTCTACTTTGAAAAGTACTAATAAAAGAAAAAAGCCATCTTTGACCTTCCTTACAGCTATAGCTTACAAGTATCGATCTTCCTCTCAGCTAAATAGCACATCAATTAGGCAATTGAAGTCTCTGATCATGTGTCTTCCACTACCAATAGGCTCCAAATTAATTTCAACCGACAGGGGAACCATTTCCACTTAGGCACAGTCGATCTAGTTTAAACGAGTTTCAATAGTTGGAAAGTTATAAACCTCTACAGTACACTTCATGCCACAAAAAGCCTGGTGAGTTACAGGAGGGAAGCTAGCATATTGAAGAGGGACCGATTCATCGTACCTCACTCCTTGGTCCATGTTTAGTTTGTTATTCTGTCTGGAAGTGGATTTATGTCTTCATCTTTCTAACTTCGTGGTATAGCACTTGGTTTAACAAGTTCCTTTTTTTTTTTTTTTCATCTACTTATCTTGTAAGGTATAAGGAAGGGTGAGAATGAATGCTAGAAAAAGCTATGAGCTTTCAAGTGAGCATTTTGTATTCTTATCTTAAAGCCATCCATAATGCTAACCTTCAATACAGTCTTTAATCAAGCTAGTTGTATAACAAAAAACCATTAGTCCCTTCGACTTGTGTTCGTGATTAGGCATGTGGGGACTGGTTTGGTCCTAGACCAGGAACCTTATTGAAAGTAGATAGCTACCTCAGAGAGCTTACATAGTTAATTGATCTATCCTAGGTTGAGGAATATGGGAATAAGGCTTTTCAAGTCAAGAAGAGATTCGCTCCTAAGGAGGAACTAAAGGACTCATATCAAAAGGGCTTATAGGAAAACCGATCTGAGAGCTTGAACTGGCCTTTGGATGGAAGAGAAATAGCATTAAAGCCCCTCTTAAAACAAAAGGGAAGAACCACAGGAATAAGGAAACTCGTCGAGAGATGTTGATTTGAGCAGGCACTAATAGAGCATCAGCAGCTTTTTGACACTCATACTGCCAATCAACTATTACCCTCCGGCTTTCTTTTCTAGAAAGGGGGCTTGAAAGAGCTAATTTGTTCTTAGCTCTTTTAGCTTCTTATTCTTAGAAAAGACTAAAGGGAACTACCGAATGATATAGACATTAATGCTTACATCAATCCTATCTTCCTATCATCCTTTAGGTAAAGATGGACAAAGAAGGAAAAGGTATGCAACTGGAGGTTATTTTAGGACTAAGATGGCCTTCCTTCACTATTTAGGTTATATAACATAGGATAGAAGAGATTAGATGGATCAAGTGAAACTGAAGATAGGGTCCATCTGCTTCAGTTCCTTTCCATGGACATAGTTCAAGCGAAGAAAGGGCATGAAATCTATTTTATGGGGAATCTCCAAGTAGCTAATGTAGGGTGGTTGAATAGAATAAATGAGAACAAATCATAATCTATCAAGCCCTTTTGTGCCACTTCAATCGTTAACCACCCTAGCAAACTGAAGCAAGGAATCCTAAAGTTCCCAAAGCTTCATTCAGGAGACTAGCTTTGGCCCGTGGATCTCTTTAAAGCAAACTACAATATCAATTTGAATGAAACTATAATGCAAAGGAATGCTCTTGAGTGCTCATATACAAGAAAAAGTGCTCACCCAGGCTAGAAAGCAAAGGCAAGTACTTAGTATTTTCTCCAAACCTTGAAAATGATTCAATTGAAGCTCCTAAGTGCACCACTATAGCACTAAAAGGGTCATGTCTTGTTGAAGAGGAAAGAGAAGAAGCTCAACCATGAAAAAGAGTGGAAACCCTAACAGTAAGGATGATTCTCGAATGCTTGGGTAGGGTCAATTCATTTGGCGCTTCGAGGCTATCTTCGACTCCTAGAAGAAGGAAGCCCACTATTTTGTCTATTTAAGACAAGAAATAGAGTAAGGGACGAGAAGTTACTCTTGTTCGTCGTGTGCCTTCTTGAATATGTGACTGAGAGTAAGGGCTAGTGATCAATAAAATGAGACTATGGCGCATCTTGCTTTTCATAGTTAGCAACTCTCTTTAGAAAGCTATTTCTTAATCAAAGTTGTTCCCATCCTTTTAGGCGAGGTACTTCGTTCCTATTCTCCTAGTTCTCATTAGATCCTGAAGTCTGATTTACAACTGTAAGCCTAAGAAATGCTGTAGTGCCCTGAAACTAGAGCGTCTGCCCCTAGAACGGGTTGTTACCAAAATGATACCACTGCACAAATAAAAAAGAGCAACATAACGTTTATTCAAAACATAACTTCTCAAGGTACGTTTTCTTTCAAATTTTCAACAAGGCAAAAGCAAACAATTTCAATTATGAAAAGATAAAAAAACGAGTTAATTTAGTTGCGAAACTTTCTCTTTGGCTTAACCTGCGAACTATTTTGAAAATGTAAGTTCACATAACTTAGTAAAATTTATGATTAAATGAAAGGATGGAATACGTGAAAAGAATGGAAGTGGTAAAGTAGAGTAACAAGGATAGAATGTGGAAGGAAATCATGGCTGGACTAGTTATTTGGTGGATCTGTTACCCTTATTTCTTCAATAATATAACAATTCTTATTCCTCCTATTTCCATCTCGGGCGGTCGTCCAACGCTGACATGATCAATCACGTGTCAGAGTATCGAACTCTTGATATGCCTAATCTTCAAGTAATCGCAAGATCGACTAATAATGGGAGGGTAGGAGATTATCGCCAGCTCAATGCTGCCCAACTCCCCTTACCAAAGTTCTCCGGGGCCCAACAATCAATAACATCTAAGTTTCAAATCAATGGTATTAATACTTCAAATATTCAAGTCAATATTTGGAACAATCAATTGATAAGCAATAAACACATGATGAATTCATTAATAAAATACTCAGTATCATTGATAAGAGATTATAAGAGTATAAAGAGTGGTAAAAGGGGCAAAAATAGGAAAATTTACCTTCTGGAATAGGCACAGCCGCAATTGAAAATGGGTGCGAACGTGCCCAAGTAAATTTTCTTTTTTTTTAAAAAAAAAAAATCTAAATACATAAGCTTTTCAAATATGAAAATTTTGAGATTTTATGAAACATAAATTTTTTTTTAAATTTAAAAGAATCACTTCTTTGAAATGTGTAAATGTTTTTTAAAACTTAGTGATGAAATTTGAACAAAATCAAGTTCTAAGGTATCTAAACTAAACTAGGGTTTATATGAAATAAACAAAAGAAAGAATCATAATTTCAAGGAGCAAGAATTGAATTCAATGAATATATCGAGAGAATTGATGAATTAACAAAAAATTAGTAGGAAATGACCATATATTTTACCTAATTCTTCTACAAATATTCTTGTTCTTCTTCTTTCGTCAGTGAAAACATGAAGAGCGTATTGAATGAGTTTATTATATTTTGCTTCGTAATCTACCACAGTCATGTTCCCGTGAATCAAATTCATAAATTCTCTTTCTCTTGTATCTTGTACTACTTGCGGTATGAATTTGTGCAGGAATTTTGCCTTGAAGGCTTCCCATGTCCAATTATCCCTTCCTCATTTCATTCTTGCTCAATTATTCTCCACCAACAACTAGATGTATCTTCTAGCAAGAAAGTAGTGTATTTTACTTGCGACATTTTGAGTAATTAAGAACTCGTAATGTCTTTCCAATCTCTTGAATCTAGAATTCTGCTTTGCGGTCATCCGGCTCTCCCTTAAATATAAGCAAGTTAAAATGAAGAAACATATTCAAAGTCTTATCTTCCATTTCATTGGCTTCATTCCTATAGTTCCTAGCACTGGCTTGGTGTTGGGAAAATTTCATGAACTGCCACCACATAGTGAACATATGTTTGGCAACTAGCATATTCGCAATGGTTCTGGTTCTGGAGGCACGTCTTGATCATTATTCTCGTTAGATTGTTAGATCTAATTGGGTCTTTTCATTGGGAGCATCCTCGCTTTTGAGATTGATTATCTAAGGCCGATTACTTTTTGGGGCCATATCATTATGAAGTCAAAGTTATTCAAAAACATATCATTATATCAAATAGAAAGACTATAAACACATAGGTTTAATAGTAATACAAATAGGATTCAAAAGAGTTAGTTACACTACATTACTATTCACATTCTAGTTTCACTCATTCCTATGTACATATTCCATACTTCTACGTACAATTATATTTATATACTATCATGTCTTTAGCCTAGTCTGGTATGGTGTCTAGATCTTCTTCAGGTTCCTCCTCTTCCTCTTCCTTAATATTATTTAAATCCGCTTTATTTTCCTCTGTCCCTTGCTGAGTTATCCAGTCATCCACATCTAGATAGTTAAGTGGCTCGGGCTGGGGTACATGCATCCTGGCTGTCTATTGAAATCTCTCAACAGGAATGCCTTGATTTTGGGCCTCTTCCACTATGGGGGCTGGTGGAACTGGATTCAACTGAATTTCTGTAGGAGCTCCTTCTGGAGGAAATCCCAACTGTCCGAAACATCTCATTGCCCAAGTCCAACCCCGGTGTCCCAAAATATTCTTGGAAATTCCCGGCCAACTCAATTCCTCTAGGCATATCTCCAAACTTGCATTCAGATATCCTTGAGACAACCATTCGGTATCTCTCATTCTTTCTGTTACTTTCTTCATTGATTTCTCATATTGATCTCAAATTCCACGAACCATATGGCTAATGTACAGACGATCTTGGATGGCCTGATCTCTGAACTCCGCAAGCCGATCATGATACTTTCCTATCAAGTCATAAAGCTCCTTTAGTGCACAACCGACATATTCCTAGTGTTGTTGGAAATGTATCCAATATGCCTGCTACCACCTTGCGATCTTTGGCTAAAATTTCCCAGGCCTTAGCTCTGATCTCTTCCTCATAATTCCGTTTTAAACATTTCTGAACCTGACTAGTGTTGCTACTTTGACTAGAACTACTAGAAGCTATCTTCCAGATTTTCCCTTTGCCCTTTCCTTTATGCATTTTATAGCCTAATCTCAATCAATCATTACAAACTAAGTTAGGCTATTAACGGAAGAAGGCCTAAAATAGCCAAAGGTATTAAGTGGTCCAATCAGTCTAATGCGTATTGTCCAATATCGAGAGTCTTTTATTAATCTATATAGATATAGATTAGGATCCGAGTGAGGAAGTGAGCTCTACTCTAGAGGCTGCTCTGCCACCTAGGGGACAGGATATCTTACTTTTCTAAAGTACAAAATAAAAAGTGCACTAAAAGGGGGCCGAAGAGTCTACAACCTTTGATCCATGAGGACTAGAGTGGATGGAATCTTTGACTACTTTTACAAGGGCAAATAAGTTGAATATCCCTACTTTTCTAACGTACCAAAAAAAAAAAAAAAAGAAAAAAAAAAGCCATGTGATAGCAACTTTGAGACCGGGGATAAATCCTTCTTTCAGTCATGTTAACTAGCTCGAGTAAGATACTCTCGCTAGTATAATATAGTAGAATATGCCAGAACTAGTAATATAGGGGAAGCAAGAGCTAATATTATGCTATGCAACTACTTCTATTATATAGAATAAAAAAGCATACATAATCAGTAGAGCAAGCAGCTTACCATTTCTTTTGTATCGGGAAAGCAGCATCAGAAAAAAAAAGCTTAGCCTGTGAATTTTTTTAATTGGATGAAAAGAGACATATTGAAAGTGTGCAGTGACGGATCTTTGTTTCTTGGCAGCAAGTCTTTACAACACTTGGAAAATGCTTGACGTAGCTCACTAAGCAGATAACCTTTTATCAAAATCAAAAGGGTTCTAATGTCAACTTTCTTAATGAAACTACTTGCTTTACTAACATTGATTCATTCACGATAGCTTCATCCGATAGTTAGTACCACATTGACTGCCCAAAGTGCCCCCTCAGATATAGAAGGGCTCTTTTCAGGCGCATGTGAGCACCACTGGTCAATACCTGACTTTGTGTGGATGGTTCTTGGGAACTAGGCAGTTCAAAGCCCAAGCTTTCTCGAAACCATTTTTTATGATTTTACAATACATGGGGCCCGGAGTTGATTTTTTGACGAAGGAATCAAACTGCTAAATCTAATAAATGCATCGCAATAAGTTGTCAGTCGGTTTTTTTATCGCAGCATTCTCCCTTCTACCTTATCTCCATTCTATTTAAATAGAATTATGAAAGCAGCAAAATTGACCACTCTACTAGAAAGTTGAATTAACAACTTTTACAAGAATTTTCTAGCAAATGAAATCAATTGAGTGATCACAATTGGAGATGGTATTGCATATGTTTATGGATTGAATGAAATTCAAGCTGGGGAAATGGTTGAATTTTCTAGTGGTGTGAAAGTAATAGCCTTAAATCTTGAGAGTGAGAAGGTAGGGATTATTGTCTTTGGTGGTGATGCTACTATTAAAGAAGGAGATCTTGTCAAGTGCACTAGATCTATTGTTGCTGTTCCTGCGGGAAAGGCTATACCAGGGATGTGGTTGATGCATTGGGAAATAGGAAGAAGATATCTTTTTCTTTAATTAGATTTGTCACAATGCTGAAATAAAATTTGTCTCTCTATTTTATAGTTTCCACCATTCTTTCTTTTTTTGAGTACTTTAATCCAATGACTACCATTAAAAATCTAAATTTTTTTGTCCATGGTGGGCAAAGTTGTATTTATGTTCATGCTTTCAAATCTTTCTCGTTCCATCAGTTTGCTCTTTATGGATGAGCTTTTTAGAGAGAGCAATCGCTCCTTTCATTCCCATGTTGGGAGGAACGAATGGTGGGTTCGGTCCTACCCTAAACCCTTCTAATGTTCTTCTTTCTTGCCAATGCATACACCACAGGAGCAGCTTGCTCCTCTAGAAAGAAAGGCGATGGCCTCCCGAAATTGTACATTCGTGGGCCACCTAATCTTGTAGCTTTCCTAGAAGAGGCAGTTAGTTCCCCACCTTTCACCCCTTATCTGTATTGAGAAGATGAACTGATCAGTTGAGATAGCCATAGAAAGGACATGGATTGATGCTCAAGATCATTTCAAAGTCAAAGTCAGTATTATTAGCCAAATGGCATCTCTTGATCCAGAGAAGGATTGGGAGGGGGTGGAGCATGCGTTCTCAACAATCCCTGCACTCCCACCGGGGAAGATTCATTGGAGAAGCTTTATAGGCTTCAAGACAATCTCAATTGGTATGGAGTCCAATTTGAAGCCTTCACTTGTTGAAGGGTATAGTTTTTAGAGGGACATAAAAGATGAGAATTCTAACTTGTGGCTAGTGGTGAAAAGTGTAGCGGTCAATGGATTCTGCAATCGAATGCCATTAGATAAAATTGCTCAATATGAAAAAATTATTCTATCTACTGTAAAACTAGAGTTACTCCAATCCTTAAAAGTTAGCTTAACTAAAGAAAAAAAGATAGAAATAGTTACATTCTTAAAAGATAAAATCCATTTATCAAAATGCTTCTCTGATTGCTCAAGAATAGCAAGATTTTGGAATGTAGCCTTTTAAGGCGAGGCCCTAGCAATAGGGGAAATGTGATTGGGCATGTGGGCTTCTTCCACTTGAGTGAATTATTTTCTTTGGAGGCTGCAAGGTTGACGATATTAAGGTGGTTTGGCACTCCTAGTCAGTGGTAGCATGGAGACTAAGTCGAGTGATCTCAGCCTTACTTCATAAGCAGTAGAACCTTGCCTTATTACGAAGAGTTCATAGCTTGTGGAGGCAGAGGAAATAGCACTTGCAGTAGAGATAGAGGCGTAGGTGAGATAGGGTGCGTAGTCTTATTAGATAGAGGGGTGGTATCTTTAATAATGTAGGGTGGGTAAGCAACTGGAGGGGATCCCAATTGTTTTGTTAGAGTAGTTGGCTGATAAGGTTAGTGAGGTTTCGTTCGTGCTGTGGTGAAGTGAAAAATCTTCACTACAGTGGGAAGAAGACAGGTGGGAGGAAGCGGAGCAAGAGCAAAGCAAGCCCTAGTGGTGGGTTGTCTTCTCGATCCCATTTCATCAATTACTTGCCCTTTTAAAATCTTTATGTTCTCCAAAGTGGAGTGAACTATCTTTCTGAGCCAGGAACGGGATTCACAATTGTGTCATTGCAATGGTTCGTTTGAGCAAGTGGATAGGCAACACTCAATTACATTATTTTCAAAATTGGATCTCTTTTGAGTAAGTAGTGAACTTAGACTAGGATATTGGATGGAAGTAGAGTAGTGATGAGACCCGCATGCTCTTTGCATGCCTTCTTATCTTCTTCACGATAGATGGGATTTCATATACTAAGCTCTCCTCTAGGAGGTCAATAGGAGCCCTCTATGAAACCCACATCTAAGAGGAATAGAGAGGAAGAATCAAACTCTTACAGGGTAGCTACAAGATCCGATCCCCTACTTGTTGTTTCAATGAGATGAGATGGAGATGACTACCTTTCGATAGGTGCCAAGTAGCTCCCATATGCTATTAGAGTAGCTCCTCTATTTGAGGACTTTAGTAGCCTCAACCACCTTTGGTTGAGCTTTTCTACTTTGACCCCTCTGGTATGGTTGAAAAGAAGATGTGCTCTTGATCAGAAGGGTTTTTCTATGAATAGAAGTTCGAGGTGGAGAATTTGATATCTAATTGTAGCTTTTAGACCCGTTTTTTTATTATGTAGTAAATGAGGCTGACCCTATAGCTCTCCCACCTTGCTTTCTTGATTCTGATTAGATAGTGGATGAGATCTTCTGTGATCCTAGATTCCATTATTGTCTTCTCTAGGGGGACTTCATCTCACTCAAAAGGGATAGGTCGAATCTAAGGCTTTCAACCCTCAACTTGCTCTTTTGGTTGCTTCTTTAATAAGAAAGTCAGACATCAAGATCAAGCTTTGATTTTCCCTTGCTTTCTTTGATGATTTCAGGGCAATTCAAGTATCTATATACTCTATCGCATACGTATTAGAGCATTCACCTCTCCCTACCCGAATGAAGAGGTCGAGTAGAATTGAAGTTTGCCCCTGGCTAGCCTAGATAGTGGTCCTTTGATCGCTAGTCAAGTCTCTATTGGTCTGGCTACTAAAGAAGTAGTGTGGATAGTGGCATTTTGTTCCATCCCCTAGATGGCAAAGCTGCTTCGCTCCTGTGGCCATCCTAGCCGACTGACCTCAAGAAAGAATATTAGAAAAAAAAAGCGGGTATGGTATACTTTTTCCCCAACTCTCCTCTTGGGCAAAAAGCATTCGTTCTCTGCTTACTCTAATAAGCAAGTGAAATACCCTCTTCTATCAGTCCCATATTCTAGATCAAAGAAGTCAACTCCTTTACCACCAAAGATAACTTATTCACTTGCCTTTCTTCAATGTGTTTTATTTCGTTTTTCACACTGGTGCAAAAGCCTTACTATTGCCTTTGCTAGAGTTCTTGTAAGCACCAACCAAGTTTGATTCCTGGGTGAGATCTGTAGTTCCTTCACCCCTACCCTAAAGTTTGACCATTTTCACTTCTTTTTATTGAGAGAATGCCAAGCACCCTCTGCTTATCAACTACTCCAAAGCCTCTTCTCAGAGCTAGCCTCTACCCTAGGAATAGTAAAGATCTTCTACCCTTTTGCCTACTGCCTTCAAGTAGTGCCTGTAACATCAATTTATAGCTCAATAGCATAATTCTATCGTTCTAGTCCTACCTTGCTCAATGAATTTTCTCTTATACCTTGCATTGAATGACTAGCTACTAAATGCCCTACTTCGAGTATTGGATTGACTTTCTATAGCTATAGCTTGAGCTATAAAAGCACCTTTAACAATCGTCTAGAGCAGCTCCTGCCTAGATTCGCTTCTCAATGCCACCCAAGCGAGAGCACTTTTAGTATTTCACCTCTCTTCCCATTCATTTCTTGCTTGTGTCACCAAATCCATTGGTTTAGATGCTTCTAGGATTCCTTGGAAGGAAGCATGGAGTTTTATACTTAATTGAGTTCTTTTAGTAAAAAGCCAGTTCTTCACCATATTGATATATAGATATAGATACAATTTAGAAAGAACTATTTATTCTTAATGTGTTACTAGACCTAATTTAATGCCATTAAACTCTTATATTCATCCACTTTGCTATTAGAAAAGCTTTGAAAGCTCTGTTAGGTTCTTAGTTATCAATACCTCTGGGAGAAAGCTAGTTGCTTGAAAATACTCAAGCATAAAACCATTTCATCTATTATTAAAACACCCTTTTTCGGATCACCCTGAAGAAAGGGTATTAACCCCAGCTGATGTGTCCATAAAATTAACATCCCCAACAACCAATTCTTGATGAGGAATAAAAAAAGATTAATAGATAGACCAGGGTCTTCCCCATAAGCCAATACTCCAACTAATGCTATTGCTGCTTTCTAGACAAAGGTTGGCAGCACCTGCCCCTGTTTATCATTCCTCTGCTTCTAATTCTGAAGATTAAAGGGTCTTGGCACACTGCTTACATATCAAGTATAGCCAATTGGCATTGATTATCTTAGAGAGGTAAGTTCTACCAATATTAAGGGTTTAGCATCATGATAAACTTAGAATATACCAGCGGATTCCTTTATACCCGAGATTCCCATTCTGACCTCTAAATTTATGTTGGGATATGCCAGCTTCAAGGATGCTTATTTGAGCTAGAATCTTTTCATTGCTGAAGTGATTCCTTATTTTGATTTAGTGCTTGCTTACTTAGACCATCCACCGGTCCAAAGATGTAAAAAAGGGATTTCCTAGAATTTCAAACCGCCCTTTCAAATGGCTTAGGAATCCCCCGATCTGTCTCCATGAGCAGGAGAGGTGTATAAGCAAGGCTAACTCTTAAAAAAAAAAAAAAAGGAATCAATAGCTAATAGCCCAAGTGAACATAGGAAATCGGGAGGACTTCCATATTCCCTCTATTAACTGCTCATTTGGTGAATTAAGCACTTCTCTCATCTTCTTCTATCCTATTTTTCTCATCTACCAAAGGTAGTATAGCTAGTAACGGGGAAAAACCAAAGCAAATCAGCACAGTAGCCCTTGGCTTTCAAGTAGGTGAGTACAGGATACAGAATAAGATGTACTCAAATTGAATTCTTCCATTTTTTCTTTATAGAGAAGCAGGGTGGTATATTTCAATAATTCATAGTCTTCCTTATCAAGGTACTCTCAAGCTCCCTACCTCATGCCAAGATCTAATCTATATTGTAGAACATAAGGTGCTGGATCGAAAGGAGTATGCTGATCTCTTCAATTACGCTAGAGAAAAGCAATCTTCACTGGCTATTTTCCCATACCTCCTATAGGTTTTATTTTTGTATTCTATTGGTATACCTTAGAATCTGATGCAAACCAATGATAGATACTCATGAAATGGTGAATGAAAGAAAGTCAAAAAGCCTTAGCAGCAAGTGGTCTTAGTTAATGAAACATAAGTCAAAATGAGGATAAAAGGAAAGGTAGTTGCTGGTCTAATCGCAAAAGAAGACTTTTTTCCTATCTGTGTCTTTTGCCTGACAGCCTGAAATGAATTTTCGAGATTGCTCACATCCGGGTTGCAAGAGTGTTGGCGGGATTCTTCCAAGGTTCTAAAGCGATGAGCGCAGGAGAATAGCTCAATGAGAAGGGGAGCCTATCTTCATAAAGAGATTCTAAAAACATTCATTGAGATGTCCCACGAGACCTGATAGATAGAGTTGCCGTAGCTACAGCTATCAGAAAGCAAGCAACAAAGCCATCAAAGCACACATTAGTAGAGGAAAAGCAATAGCGAACATCTCTCTCTTCATCATACATACGATGATAAGGAGTTTGAGCTAGAGGCCATCCCCTTTGCATGCCCTATGAGGCCAGCATCTAGTTTCAGCAAAGGGGAATAGAATGGAATGTGTGAAGCATCTAGCTAGCATTAGACTAACTGCTTAAGAATAGTAAGAATTAAGGATGCTTTCATGTCCAATCTAGAAATAGTCTTTGAGCAATTCATAAAGTAGTTTTAGTAGAGAATCGCTAACTGAAAAGACAAACTATGGCCAATACAATTACCTGAAGGATAGATGTAATGCCCTAAACCTAGATCTTCCGCCCTTAGGATGGGTTACTAGCAAAATTATATCAACTCATATATAGCATATATCATTTGCACTTTATTAATGGGATAACAAGGTATAGAGGTACAACATTCCAAAAATTTTTCATTAAAATGAAAGACAAAAATTCTAAACTATCTACAAAAACTTCTCCGCGATCTCAATAACTTATCCTACAAAAGGTTTGATAACGTAAGTTCCAATGAACTTAGTAAAATTTATGGGTAGGTTGGCAAACAACAAATGAGTCGAAGTAGTAAACAGAGCAGTAATAATACGATCAATTGAAATCATATTATGGCTAAACTAATATTTGGTGGATCTAACATCTTTATTACTCCATTAAATATAATTCCTTATCCCTCCAATTTCACCCTCGAGGGCCTGCTCAGAGGGGAACACAATCATTAGGCACGATCGACTGCATGTCTCGAACCAGTCCCCTGGAAAGCCTACCTCTAGTCAATCGTGGAACTCTCCAATAATTGTGACACCTTGCAGAAATTAACTGACAGTTCGATACCACCCAGCTATCTCTCCGATGGCTCCCAGGCCCAATAACAATAAACAATCAGGTTTCAAAGGGACTTTGACAATTGAATCAATATTTTAACAATTGAATCAACAATCATTAGGATAAATTCATCAATTAATATTTAGGATCACATAAAATGGACAATATGAGTATGAAAAGATGCAAAAGAAAGGCGTATTAGGCTACTGGTCTGTGCACTGCCGCGCCTTCCTACACATTTTGTTTTTTATATATGAATTTTTTGAGATTTTCAAAATCACGTAAAGATTTTCAAAACTCCAAAAATTATTCTTTTCAAACATGTAAATTTTCGAAAGTTAAAACTTCGAAGTGAAAATTCAAGTCTAGAGTTCCTAAATTGAACTAGGGTTTCATGGAAGAGTAAACAAAAGAAAGAATCATGAATTCAAGGAACACGAATCGAAATCAAGGAGTAAATCAGTAGAATCAAATAATTAACACTAAGTCGATAAGGAGTAACCATAAAATTTACCTCACTTTAACCTTTTCCTATTTTACTTTCCCAAGTGTGATTCTCCCCTCTTCCTGAACTCCAACTTACTTTTGATCTTGATGCATGATTTTGTAGAGAAGAAACTTGAAAAAATTAGGGAATTTTGATGACAAAGTGATGTTATGGAAGAAAGATGAAAGCCTTGTGCCTTGTGTGTGTTTGGTTTCTGTGTGTGTGGATGGATGAAGAATTTGATTTTAAACCCTCTTCCATTTATAGTTTTTGATGAGGGACTAAAGTGTAAAAAAAAAGAGAGATTAGGCGTAAATTGCAAAGAAAGAAAAGCGAGGCAGAAGATTGAGATTCCCCAATAAGATCTTGCCAAAAAGAGGATATAAATGGATTCCAAATAAAGGGGTAAAATGGCACCATAAGAATTTTGCCAACTTTTTGTCATATGATGAAAATTGTGTGGGCAAAATGAAATTTATCCTTTTGTGTATGTGTGTCTATGTATGGCTAGCCATTTGGCCTTTGTGAAGCCATATTTTATTTTATTTTTTTCAATTGAGAAGGAAGAGTTTAAAGTGTAAAAATGAAAAAATTTCCTAAGTTTCAAAAGAAATTAAAGAAGTTTGTATAACAAATTTTGAGGATGAGTGTAACAATTTAAAAATCATTTGAGAATATTTGAAACTTGTAGAAAATGTCTAGAAATTATTGATAATAGTTTTATGCATGAGAAAATATTATTATGCATGGATAAAATTTTATTAATAAAATTAAAGGAATTTTACGGAGTATTACACTCTTCCCTTTGGAAGAATTTGGGTCCCAAATTCTATCCTATAATAACTGTAACAAAATTCCCAGATCAAAGATAAATCGCTCAAACTTGTTAGTAAAAAAGGTAGGCACTTTTTTCGCATTTTGTCTTCACATTCTCATGTAGCTTCTTCATATTTCTGATTCCTTCAAAGAACTTTGGCTTAAGGAATTTTCCTATTCCTGGGTTCCCAAACTTGGTAATCAAGGATCCATTCAGGTTGTTTGATGTAGGAGAGGTCACTCTGGATACATAGGTAATTGTAATTGACAATGTGAGATGGATTAGGGTGATACTTTCGTAGTTGGAGAAAAGTGAAATATGTTATGAATTCTAGTAGGATTCGTTGATAAATTTAATCTATATGCAACAGGACCCACTTGTTCTAAAATTTCAAAGGGTTCTGTGAATCAGGGAATTAGTTTTCCATTTTTCCCCTATTCTTTGAATTCCTTTTTTGTGGAATTCCGTCAAGCCTAACAATAAATTTCCGCCAGTTTCTCCACATTATGTTGAGTTCGAATTGGCAAAAGTGAGTCAACTTGGCAAGTCGGTATAACCATTCTATCCCTAGGGTGAAATCATACTATTGGATTGGTGATCCTATGAGGTTAGCAAGATATTTCTTGTTTTCTATGATTATTGGGCAATTCTTATATCTAACACAAATCGTGATACATGCCCCCATAGGCGAGTAGACCTCACAAAGAGTACTCAAAGTTTCAGACACTAATTCTATTTTGGAGGCAAAAGCAGTAGATATGAATGAATAAGTAACACTAGGATCAAATAAAGTTTTGAATTGAAGCCTTACCTTCCACAACATATGTGGCTTTTGGATTTTCTGTGTTCGTAAGGGTGTAAGCTCTGGCCTTTGCCGGGGGTCTCTTCCCTAATTTGGATTGCTGCCACAGTTGCCTGGGAATTCGCATATTTGCATTAAAGTTGTGACTCCTTAGAAAATTTTCCTCTGTGTACTGGGGAGCTTTCGCAATTTAAGCATTTTCTTGCTTAATCCAGCGATGGTAAAATCATAATCCTCCAAGAATTCTATCTATCGCCGCTGCCTCAGATTTAAATTTTTCTAGCTAAAGATGTATTTCAGGCTCTTGTGATCTGTATACACTTCTATCTTGGCCCTATACAAATAGTGATGCCACTTTTCCAAGGCAAAAACCACAACCACTAGCTCCAAATCATGAGTAGAAAAATTCTACTTATGAGGTTTTAACTTTCTTGAAGTGTATGCGATCACTTTGCTTTTATGCACTAGTACTCACCCTAGGCCTTATCTGGATACATCTGCATATACAGTGAATTCTCCCGAATTATCTGGTAGCGCAAGGATTGGAGCTATTATTAGCCTTTTCTTTAGTTCCACGAAACTCTCCTTGCACTGTTCGTTCCAGATAAATCGTTGCTCCTTCTTTGTTAGCTTGGTGAGAGGGTCGGCTATCTTAAAAAGTCCTGAAGCCTGCCAATCCCAGAAAGCTTCTCACTTCTGTTATTGTTTCTGGTTGTTTCCAATTCAGAATTGCCTTGACTTTTTCTGGGTCCACTTCAAGTCCATCTCGAGATATGATGTCACCTAGAAAAGTTACCCTCTTAAGCCAAAATTCGCACTTGCTGAATTTGGCATACAATTTATTTTCCTTAAGAGTATGAAGGATAGTTCGTAAATGCTCTTCATGTTCCTTCTCTGATTTGGAATAAACCAAAATATCATCAATGAACATTACTAAGAAACAATCGAGGTAAGGGCGAAACAATCGATACATTAAGTCCATAAATGCGGCAGGGGCATTTGTCAGTTGGCATTACCACAAATTCGAAATGTCCATAATGGGAATTAAATGCAATCTTGGGGATATCTACTTCTCGTATCTTCAATTGATGATACCCTTGTTGTAGGTCCAATTTTGAATACACTGCAGACCCTTCGAGATTATCGAACAACTCATCGATATGTGGCAGAGGACATTTATTTTTTATGGTCACCCGGTTCAATTCCCGATAATCAATACACATTCTTAAGGTACCATCTTTTTTCTTTACAAATAAGACCGGAGCTCTTAAGAAACAGAGTTCGGTCGAATAAAACCCTTATCTAGCAGTTTTTGTAACTGTTCTTTCAGTTCTTTTAATTCTGCTGGTGCCATTTTGTAGAGAGACTTTGAGAATGACGTTACCCCATGGATAGTCTCAATCACAAACTCAATTTCCCTATTTGGGGGCAATAAGCTTAATTCCTCAAGAGATACCTCTGGGAATTCATTCACTACTTTCACATCTTTCTGTTCAACTTTATCCTGAGGTTTATTTATTAAATAGGGTAGAAATCTTTGTCCTCCCTATCTTATAATTCTTCTCTCCCTTGCGGCAAAGATAGTAGTCACACCACTGTTTCTGTGATACTATCAGTACAAATACTTACTCCAGTACCCAACTTGACTGTTTTAGCATAATAGTCAACAACAGCCTGATGTTGGTAGAGTCAATCCATTTCCAAAGTAAGATCATAATCCTGGATCGACAGTTTAATAAAGTCCACAATAAATTCCTGATTACCTATAGTTACCAGACAGCGAGGGTATCTAGTATAGGTTTCGTAATATCCTCCTCGCGGAGTATGAACTTCATATAAAGTTTGCATATGTTTTGGAATTAGACCCAATCTCTTTGCACATTCAGTTGAAATAAATGAATGTGTTGCACCAGAATCAAACAAAACTTTACAGATAAATTATTGAATTAAAACCGTACCTTTGACTACCTAGTTTAAGTCAACTCCTTGTTCTCCGGTCAATGCATATGCTTGGGCTTTGGTTTGGAATGCCCGGTATAATTGTTGTTGGTTCCTCATCCCCGCCCCTAACTTGTAGCGGCTTTGTGGGCAATCTTTGATAGTGTGCTATGAGCTTCTGTGAGCTAAGCATTTCCCTTGCTTTTTCCAGCATTGATCTTCCGTGTGAAAAGTGCCTCCACAAAATTCGCATTTAGGCTTCCCAGTTGCCATTGGGGTTTTTCCTTTGTCCGTGTTAAGGGCTGAAGTTCCCCTCTTCTGCTTCTTATTCTGAAAATTTTTCTTATTCCTGTCTTGGTCAGATCTGCCTGACCACTTTCCCTTCCTCTTTTTTTCAATTTTTCGGAGTTCCTAGAACTCCCCTTCCAAATCGAGAGCCATCTCAACTGCTTCCTCATAAGTCGAACGATGGCCAATCTCCATTGACCATCTCAAATCAGGTCTCAGTCCTTTTATGAACCTTTTTCTTCTCCTTTCCTCGTCAATCAGGACGTGCGAGGTATAATGCACCAGTCGATTATACTCAATCTCGTACTTTGTCACGGAAAGAGTTCCTTGAATCAGATTAATGAACTCCCTCTCTCTCCGATCTTTCACCGATTGGGGAATATATTTTCTTAGGAATTCCTCCTAGATACCCTCAGTTTCTTCTCTTTCCCATTTGCGTTCCACAACTCGCTGCCATTAACACGCAGCTTCTTCAAATAAGAAGGTTGTATATTCTACCTTTTTTGGTTGAGATATTTCAACCTTTTGAAGATCTTTGCAATCTCTATAAGCCAAAATTTGGCCTTCTGGTCATCGGGCTCATCTTTGAACTTAGGGGGGTCAAATCTAAAAAATCGGGTGAGTTGTTTATCTTCAGTGTCAGTTTCCCATCCACGATCAGGATCTCCCGACTGTTGTCCCAAGGTGAGGGCTTGTCATAGTAAGTTAAGAAGTTGATTAGCTGCCGGTACTTGTGGAGGTTCATTTTGGATAGGTGGAATAGGTTCACGAGGTCTAGGGGATGGAATTACATTTTCAATATTGTTGGGTAATTTAGGTTCTTCAAATAGGACTCTCCTTAGTCGTCCTCATTTACGTGGGGGTTCTTTTGTCGAAGTGCTTCCGCTGGATACCATGATTTCCTGAAATTGGCAAACAAGTTTTCTGAACATCACCCTAAAAGTTTCTTATTTAACTACAAGAACTCCAATATTATAACAAAATGAATTCATACACTAAAGATACCGAAGGCCTCTTTTCCTTACTCGGTAACCTCGCCTACTCGTTATACCAAATGATTACAGCTTAACTTAGTTCAAACTTACGGTATAAATTTAAAGAGAATTCTTATCCTAATAATCTGATTCCGGCATAGCTCGGGTTCTTACCTAAAGAAACCCAGAGCTCTGATAGCACCTTGTAATGCCCCGAGGTCCCAGGGCACTTTCGCCCTAGTTTTCGGGACATTACATTGCATACAAGAGAGGTATCTAAATCCTACATTAACAGGAACACATTAATAAAAAAAAAACTGATCTTAACTTATAATTCGCATCAAATATACAATAATCTTTTACATACTACCAACCATCCTTGCAAACCATAATTCACAATATCTTATCTTACATCCATAATTTATATCAGGCCAAAAATTCTAATTAAAGCAAGCTAATTTGCATAATTTATTCCTACACTATACCAACTATAACAAAGTAAAAAAACAACTCTAGTCAATAGTTTCATCGTGCACGTAGGTGTTAGCAATGGCATTCCAACTGCTGTGGACTTTCGCTATTATGAAGTGCACATGAATGAAAAATTCTATACTGACATTGCGATCGTGGTCGTCAAAATAAAAGTAAAATAGTAATAGAAATGCAACATTTCCTCAATCTTTACCTATACATGGTAGAAATTTTAAATAAGTCGAGAGACTTAGCAAGGATCATGACGGATAGTTTGGAATCAAGAAATAATAGGTTGGAGTATAATCAATCAATGACATTATTGTTTTGACATTCATAGTGAAAACAATTAATTCAATTCAATATAAATATAAATTTTGAAAATTCAAACCACAAGACATTTGTCATAATCCAGAACCCAAATCACGATACGAATGTAAAAAAAAAAAATCAATTAGGTTGGACTATTATTTGGGGGACCTGTCACCCTTATATCGTCCAAACAATAACAATTTCCTTATCCCTCCAATTGCATTTCGGGTGGCCGCCCAAATTAGGCCAGTAAACAGTAGGCACGGTCGATCGTATGTCAAGCATAACTATTCGAAAACCAACCTTCAAGTTTTCTCCTAGTTACCTCAATGGTAGAGAAGTTCCAAGAGTAAGGTCGACGTGCCGTAATACCCAACCAATCCCCCTTGAGGTTCCCAGGGCCCAACAATTATGCATTAAAGCTTTCAATGAAAAATATGACTTGAAACATTCAAGAATTCACAATACGGGATCAAATTCGAGGGATCGGATATAAGAAAATTTAAAAATTCGAACTAGGGGTATAAAAATCTACATGGATCATCAAATTAGATTTATAGGTCACAAGATGTGATTTTGAAAATTATTTCGATGAAAAACACTAAACAACTTGGATTTTGTATGTTTCTGGTACGGTAGTGAGTTTCTAGACCACTTTAAAAATACAATTTATTGAGTTAAAATTAGTAATTTAGTTCTACGACTATCTAGACTCAACAAGCTTTCAACGATTATTTTATATTGAAAATCCAACGAGTAGACATTTAGTTATAAATTCTTAAAGTTGACCCCTGGTTCTGCCGCATACAGGGGTTAGTTTGTCATGTTCAGCTTTAAAGAATTTTCTGGACAGAATTCTTCATAGATTTTAGGAATTCTTGAGTCTATCATCATCCACACTTGACAAGGTTTTTAACTAATATTTTTGGGACTGATTTGGTAAAGTGAAGATTGGTTTTCAAAATTTCTAAAGTGGAGAATGTGTTAGAGCACCATCCAGTGAGTACCCTGCTCCTTGGGTAAACTGGCAAGTACGGACCTAAGGGTGTTTTGGCCTTTTTTTCTTCATGTTTTTTGGTTGATTCTTAATTCAAAAGATAACTACACTCAATAAGGTTTCAAATGGTGTATGTTATGGATTTTTTGGATGTGTGGAGGTTTGGTTATAAATTTTTGAAGTTAGGATTATGACAGAGGCCTCCTCTGTTTTAGCCGAATTGGTAGGTTCTGTTCAATAGACATTTTCAACCATTTCTCTCCTTATTTATGGGTTATTTTTGGTTCTATGATCATCTAGACTTCATGAAATTTCTAATGGTACCTTATATGAAATTTTTGGAGATATAAAAATGGTCATTTCAAATTTTGAAGTGAGATAAGTACACTGCCTTGCAACTAATGCTTTCACTCTTTGTTTAATTCATGAAATCACTTAACCGCCAAATCTAAGTGTGATGATCCATTAAGTTCCTTATAGCCCTTAAGGTCGGATTCATGATTCTAAATATATAGGTTGAATCAAGCTCATTCAACAACATCACAATAGATTTTCAAGTAGATCAAGCAATATAAGCTCATGATAATCAAAATCCCATCAACAAACTTACCAATAAGTATATCACCAACGGATTTCTCAAGAGATTAGAACCATGAACAAAGTGTTAAGAACATGAAGAAGGGAATATCATGATCCTTACATTTTTGCTAACCAGAATTTATAACTCCCAAGAGTTTTTCTTCAAGATCTCCAACAACTCCTAGCACCAAGAAATTGCCTTTCAGAGTCTACTTCATTCAAGCAAATAACCATTAAAATCTTAACTAAAACTTACCAAACTTGAAGATATGATCAAGAGATGATGTCTCTTACAAATTCCCTTAAACTTCATGGTTTAAAATAGGAAGGAAATTGAAAGAAAATTGGCTACACACCCACACTAATTTTCGGTCACTATAGAAGGAAGGAAGATAATGGTTAGTTATTTATTTATTTCTCTTTTTTTTCTCTTTCTCTTGTTTATATATTCTCTTAGCATACATACATACATGTATGTATTTTCAATAGGAAATACATGGAATTAATGCAAGAAAAGATGGTGTTGGAGGATGACTTAAAGAGTGAGGTTGCATGGATCCCTCTGGAGCTTCAATTCCCACATGCTCTTATCCTAATTTTTGTCTTCACATAATGTGTGTGTGTGTGTTCGGCTGAAGGGCTGCCATTTTCTTTGGTTTTTTTTTTTTTTTTCAAAAATTTGAATTGGACTTGGACTTGGGCTTTGAAGGTTTAATAAATCATTGGGCTCAACTCTTGGGCCAATTATGCATTAATTTGAGTTAGAAAATAATGTCTTTGGCCTATATTTGATTGAAATAAAATTTTCGATTGCTAAATTGAAATAATTTCACCGTTTTCAAATTTTTTGGACAATAGCGATTAAATTTGTTTAAAACGGCGCTAGGATTTGAAATTTTGAAACTTAGGGGTTGAAATGAAATTACAATAATCTTTTGAGTCTAAAATATTATTTTTGAAGTTATTGGGATGCTTTTGGTAAATTTTAGGCTGAAAGAAATTTTTGAAACGAATTTTTTCTTACCTAGAAATTTTGACAGTAAAGAAAATCGAAAAACTTCGAATTGAAAAATAATAAGTTTTTTGGGTAAAAGAAAATTATTTAATTAAAAGTTAAGAAAATTTTTGAGTCATCACAAAACACACACCAGCCACTGCAAGAAAAAGGTGCAATTATTGTAGATGACTTTCGCATACAGACGATCAATGCTGGACGAAAGAGGAATAATATTTAATTTGTGGAGATTCCCAGTACACAATCGAAAATTATCCTAAGAATCACAATGCGAATTCACGAACACCAAAGCAGCAGCAATTTGATCAAGGTAAAAAACGCCCCGCGAAAGCTAGAGCTTTGTGCCCTTATTGGTGTGGGTAATTCGGAATCCACTGATGTTGACGGTAAGGCTTTAGTTCATAACTTTATTTGCAAACTTTTTTTTTTTTTTTAATCCTAGTGCCACTCATTCATTTATATCTACTGCTTGTGCCTCTAAGATGAAATTAAAGTCTGAAACTTTAGATACTCCTTATGAAGTTTATTCACTGATGTAGACTTACCAATCCAGGAGTATGATCTTATTTTAGGAATGGATTGGTTATATTAACATCAAGCAGTAGTTGATTTGTTTGCCAAAACCATTAGATTGGGAGATGTAGTGGAGACTAAAAATAAGGGAAATTTAAGCTATATCAAATTAGCTATTATTTCCTTAGCCAGAGTTAAGAAAGTTTTGAGAAAAGGACGTGGATTCCTGGCTTATTTGATAAATAAGACCTAAGATAAGTTGAAATTAGAAGACATAAAAGTGGTTAATGAATTTCCTGAAGTGTTCCCCCAAGAATTAAACTCACTTCCTCCAGATCAGGAAATAGAATTTGTGATTGAAACTTCTCTAGAAGCCAAGCCTCTCCCAAAAACTCCGTATAGGATAGCTCTAGCAAAACTAAAGGAATTGAAGGAACAATTACATGAGTTATTAAAGAAAGAATTTGTATGGCCCAACACTTCGCCTTGGGGTGTACCGGTATTTTTTGTTAAGATGAAAGATGGAACATTGAGAATGTGCATTGACTACCGAGAATTGAATAAGAAAACCATTAAAAATAAATATCCCTTACTGCATAGTGATGAGTTGTTTGATCACTTATAAACATCAACGATATATTCTAAGTTGGATTTATGACAAGAATATTATCAATTAAAAATACGGGAGGCAGATATTCCTAAACCCACATTCAATTCTCGTTACAGGCATTTTGAATTTATTGTAATGCCCTTTGGATTAATAAATGCACCTGCTACATTCATGGATCTAATACATCGAATATTTCGGCCATATTTGGATTGTTTAATGGTGATTTTTATTGATGATATTCTGGTATATTCTAAAACGGAGGGGGAACATGAGAAACACTTGAGAATAGTACTACAAATCCTCAAAAATCACCAATTATATGCCAAATTCAATAAATGTGAATTTTAGCTGGAAAATGTCACTTTTCTGGGTCATGTAGTTTCACGAAATGGTCTAGGAAAAGTTGAAGCAATCAGTAATTGGAAAAGGCCTAAAAACGTTATTGAAATACGAAGCTTTTTAGGATTGGCTAGATATTACCCAAAATTTATCCAAAACTTCTCCAAGATAGCAGGACCTCTCACAAAATTAACCAAAAGGATCAACATTTCGGGTGGGACAAACGATGCGAGCAAAGTTTCACAGAACTCAAGAAAAGACTAACTTCTGCACCCCTTCTAATGTTGCCTAATGATTCAAGGAAATTCTTTGTGTATACAGATGCGTCCAGAGAAGGATTAGGGTGTGTTAATCCAAAAAAAGGTGAGTAATTGCATTTGCCTCAAGAAAACTCAAGCTATATAAACAGAACTACCTGACTCATGATTTAGGATTAGGAGCAGTGGTATTTGCTTTAGCAAAATGGCAACATTATTTATGGGGCTAAAGTGGATGTCTACACTGACCAAAAGGTTCAAGAAAATGCTGAATGGATCCAAAAGCTAAATTGGATCCAATAGAAAATGCTGATTTTCATGAGACAATCAAAGAGTTTAACTTCACAAAAAATATGTATGAATCATGTGCATACAAGAATGCTAGTGGAAGTTCCATTCAATTTTTAGTACGTTATGTTCCTTTTTTTAAGGCCGTTTCGAGCATTTCATGAGAATTTCGTAGAATTTGGAAACGGTCGAATTTCGTACGACTTTGGGTCCAGTATCAGGATTTAGAGTGCAGGAAGTTAAACGATTTCGAAACGCTTCGAAATTGTTATGACACAAAGCAAATGGAATGAAAGATCATACCTTGCACTTAGTTTGGGATTTAGGTATCGGTTCACATGCACAATTTGAGCTTCATAGCATTTTATCGCATTCCTCTTTCAACTCCTTTAAACCTCAATTTCGACCCTAAATGACCCCGGATCATGAAAATAACCTTATATTCCTTTTTTTAAGGCCATTTTTAGTGTTTCATGTGAATTTCGTAAAATTTAGAGGCGGTCGAATTTCGTACGACTTTGCGTCCTGCATCAGGATTTAGAGCGCACGAAGTTAAACAATTTCGAAACGCTTCAAAATTGTTATGACACAAAGCGAATGGAATGATTGATCATATCTTGCACTTAGTTTGGGATTTAGGTGTCGGTTCACATGCATAATTTGAGTTTCATAGCATTTTATCGCATTCCTCTTTCAACTCCTTTAAACGTCAATTTCGACCCTAAATGACTCTGGATCACGAAAATAACCTTGTATTCCATTACTTAAGGCCATTTCGAGTGTTTCGTGTGAATTTTGTAGAATTTGGAGACGGTCGAATTTCGTACGACTTTGCGTCCTGCATCAGGATTTAGAGTACACGAAGTTAAACGACATCGAAACGCTTCAAAATTGTTATGACATAAAGCGAATGGAAAGAAAGATCATATCTTGCACTTAGTTTGCGATTTAGTTGTCGCTTCACACGCACAATTTGAGTTTCATAACATTTTATTGCATTCCTCATTCAACCACTTTAAACCTCAATTTCGACCCTAAATGACTCCGGATAACGAAAACAATCTTATATTCCTTTGTTTAAGGTCGTTTCAAGTGTTTCATGTGAATTTTGTAGAATTTGGAGACGGTCGAATTTCGTACGACCTTGTGTCCTGCATCAAGATTTGGAGTACACGAAGTTAAATGATTTTGAAACGCTTCAAAATTGTTATGACACAAAGCGAGTGGAATGAAAGATCATATCTTGCACTTAGTTTGGGATTTAGGTGTCGGTTCACATGCACAATTTGAGTTTCATACCATTTTATCGCATTCCTTTTTCAACTCTTTTAAACCTCAATTTCGACCCTAAATGACTACGGATCATGAAAATAACCTTATATTCCTTTTTTAAAGGCCGTTTGGAGCGTTTCATGCAAATTTCGTAGAATTTGCAGACGGTCGAATTTTGTACGACTTTGCGTCCTGCATCAGGATTTAGAATGCAGGAAGTTAAACGATTTCGAAATGCTTCGAAATTGTAATGACACATGGCGAGTGGAATGAAATATCATATCTTGCACTTAGTTTGGGATTTAGGTGTCGGTTCACACGCACAATTTGAGTTTCATAACATTTTATCGCATTCCTCTTTCAACTCCTTTAAACCTCAGTTTCGACCTTAAATGACTCCGAATCATGAAAATAACCTTTTATTCCTTTTTTTAAGGCCGTAATTTGGAGACAGTCGAATTTCATAAGACTTTGCGGCCTGTATCAGGATTTTGAGTGCACGACGAGGTTAAACGATTTCAAAATGCTTCGAAATTGTTATGATCCAAAGGGAATGGAAAGAAAGATCATATCTTGCACTTAGTTAGGGATTTTGGTGTCGGTTCACATGCACAATTTGAGTTTCATAGCATTTTATCGCATTCCTCTTTCAACTATGTTAAACCTCATTTTTGACCCTAAATGACTCCGGATCACGAAAATAACCTTATTTTGCTTTTTTTAAGGCCGTTTCGAGCGTTTCATGTGAATTTTGTAGAATTTGGAGACGGTCGAATTCCTCTTTCAGGTCGAATTCACATGCACAATTTGAGTTTCGTAGCATTTTATCGCATTCCTCTTTCAACTCATTTAAACCTCAGTTTCGACCTTAAATGACTCTGGATCACGAAAATAACTTTTTATTCCTTTTTTTAAGGCTATTTCGAGTGTTTCATGTGAATTTCGTAGAGTTTGGAGACGGTCGAATTTCATACGACTTTGCGTCCTACATCAGGATTTAGAGTGCACGATGTTAAACGATTTCGAAACGCTTCGAAACTGTTATGACACAAAGCGAATGGAATGAAAGATCATATCTTGCACTTAGTTTGGGATTTAGGTGCTGATTCACAAGCACAACTTGAGTTTCGTAGCGATTTGTCGCATTCCTCTTTCAACCCCTTCAAACCTCAATTTCGACCCTAAATGACTCCGGATCATGAAAATAACCTTTTATTCCTCTTTTTAAGGCCGTTTCGAGTGTTTCATGTGAATTTCGTAGAATTTGGAGATGGTTGAATTTCATACGACCTTGCGTACTGCATCAGGATTTAGATTACACAAAGTTAAACGATTTCAAAATGCTTCGAAATTGTTATGACACAAAGCGAATGGAATGAAAGATCATATCTTGCACTTAGTTTGGGATGTCGATTCACATGCACAATTTGAGTTTCATAGCAATTTGTCGCATTCCTCTTTCAACTCTTTTGGACCTCAATTACGACTCTAAATGACTCCGAATCATGAAAATAACCTTATATTCCTTTTTTTAGGGCCGTTCAAGTGTTTCAGTTGAATTTTGTAAAATTTGGAGACGATCGAGTTTCGTACGACTTTGCGCCCAGCATCAGGATTTTGAGTGCACGAAGTTAAATGATTTCGAAACGCTTCAAAATTGTTATGACACAAAGCAAGTGGAATGGAAGATCATATCTTGCGCTTAGTTTGGGATTTAGGTGTCGGTTCACTTGCACGATTTGAGTTTTGTAGCATTTTATCGCATTTCTCTTTCAACTCCTTTAAACCTCAGTTTCGACCCTAAATGACTCCGGATCACGAAAATAACCTTTTATTCCTTTTTTTAAGGCCGTTTCGAGCGTTTCATGAGAATTTCGTAGAATTTTGCGATGGTCAATTTCATACGACTTTGCATCTTGCATCAGGATTTAGAGTGCACGAAGTTAAACGATTTCGTAAGGCTTCGAAATTGTTGTGACACAAGGCGAATGGAATGAAAGATCATATCTTGCATTTAGTTTGGGATTTGGGTGTCGTTTCACATGCACAATTTGAGTTTCATAGCAATTTGTCGCATTCCTCTTTCAACTCTTTTAGACCTCAATTTCGAGCATAAATGACTCCGGATCACGAAAATAATATTATATTCCTTTTTTTTGGTCTGTTTCAAGTGTTTCACTTGAATTTCGTAGAATTTGGAGACGGTCGAATTTCGTACGACTTTGCTTCCTGGATCAGGATTTAGAGTGCATGAAGTTTAATGATTTCGAAACGCTTCAAAATGGTTATGAAACAAAGCGAGTGGAATGAAAGAACACATCTTACACTTAGTTTTGGATTTAGGTGTTGGTTCACATGCACAATTTGAGTTTCGTCGCATTTTATTGCATTCCTCTTTCAACTCCTTTAAACCTCAGTTTCGACCCTATATGACTCCGAATCACAAAAATAACCTTTTATTCCTTTTTTTAAGGCCGTTTCGAGTGTTTCATGTGAATTTTGTAGAATTTGGAGACGGTTGAATTTCATACGACTATGCATCCGGCATCAGGATTTAGAGTACACAAAGTTAAACGATTTCGAAATGCTTCAAAATTGTTATGATCCAAAGCAAATGGAAAGAAAGATCATATCTTGCACTTAGTTTGGGATTTAGTTGTCGGTTCCCATGCACAATTTGAGTTTCATAACATTTTATCGCATTCTTCTTTCAACTCCTTTAAACCTCAACTTCAACCCTAAATGACTACGGATCACAAAAATAACCTTATATTCCATTTCTTAAGGCCGTTTCGAGTGTTTGATGGGAATTTTGTAGAATCTAGAGACGGTCGAATTTCATACAACTTTGCGTCTTGCATCAGGATTTAGAGTGCGTGAAGTTAAATTAGTTCGAAACGCTTTGAAATTGTTCTGACACAAATTGAATGGAATGAAAGATCATATCTTGCACTTGGTTTGGGATTTAGGTGTCGGTTCACATGCACAATTTGAGTTCCATAGCATTTTATCGCATTCCTCTTTCAAATCCTCTAAACCTCAATTTCGACCCTAAATGACTCCGGATCACGAAAATAACCTTATATTCCTTTTTTTAAGGCCGTTTGGAGTGTTTTATGTAAATTTCATAGAATTTGGAAACGGTCGAATCTCGTACAACTTTGCGTCCTGCATCAGGATTTAGAGTGCACAAAGTTAAACGATTTTGAAATGCTTCAAAATTGTTATGACACAAAGCGAATGGAATGAAAGATCATATCTTGCACTTAGTT
>JACFYI010003821.1:129043-139459 GCA_014898755.1 Handroanthus guayacan | reverse complement strand
ATGGGCTCATGATCAACTATCTTGATTTGATTTACGAATAATAATTGTTATTCCAGTTAATTAAACTTAGAGGGGTCAAAACGGGCCGGGCCGCCCGACCCGGCCTGGACCGGTTACTGTTCATAGGTGGGCCGGTTATAGGTTCATCCCGGGCCCAATATTTTGGGCCCGGGACCGGCCCGACCCACCAGCCCGGATAGCCCGGGATCGGGACAAAGACCGGGGCCGGACCGGAACCGAAACCGAAACCGGTTAAAATTAAAAAAAAAAAAGAATGCAAAACTAGAAAAACTAAAAAAATTAATCAAATAAAATAAAATTAAATAAAATTTAAAAAAATATTGTATAGTATATTAGTAATTTTTTTAATAATGCAATTTGGTAAGATTTAGTTATATAATTATATTACTATTTTCTCTCAAATTAACCCCTCACCACTTACAAAAGTGGTATTTTTCTTAAATCTATAATTATATATATTTATATTTGTTAAATTATTTAATTTAATTTTAGTATTTAAAAAATATTTTACTATATTAAACTTTCAAGACGTAATATTATTTAAGTGTTTGATGAAAATATTATATTTTTAAAAAATACAACTAAAATAATACTTTAAAATATTATATTACGTTAGTACTTTAAAAAAAATTATTTTAAATTATTTAAATTTATATCATGTTAATAAAATATGTTGTATGTAAAATTTATAGTATTTTTTTTTTTTTACATTTTTAAGAGTTATTTGAACTAAATAAGTGAAAAATAGCTTATTTCTCCTTCCTTATTACAATTACATTAATAATTATATAGAAAAATTAAAAAAAAACTCTCGACCCGTTTAACTCATTTAGCTTGGGCCCATTTAGCCCGTTTAAAACTCATTTAATCTGGAACCGTTTAGCCCGTTTAAGGCCCGTTTAGCCCGAAACTGTTTAACCTGGAACCGTTTAGGCACGGCCCCATTATTAAAAGGGCTGATTAGGGGCCGGGCCACCCTAAAAGAGATTTCGGCCCGCCTAAGCCCAGCCCGCTTAAGCCCGGAACCGGATAAGCCCTGAACCGTTGCGGGCTGGGCTAAACGGTTTCGTGGGCTGGGCCAGCACGGCCCGACCTGGACCATTTGACATCTCTAATTAAACTCCTTTAATTAACCACTCCCTTTAAGAATTAATCTCTATTAATTCTTGGAGTACCTAATCTCCATAGATAATGGCTAGTCACGTGCTTAGGAGCCCAACCACTTGGTAAATTAATTTTAGGTGCGATCCTTTATCTACTCTACAAGTACCATGCAATTATGATCCTTCCATTTCCTATCTCCCGATTTGAGTCTAGGGCCAAGATATTAATTTGCACCCTAGTAACTTAAGTAGTTATAAATCTGTTCTTGACGATTGCTTCCATTGATGACAATTAAGTAGTTATAAATCTATTCTTGATGATTGCTTCCATTTAGGACTATTAGACTCTTTAGAAACTCTTTCCAAATAGTCACACTACCTGGTGCAACGATTTTCTTGAATCAATTCGTCAGAGATAGCATAAGAGATTATCTCACTGTATGAAATGAGTAAATGGATCCTCTTTTGGATTTCACAAACCTCTAGACATAAGCCTCTTAAATCCAAAATTCCCCTACTAGGATTCACTCAGTAATCGGGTGAAAAATAAAAGCTTAAGTACCCATATATAATGTTACTGTGAATCCTCAAGTCAAAAGATAATTATCTGCACTATTGTAAGCTTTGACAAATTTTCATCGCCGACGTGCCTTTCGGTCTCCTATGGATTTCTCACAGTGAGTCTTCAATGAATTTATTCTTCTAACAAGCACCTGTGAACGTGCACAGTTTATTCTTTATCGTTCTCCCATGAAACAAGGAGAACTCTCAAAACTCCTTTCGAGATAATGCAACATTGATGCAAGTCTATCCGAATTTTTTATGCCTGATGATAGTCAACATGCTTAAGTAGTATCAATCTTGTTCAAATGCTTTTTTTATCTTTCTTAGCTTGGAGGTTTGTTAGGACAGGCAGGAATGGGATATATATTTGAAACAACAATAGCAAGGAGATTCACCATTAGGGAAGATCCATTCTTCCAGATGAAAGAACAGCCAATGGAAGAAGAGAGCTCAGAGGAGTGAGAATCCTTAAGTAAGGGTGGGGGCAAGGAATCCAGAGCAAAGGACAGTTGTTAAGATAATTATATACTTTTTATATCTTCAAGTGCAAAAGAAATAGCTTGGGTAAGCGGGAGCTGTGGTATTGGAAGTGTCTTAGGTCTTTGATTCATTACTTGGCAGCTACCTTAACCCAAGGATTAGGCTTACCAGAATTGAATATTTAAAGTAGTTGATCTAACACTGTAATGACCTTCAGTAGTGTTTCTCCCCTGCTTTGTACGTTAATAATAGAGGCAAGCTAGCATTAGCGAGGCAAATTAACTTGAAGCAATAACTCTTAAGGTGGAGTGAATGCACTATTGGAGGACCGGGCATGAAGGCTAAATGAAAAAGTAAAGTGCAAAGGGCACTCCTTAAATCGCTTTCTAGTTAAAGATAGAGGTGAAGGGAAGATAAAAGGAATAGCATGATTAGTGACCTCTTGCAGCATTGTTCTTATTCTAGTATGGAACAAGAGTAGAAAAAGAGAACTCATTTTGGTTAAGATAAAAAGATTAATGGATAAAAAAATTCATGGGTTGAAGCCAAAGGAGCCTAGCTAACGGGCCTGTGTGCTTTTTTCCAAGATCCAATGTATAGCTTTCATATTCCCTTGAGTTTTTATTCAGATGGAGGTACGGTCTTAATTCATCAACTAAAGATGAAAGTAAGAGAGGCAATTCTTTAGATTCTTTGATCCCGAAATACCAAACTCGGCCTAGGAATTATTTTCCAAACTTTCCATTCAAAAGCTAATCAATCGAAAAGACAAGACAAGTTGGCCATCATTTGACAACTTCCACCAATAAAGCATCAAAGGAAAAAGTCACCCAAGAAGGCATTTCCAATCGAAGCTTCACTATTGCAGAACTGTAACCCATCATTTGGCCTCTCCATGAATGTGCATGCCTAGATCTTCATCATTCTCTTCCACTGAAATCAAGGATGGCAAAATCAATTGTATTTGCAACTAAAACCCAAGCTAGCAAATAAGCAAGTGATTGGTCTTTTTTATTCTTTATTAGCTTGATCGGCAACTGGGACACAAACGAAGGAGCCTTTAGAATGACTTCAATTCGCACACACAACATTACCCCAAGTCTTCCTTAGCCTCTTAGACTGCCTTGCTTGACCTCGAGCACTTTTTGCTTCGTGCCTTACTTTTGCTCTTTAACGAGAACTCTAAGATGAGGGAGTTAGAACTCTGATTTGAAGCTAGACTTTTCCCTATATGACATTTTGTCTGCTTCAAAGCATCCAGGGTTACTTGTTTTATATTATGGTTAAAGAGAATAAGTCAGTCCTTTGCTTTCTTTAGTTAGGCACAAGGGATCTCATCTCTTTAGCTAGAATAAGACATAAAAAGAGGTTTCACATCCTTTAGTCTTGTAGTTCAAGCAATAGTACAGATCAGGAGTGGGAAGGAGAGAAATTTTAGGATGGAAAGGGGAGTCCTTCAATTATCAATTTTGCATCCCTTCTTTCTAGTAGAAAATTTCCTCGTGACTGAACTTTTATTATATCAATGAGGTAAGAATTGTGAGTTATGGGCTAGTTTGAAATAAGCAAAAAAAGGCCTAACCTTATGGAATTTGCATATGAGACATCCCTTTTAAGAGGACCAAGTCACAGAGCAGAAGACAGAAAGTTAGGCATTAACTCCTTTTCTTTGGCATTCGACTCCAAGATTAGCAGAAGACCTGGGAATCCAAAGCAGCCAAACAAGTCCTTTTTGGCATCTAAGCAGTTGGGAAGAAAGGCAAAAACATACATGGGGCTTGAAGTAGTCTTTCCCATGGTCGGAGAGCAAAGTAAATAAGCAAGTCCTTCCCAACTGGGGCACTTGCCATTTTTTTAAGCAATTCAACTCTTATAGCATTAGCCTCAGAGGTTGGGGTTGGAAGTAAGGCATTTCCCACAGGAAGACATGCTCCCATTAGACGACATGCAGATAGAGAAGAGTGACTAAGCTAAGGCTCTTGGGGACCCTAATTTTACAAATTTTGAATCCATCTTTTCGTATGGTGCCATCTCAACTGGGAGGAACACACACTGATCGACTAGTCTAAAATGTCTAACTTGTTGGGAAATCAATATTAGGGAAGGGTGTATCTTCAGGTATCTCTCATAGGGCAGCCGGGCATCAGGTGGGGAAGAAAGGAAGGAAAAAAGAAAGGAGACCGAAAGCAGAGAGAAACGGGGAGGTTTTTCTTTTTCTTATCTAATTGAAGAAGAAAGAAATAATTATAACATAAATGAGTAGAGTAGCAGCAATGATCGATGTAATTGAACTTAGCTTAGCACTCTTCAGCAAGCACAAAATAAGTCTATGAAACGAGATAGAGGCTACAGAGCACGAGACCTAAAGCAAGAGAGTAGTCCAAAGCTGTGTTGTATAAAGAAGATTCCAATCTGCCAAAAGCTTGTCAAGGTGGGCAGTCTTACTTCTTATGCTATTGCCTGGCTCAATGCTCTCTCTTTGATAGGTAAGATTCACCTCATACTCCTACTTCTCATCTAAGTATATTGGCTATTGCTTGCATTCCTTATTCCTTATAGTCATATCTTGCCTTGACAGCCAAGAAATTGATAGGTTTTTTATACTTGTAACATAATAATCCAATTCTGCAGTGGATATGATTAAAGATAAGTCTAACTTTCTTTATTGAAAGAAATCTAAAAAGCCATCTTTCTTCTAATATAAATGTATCTATTTCAATATCTATTCGTGAGTCTTTTGACGGCTTACATTTGCGCATTAATGATAATTTCTCTTATAGCACATCAGAATGGCTTAAGCTAAAAGAGAGAGTTGCTTTGGAATTGGTGTAAGTGGAAGTGGGTCACCCCAAACTTGGTTTATGGGCAAGTATGTGAGATTAACCAATAGATTTGTCAACGAAGTCCTTCTTTTAGCACACTAGAAGGCCCTTTGTGCAATCAATTTTAGTAACATATTTGAATTTGAACAAAAAGAGGGAACGCAGTCAAAGGCTTGCTTCTTTCTTGATGGTTGAACGGCCTAAGCAAGGGGTCAGTGGGATTAGAAACGAAGACTTAAAGCTTGTTCTACACTTTCAAAACTGAGCTTCACGGCTATCCTCGAATTTGGAGGAAGAGAAGCAGCACCTCTTCTTAGCTATGTGAGTGCGGAACATACTCTCTTCTTGACCTCATCAGCATAGGTCAGGCCATTGAGTTGATGCCTACCACACCAACCTCGAAAGCAGTGAAATTGATGGATTAAGGTAGGCCATCTAGAGAGGTTAAGGTTATCTAGAAAAGGAATTCAAAGTCAAATGGTTTCCTAGGGAAGAGAAGGTGGTTGGTCAACTAAAGGTTATAGAACTAAATGAAAGCACATGAACAAAGCACATATTCATTCTCGGTTCCTCTATTTGTTACAAGAGAGCTAATCGAACTCGCCCTTCTTCACAACAATAAAAGGAAAGGTTCCTAGTGGATCATCTTTTGGTACGTCTGTAAAATATTCATCAAGCAATAAAGGAGAAAAAAAGTAAGCTTTGCTAGTTTCAAGCCGGTTCCTATGGATGTTTAATCGAGTGTTTTTCCCAAAGATGGAGGAAGGAATGACATAGACATCGACTCCTTATCAACTATGCCCGACTCCTCACTTGACTGACTATACTCCTCTTTCCTGATTCAGTCAACGGAAAAGGCTATCGATTAGTTTTCGAGCTAGTATTCCAACTCATATCCTTTTTTACTTCAATCAGCTACTTTTTTTCACCTATCGAGAATTCAACTTTACTTTAACTATTTACATGCCATTAGCTCCCTCACATTAGGATCGCATCAACTGCCTTAAAATGGCTAGTCAGCTAGTAAGAAGGAGGTTAAGGCTCTATTGCTATAGGAACTCATATTGAGGGCCCTGGAGTAGCAAAAAAGTAAGCCCCCGCTCTGGATTGAGTACCAATTAACCATATAGAGTGTCCCTATGGCTCCCGGCTTTCTAGTCCTCTACGTACCTATTCCTTCCTCTAACAAAAGAGAGCGAAAGATGCTAGGCATGCTCTTATTTAGACCTTTCCAATCTCTTTTAGCTCTTGAGCCTATTCTGATTTCTTCCTCTCTTTGCTTAGAGGAGGTTATGTAATAGTCTAAGAAAGGGACAGACATAGAATAAAAGCCTACTGCAGTCACTAAACCTAGCTCTCTGAGCTTTAGGAGTGCCCGTGGATCTTGTCATCTAGGGTTCTAGCTTTTGCTTTAATCAGTGACATCTCACTTGTGCCAGTTTCCTTCCCCCTCGGGATTTATGTTCTAAAATGCCTTCTTTCTTTATTAGGATGCTTTGTTCAGGTTAGCCAATCAAACCTTAAGCACAATGCCAGTTTCTTCTGTCCATTCTTCCTATTAAAAATATCCAATGGCTAGTTCCTTTACTATCAACTATGAATGATAGGATTCAAAATGTCACGTCTCTTTATTCACTTCAAGAAGAGCCTTTTTCTCTGTGCTCTTCTTCCTTAGGAAGTTTCCTTTGCTTTGAATCTCCATCTAAAGTACCCGAAAGCATTAAGACGAATTCCATCTATTGGTCATTGATGACCAAGAAAGTGTTTATAATTTGTTGGTTTGTTTTATTAAGTATATTGGTACGAATGAACATAGTCAGATAGAGAATGAGATAGAGTTGCCCACTTATCCTAGTGTGGAAATCAAAAGAAATTATAAATTGACTTTGCTGCTAATTTTCTAACCCTCTACCGGTATTTACTCTTCTGCATTTGTTGTTGGGTTTTCTATGGTGTGGTGTGGTGTGGTCACCTTGATGAAGAAGATTGTCGATCAACCCTCTACTCCCTACAGATCATCTCAGATTGGCATCTATGGATGTCAAAGTGAATCCAATTCTTCAATCTAATTACGTTTCCAACCTCGTCGATATAGAAAAGTGTGTGAATGGCACACGCAAGATTGAAAACATATTGAAGAGTTGGCCCATGCAGGACTTCATGTTTTGTGAATGGTTTGGAGCTAGAAGTTTCGGGTTTGTGGGACCTGCACTACCTGTTGACTAGTTTGACTAAGTGCAAATGGCTTATGTTGTCGCCGAATCTGTTTCCCAACATGGAGTTACATAAATCTTAGTTAGGTTATTTCCCAACCTTAGATCAATCCCTTCTTGAACAACCGATTCGATACCAGCTTATTCGAAACAGCAGATTCTATAGATCATAATTCGCCCTCCAGTCTCCTCTTCCTATGCTTCCACCCTTGGCAAGCAAGAGATGCAATTTTTCTAGAGAATGAGATAGGAGGCGTGATTTAATTTCCAATGAGTGAGAAATGATATGCTATATTTAGTACCTGCTCTTCTAAGTTCCCCTCATATGGGAGTGTATAGAGGTGTCAAGCGGGTTGGGCCAGGCGAAACCGTTTAGTCCGGCCCGAATCGGTTCCGGGCTTAACCGGGCCAAAATATTTTTGAGAAGGCCCGGCTCCTAATCGGCCCTTTTAATAATGGGGCCAGCCCTAAATGGTTCCGGGCTAAACGGTCCAGGCTAAACAGGCTTTAAGCGGCCTAAACGGTTTCGAATTAAATGGGCTTTAAACGGGCTAAATAGGTTGGGCTAAACGAGTTAAACGGGCTAGGCTTTTTCTTTTCTTTTTTTTTAAAGCAATTTTTTATATAATTGTAATAAATAGGAAAAAATAAGCAATTTTTCATTTATTTAGTTCAAAAAACTGTTAAAAATGTAAAAAAAAATATCATAAATTTTATATCTAACATGTTTTATTAACATAACAAAAATTAAAGTAATTTAAAATAATTTTTCAAAGTATTAACACAATATAATATTTTAAAGTATTATTTTAGTTGTATTTTTTAGAAATATAATATTTTTATCAAACACTTAAATAATATTACGTCTTGAATGTTTTATGTAGTATAATATTTTTCAAATATTAAATTAAATTAAACAATTTAACAAACATTAAAAAAATTACTTTATTTTATTTTATTTTATTTTATTTCATTTCATTAGTTTTACCATAAATTTATATACAACATATTTTATTAACATAATAAAAATTAAAGTAATTTAAAATAAACTTTTGTAAAGTATTAACATAATATAATATTTTAAAGTATTATTTTAGTTGTATATTTTAGAAATATAATATTTTCGTCAAACATTGAAATAATATTACGTCTTGAAGTTTTATATAGTATAATATTTTTCAAATATTAAAATTAAATAAAATGATTTAATAAACATAAAAAAAAATTATTTTATTTCATTAGTTTTTGAATTTTTTTTATTTTTATCTTCTTTTTTTTTTTAATAATTTTAAGCGGTTCCTCCGGTCCGGTCCCGGTTCCGGTTCCGGGCCGGTCCCGGGCTATCCGGGCTGGTGGGCCGAGCCGGTCCCGGGCCCAATATTTTGGGCCCGGGTGAAACCTATATATGGGCCGATTCGGCCCGGCCCGCCTATGAACAGTAAACGGTCTCTGGTCGGGCCGGTCTTTTTTGAAGACTGGGCCTAGCGGTCCGGCCCGTTTTGACACCTCTAGGAGTGTAGCCTCTTTTGAATGGGAATTAGAGGTGTAGCCTTATTCATTGATGGGCTTTCCACTAGTAGCTAGCATAAGACAATAGCAGGCAGAGCGTTAGTCGAAGCTGCTTGTGTTTCAAGGAATGCTTGAAGTTTGTTAGAGCCTTGTCTTGAAAGCGCAAGTTTAGTGCCCCGTTAGGGCATAGGGTTACTGAATTGGGTGAAAGATTGGGATGGTTAGATAGTGTCTGGCTTCAAGCCATTCTTTAGCCTAGGATAGAGGAAAGGCAAGCTACAGTTAAAAAGAAAAAGAATCATTCACCTCCTAGTAGCTAAAGAATCTAGAGCTCTCAACGTAGCGCTACCCTCTCAAGTCTTTTCGTACTTGTGAACTTGAAGCTAGAAGCTTGGAAGATTAATTGATTTGCAAACTAAGCACTCTAAATCCTGATGCAGGATGCAAAGTCATACGAAATTCGACCGTCTCCAAATTCTATGAAATTTGCATGAAACACTCCAAACGGCCTTAAAAAAAAGGAATATAAGGTTATTTTCGTGATCCGTAGTCATTTAGGGTCGAAATTGAGGTTTAAAAGAGTTGAAAGAGGGATGCGATAAAAAGGTATGAAACTCAAATTGTGCATGTGAAACGACACCTAAATCCGAAACTAAGTGCAAGATATGATATTTTATTCCTCTCGCTTTGTGTCATAACAATTTAGAAGCGTTTCGAAATCATTTAACTTCGTGCACTCCAAATCTTGATGCAGGACGCAAGGTCGTACGAAATTCGGCCGTCTCCAAATTCTACAAAATTCACATGAAACACTCGAAACATCCTTAAAAAAAGGAAAAGAAGGTTATTTTCGTGATCCGGAGTCATTTAGGGTCGAAAATGAGATTTAACAGAGTTGAAAGAGGAATGCGATAAAATGCTATGAAACTCAAATTGTGCTTGTGAACCAACACCTAAATCTCAAATTAAGTGCAAGATATGATATTTCATTCCACTCGCTTTGTGTCATAACAATTTTGAAGCATTTCGAAATTATTTAACTTCGTACACTCTAAATCCTGATGCAGGATGCAAAGTCGTAAGAAATTTGATCGTCTCCAAATTTTATGAAATTCAAATGAAACACTTGAAACGGCCCTAAAAAATGGAATATAAGGTTATTTTCATGATCCGGAGTCATTTTTGGATGAAATTGAGGTGTAAAAGAGCTGAAAGAGGAATGCGGCAAATTGCTATGAAACTCAAATTGTGCATGTGAATCGACTCCTAAATTCCAAATTAAGTGCAAGATATAATCTTTTATTCCATTCGCTTTGTGTCATAACAATTTTGAAGCATTTCGAAATCGTTTAATTTCGTGCACTCTAAATCCTGATGCCGGACACAAAGTCGTACGAAATTCGACCGTCTCCAAATTCTACGAAATTTGCGTGAAACACTCCAAACAGCCTTAAAAAATGGAATATAAGGTTATTTTCGTGATCCGTAGTCATTTAGGGTCGAAATTGAGGTTTAAAAGAGTTGAAAGAGGAATGCGATAAAATGCTATGATATAGAGCCTATGTGTGAGACAACATTCCTTTTGGTTAGATAATATTAAGAATAAATAGCATCGTCAGATTGCTGATAAGATTGTTGAAGGCTCAGCCGGGCACAGAAAAAAGCATGAAGGAGGGGAGACAACACAAATTTGAGTAGGCTTGG
>JACFYI010003821.1:77219-105290 GCA_014898755.1 Handroanthus guayacan | reverse complement strand
AAAAGACGGAGCCATTCTAGATTATTTTAGTAATTATGGAGGGACTCTAAGGTGAAGATGGCAGCCTTTAGCCTCTCCTAATCTAGGAAAAGATTCAGAGGGTTCGGAAGAAGAAGACCGTGGCCCAATTCTATGATAGCTCCTATCGCTTCATAAGGGCTCCAGTATGCCTTTCTAGCATCTCAGCATCACAACTCCAAAGCGCCCTTGTGTATTGTATGATTTAAGAATACTTAAAAGTGAGCTCAACTCATAAAGGAGTAGCTTGCGGAGGGGCTCCAATGCAATATGCATTCATTGAGAGCAAAATGCCATGAAAAAATTCCAAATATAGTGCCTGGAGACTAGTTTTACATCATGAAATACCACTTGGGTAGTTCAAGCCCAAAACCTGATCTACAGTCGAATTACAACTCCCATGCAAGGATACAAGTTGCACTTTGAGCATAACTCAAAGCAATCATAGCATTGATCCCCTTATGTACATAGCCATTCTCGCAAATTTGGGTGTTGCACGGTTGTTTTGCAAGGTCCAGCTTTTTTTTTTTGTCTTTTTTTTTGAAGATTGAATCAATGGTAAGCTTGTGCTTGAATGATAACATTCTAAGAAGCAACTTCCCATGGTATAGGATGGTCCTATATTGATGAATCAACCTACCTTCTCCACCTTGACTTATTTCATTACCAATATCTCCACATCTGGTGCTGCCGCATCCCCAATGCCTTTCTACCTAGGTCCATTGGTTCGTGATAATTAGACTACAGATTTTTTTCTGACCCAGAACTTCTTTCTCAATTACCATTGCCTCTTACCCCTTGCCCAACTCCAAGCCTACTCAAATTTGTGTTGTCTCCCCTCCTTCATGCTTTTTTCTGTGCCACCCGTGCCCGCTGAGCCTTCAACAATCTTATCATCAATCTAACGATGCTATTTATTCTTAATATTATCTAGCCAAAAGGAATGTTGTCTCATCCATAGGCTCTATTGCTACTATTTATGCACAATTTCCCCATTGCTATCTCTTCTACCAAAAAAATGGATGAACAACTACTATAGAAACTATGTCTGCTTCAAATTCAGGATAAATTACTTTCTTTCCGCATTTTGCTCCCCGGTCAGATAATGGTGAGATTAAATAGTTTTTTGGCCTGATTTTTTAGCCCAAAAACTTGTAAAGCCCAATCCAAATTTCACAAAATATATATATAGTACACATCTTTGGCTGGCCATGCACCAAAATTGGAGGAAATATCTCCAATTCCTTATCTTAAAATCTTCAATATTTTAATATAACCAAATCTTCAAAAATCTTGCACATATCATCAACACCCCAATTTTGTTTCTAATTGCAAAGCTTCCCTAACTTTATAAATAGATATGTTGGCCATGTGCGAGACTTCATTTGAACTCATTCATTGCCAACTTTCTCCCAACATTTTCTTCTTCTTCTTTTATCTCACTAGAGACACACTCTCATTAGGACAACCATGGTAAGCTTAAGGAATTTTTGATATGAGGAAAAATATAATGAAGTGTCTAAATGATTTTTTATACTAATAGGCGGTTTAACCTAAAGATTTTATTTGATTAAAGCATACATTGAGATTTGAGTTGAGTTGAAATCTAAACACACACATACATCACCTCTTGGGCAAACCCACTGCTCCTGCAATATCTTCCACTTCCAAAACTTTAAAGCCTACTTTTCTTTTATCAAATCGGCCCATATGATAGATTGTTGTAAACCTGATCGAGTGTAGATGATTTCAGCATCAAAAGAATCACTCAAAAATAGGGAAAGAAATCTCCAAAAATGTTGATGGAAAATGACCTGCCATGGCTACTGAGAACAAGGGCAGTAGCAGGGGAAGTATTTTGAATGGGTATAGATGAAATCCAACCGTTGGATCATCGATCGGAAGCCACTGTTAGAAAGATCATTAAGTTAAAGTATTTATAGAGATAAAGCCCGCCATTAAACTATTTGGGACTTTAAGATAAAATGATTGAAATGAAGATTGTCATTCATGAAAATATGTTAACTAAGAAGTTTTGGTATTGAATGACTAGTTGATTTTGCTTGGAGCATTTTGGGAATTTAAAAACATATTATGGGCTGTGATCAAAGGACCAAAGGTAAGGATTATGGCTATTCCTCCTGATTGAGCTTTTGACTTGTGCTTTGGATTCCTTGTTTGATAGTCGATAATCTTATTTTTGGTGTTACTATTTATCGAATGCTTTGCTTGGATGATCATAATCTTTGGATACCATGAATTCTTTACCTTGTTTGATGATGACTATGGACATTTGGATCTCATTATGGTCGTTTCCTTTGTTTAATCAATGTTATTGATAACTTTATACTTAGAAGCCTTGGACATAATTGAATGTGTAATGATTTGTTGAAAAAGGGGAAACATGAACATAAAGGGCAATTTTCAAAATTATTTACTTTCATTCAAGATCTTTAAACTTTCTTAGATATTTTTGCTCAAAATATGTATTGGTTGAAGTAAAGTTATGGTTAATTGCGTGAGTTTTAAACAAATGAGTAAAGTTGGACATGTCTAACTTTTCAAAAGTAAATGTTGTGACAAATGAACAAAAGGAATTTTTACATGAAAAATTTTCACAAACTTATTGACATTTAAAAAAAAAAAAAATATTGGAAGTGGGCACATCCACTCCCACTTATGGGCCCACTTGGTGCATCTGCACTCATTTCCAAGCATGGTCATGCCTAGTTTAGAAGTATTTTTTTATATTTTTAACCTCTTTTTGTATAAATATATCTATATTTCACTCCTTTAAATTATGTTGAGCTTGAAATCTTATTTGAAATATTTTCAAAATCACCTTTGACATGTCCGTAAAATAATTTCGAGATATAGTCTATTATTTTGAATTATTTAAAAAAATTATTTCATGTATCCATGAATCTCTTTTGAAATATTTCCATGGATCCTTCCTTTAAATAAATTTTGAAAATCATTTAATATATCTGTGAGTCATTCTTCTGAAATATTTTCAAAATATCGTGTGATATTTTTATAAATCATTCTTTTGAAATAATTTTTGAAGCATTGTTTATCAATAGAACTTTCCTTCGAATTGTTTACCCTCAAAATATCATTTATGAGTTTCAACCCTTGAAACATTTTCAAAATATTGTTTATGGATTTCACTTCTCTAAAACATTTTGAAATACAATTTTTAGTGTTCACTCCCTTGAAACATTGGTTAACATGTCCATGGCGCACTCTCTTAAAGTATTTTCAAAATAACATTTGAAATGGCCATAGATCATTCCTTTGAAATAAGTTTTGAAATATCATCCGCTATTCCATAAATGATTCCTTTGAAATGTGTACGCTTGAAATATCATTTGATATGTCCTAAGTTCAAATTAAATCGAATGATTATGTTCGAGATTGTTTGAAAATTTCGCATTGATTGAATCAGACCAATTTTGATTGATTGACTAATCATTGTGCACCATCCTATGGATGGGATTGTTTATGTCTGATTATTGTTTGAAACATTATTAAATTAATCAAGACAATTGTTATTGCTTCTAAAACCTAATGATTGATTGATTGGTTGTTGGGCCCTAGGAAGTCTCAGGAGAGACAACTGGGCAGTATTGGACTGAGGTGGGTCTAGTGGAAGACTTCCCTATTGTTAGATAGTTTCGCAAAAACCTGGAGGTAGGATTTTTAAAGAATAGTCCGTGATTTGTGGTATGTCGGCTGTGTCATATTGTTTGATTGGGTTGCCCCCTCTAAGTGGCCACTTGAGGATAGGCCCTGTGTAGGAATAGGGAGTTATGTATATGATTAGGAGTGATAAGGGTGACAGATCCACCACATACTAATTCTACATATTTTATTCGATTGTACGTTTGACATTAAGCTCTCCTCTTGAGTTATTGTTCTGTTTGGTTATTAAACTCCTATGATTATATCGCACCTGTTTTCTAGATTGATAAATTCCATTAGCTTGCTATTTGATTCATTGGTTTGACTTAACTCCTTGCCTTACCATTCCTAGCCATAATTTTTACCAAGTCAGTAGACTTATGTTAATATTTTACTATGTATAGGTGAATGAATTCAAGACATTATCATGGCTTGAGAGCTTGTGACTTTGCTTTATGTTGGTATAGTCGTGTACCTGTGATGGCAATTGTTATGTTTTGAGATTGTAGTTCAATTGAGCTTGTATTGTAAGACTTCTTGTTTGAAAGGCTGGAATAAGATTGTAACAAATGGTTGTAGAATATAAGTAAGATTTTGTAAGAATATTAAGTATAAAGTTTGTACTTGAGAATTTTTCAGAGTCCCTCTCCGTACGTAGCGATTCTAGCCTAGGGATGAATGTTCTAGGTCCGGGTTGTTATAGAGCAGCTACTTTGTCACTGCCAAGACGAATTACACTCTCATAGTCTGCCCACAATTCATACTTACATGAAGTTGTCCACATCATTACCAAGTAATATTACAGATGAACTTAACAAAAGGGTTGGGGTTCAAATGAGACAGAAATATAGTTGGTTGGGATAAGGTTTGCTCATCTAAGGAAAAGTTGGAGAGCTGGGATTATGGAAGGCTAGGCTTGGCCATGAAGCCTTTCTTTAAGCTATCTTGGATACTTTGGAAACTCCTTCGAAGGACTTGAGGAATTCCTATTTTTTCTACCTTCCACTGGTCCTCAACTCTACTCTTTCTAGATCTATAGCTTCTGAGATTGGTTTCGCACTAGCATGATTCAAGCTTAGGAAACTCTAATGTAGGCACGATTAATGTATCACTTGTGATATAAAGACCAAAGTCTAGATTTCATTTGCATCGATGTGTCTCAGGTCAAAACTCCAAACACTTCTCCCACTTAGGGATCTTGAAATGGAATCTAATCATGTAAGCCACTTTTAATTGTATAAGGTCATGTCTTCATAATTAGAATAATCCATCTTAGAACAATTCATCTTTTAAGCATTAGTTGGGGTGCCTACAGAAGGGACATATGATCTTAAAACAAGCTTCTTCTTCTTCATTCAACAAGGCATAAGTAAATGATTCCAGACTAATTAAATTAATGCTTAAAAAAAAAGAAGAAAATCTGATTGATTAAGGAGGCCTGTGGAAGACAAGAAAAGAAATGACAAAATCCCAAGGTCTACTTATCTTTAGATCGGAAACCACCTAATACAAAAGATTATCACTATTCAACCTTCATATCCTATATCAAATGCAGAGCAAGACAAAAAAAGGTTTCATGGTTCCATTACATAGCACTATTCATCTAATGTTGAGTAATGCTAGATGGAGCGTCGACAAGATCACTTAGAAGAGGCAATGTCTGGGAATGGTACTTAGAGTCACACATCTCCTAGTCAAATAGCTGTTGATGTGATCAATGAGGCCCCAACCCACCATTGATGGCAAGAATTTTCTACTTTCTCCACCTCCGCATTATTCTATTATTACAGTTCACATCTCTTTGATCGTCAGTCAAACTACATTCTTGAGACCTATCATGGTAAACAATTATCGAGGACTGATTTTTCATTGTACATAGACTCTACACATGAATTTTGCCTCTTTCTAACTTGGTAATAGTTGGCCTTTTCTTTTCTCTTTTTAGTTCTACATATCTACAGATTGAACCTTTGCAAGGACCTCTTATTACATAGGCGAGGTGATGCTATTAGGGCTAAAGTGGTGTCTTGCTGTTAGGGCCAAAGTCAAGAAACTTTTCTTCTGATCTACAAAAATAGCCTTTCCTTTCATTCTATTCCTTTTGCTTAAAAGGTGTGTGCTACTTATCCTAATCTAGCTATTTTCAGTCCTGTAGCTGAAAGGACTGGCTCAACCAAGACTAAAGAACGAATAGGGAAGCTAGTCACATTTTTGCAATGAAGAGAAGAAAGGGGAAACAAATCTTGATTGAACATGTCAACTAGTTGGCATGCTTTCTTTACGATACCTTGCTATCACCGAGATGGCCAAGTGGACTGCCTTGGCTAAGCGCCTGGCATAAAAAGCATTATGAAAGACAAATTTTTGGGTTCTCTTTATGCCTTTAGACAGATAGATACATTACTCAAAGCAAAGGGGCATAGACAAAGACAAAACCATAATAAAATAGTTACTCAGACTCCATTCTTAACTTTTAGGCAAGGGAAAGTGTCTTTATGTGCCTTTCAATGAAGCTTAAGCTGTCTTGTCCTCTATGTGCATTCCTTTTATTTAAGCCTGCCAGGCAAGGAAAGGATCTTAAGTTCGAGTGGAAGGCTATCCCACAATTCTTCACGAAACCCTCTTTGAAGCCTATATCACATTCTTTAAGGCACAGTAACTTCTATGTTAGATTCATCATTGGACCCTTGTTACCATGCCAAAAAGTTATAGCAACCATCCTGGGCCTTCCATGATTATTGACCTGGTTCAGACTGGGGAAGACGTTCTTCAAGGACATATGATATAGAAAGGATCATCTAAGAATCTTGTCTGGATGGATATGTGTCTTTCCTAAGTAGGTTAAAAAAAAAAAAAAAAAAAAAAAAAAAAAAAAAAAAAGCAAGAATTTATGCATAAGACCTTCTTAGGAAAGTATATGTGCTTCTTTTATAGTCAACCATTCCTAAAGTCAAGATATTGAAGTAAAAGGGAATCTGCTATCTGATTGCCCTGTAGGCCTTATCTCCATTAAAGTATTAGCCAGTGCTTCTTTCCACTAATTAGATTGGTGGAATCCTACCTTAGAGATAAACTCCACTCTATGAATCCTATAAGAAGAGAAGTTGCTCAAGACAGAGAGAACCATTCCGAAAATACAGATTCCATATCCAAGATGCTCAGAAGGAACATTCGATCAGATTGCTCCTTTGAATCACTTAGTTGGTAGTATTGAGGTCTTCTCATATAAGCTATCATTGGAAACAAATCATTGGCTGATTGGTCTTATTAGTAACCTCCTTACTACCTTGTGGGGGCACACATTAGGTGAGCCAATAGTACGGCACCTGGTTGGAAATGTCTAAATGTGGCTTTTCATCCGAGTTGTCCGAAGTCTTTGGTTTTCACTCTTCAGAACCCACTTGGTATGTATTAGTCTTAGCCCTTGGTTGCTTTATCTCACCACGTTGTATTGTGCTGGAAGGCAAAACCAGGTATATCGGGGCCGTCAATTTGATCGGTATGCCATCCTTGGTATGACATCATGATCGCCGAAGCGAAGGTAGCTAATGTGTACACTTCTGTTTTAGAAAAGTTATAGTTCAAAATATCTTATAAAAATTCTGTTATCTCTAAGACAAGCAACCTAAAAAGGCAGGGCTATTCCGACAATCCCAGTAGCCCCATTTGTTCAATGTTTGGGCATGAGAGCAAGAGTTTCAGCCTGCCTATTCAAATTAGAAGAAGAACCTCTTTTACGAAGAAGTAGTTGGAGCTGGGCTGTCGATTCATTTTTTTTGCTAGTCCACCTATGTAAGAGCCACATCGACCATGGGGGATCTAAGACCTACACAATGCAGGCTAGAGATCATCTAGTAAGGATAATCTCCAGGCTTTAGATAGTATGAGGGCTTAACAGAGTCGCCAACCCACGTAGGTAGGGTGCTTATGGTCTTTGAAAAGGGGTATACACAGAGTGCCGTCAAAATGCAGGGAATTGTTCATATCAAAAGATTTAGCTTAAGCTGTTATGGTAAGCAAGTCTATTCGCATAGAAAATAAGGAAAATCTTCAGTATTCTCATCTTTTTAGACTCAATGCAATTTGGAAAGTTCATCTTCTTGGTGAAGGAGAGAGAATCATCAAAAGTTTAGTTTACTTTACTAGACAGGCAATAATAGCTTAGGGTCAGTAGAGATGTAAGTAGGAGAATCAAGAAATAAACAGTTCTAAAAAAAATAGAACTATTTGAAGGGTAAGATCACGGAAATTAGGTAGGTGTGGCTAGCCATCCTGAAGGTTCCTACTGGCCAGCCGCGGAACAAGAGCATGTGTTACACGGGTCATTAGCTAGCAAACGCAAGCAAAGTGCGACCTTCTCCAATAAATGCCCTTTTCATTGCCTATGATCTTCAATCAAATAAAATGGATGACCCAGAGATCCTAGCCTCAGCCCGTCCTCATCCATTCATCCTTCAATGGTTGAATTGGATAGATAATAAAGGAAAACCCCTGTTCCTTTGATCTATGTCAATTAATGATTACCGAAAAATAGCTTTGCATTTTTTCTTTCACCCTTTCCTCTGGGAGGAATCATTCTATTTAACAATACTATGCTCTCTTTCAATCTTGACTGTTAGGTCTAAGACATGAATCAACGATAGCCCAAGGGCCTACCTTTAATGTTTATCCGCCCGCGACTTGATGTTAAGCTAGCTTACTTTTGGACTTAGCATCTGAACCCTAGCTTGGCCTAAAAGCCTCTCTTGCTATCCCATATTCATATCTCAGATTATGTTATTTCTTATATTTAAATAGATTCCACTTCATCCCCTATTTCAAGCTCAAATGCATTCGCCCAAGAGGACATAATCATTCTAAGGAAATTGTCCCGTCAAGTCAAGTACTAGTTATAGATTGTAAGGGACCTCTAAAGTTAGTTGTGTCTTTGATTGCAAGCCAATTCGCAAGTAAAGTAGAGCTTATGACATTAAGGGCATATAAAAATGAATTGAAACTCGAAGGACTGGATCTACTATGAAGCTTGAAGCCCTCAAGCTGGAAACTTTAGAGGGCATTAGAAAGGATGAATCACAGGCTACACAACCTAGGCACTTTAAAAGCGTATTAGACAAGTTGCTGCCTTTCTCTAATTCGTTCTTTACATTCAAACTTGCGAAGACTTTTGAATTAGCTTCGCTACCTTCTAGTTCTTGTCAAGAAAAGATTGGGCATTTGAGACTATCTTACTTTCATTGGTAATCTCTAGGTAATCTATCCAAATAGTCTGATTAGCTTACTTTCCCAATCTCCCAATTATCTTTACACATCTGATTGAGTTTGGAGACAGCAATCCACTCTCTGTAGCACTCATTCCTTGCTTATCTGGCTTGGGACATTTGTACTCTATCTTTCTTTCTAAAGGGTCACTTTAATTACTAAGTACTTTTCTTTATTCTCTCAATTTTGAAAGAATACAGAAAGGGCATCCATTTCCAATACTTATGCTGGCGAGCCTATTGGAAGGGGTGTAATGAATGCTAAGAGATATCTTTCTTCCATAAGAAGGAATTCTATGTCTTTACCTTTTCTTCCCCGAACTCTCTTTTCTCCTCCTAAGTGCTTCCATGCTAACAGGGGAAATAGGTTTTCTTTTAGAGTTTCTATAGCTTTCTAGCAATAAAAATGAATAGCTTGGGAGGGTACTTTTCTCTATGGCAAAGATCAATCCCTCTTTCAGTAGGCAAAGGAAATCCACCATTAAAGAAATAAGGAGGGGCACAAGCCAAGCTCCTTTTTTAGGAGATAGACAAGCTCTCCTTTTTGAAGCTGAAAAGTGAAGATCATTTGAAAGTAAAGTAATAAAGTAAGAAAACATACTTGTCCCCTTATTTTCTTCCTCCATGTGGTGTGTTTCCCTAGGGTACTATTCAAATAGGTAAGCAAGTGGGAAAAGGCTCTAGGGCAAGGGAAATGAGGACTCTATCAAAAGAGTGGATACGGTTCCTGCTAGTTCCCTTATTACTCACGCATTCTACTAGTTCTATTGACTATGAGGTCTAAGCAGTTGGTTGTATCGTTTAAGCAAAAGAGTCAGTAGCATAGCCTATTTCTGGGTCAGTTATATAATCACATATGTAAGCAAGTGATCCAATTACTTTAGTAGAGTACGTTGATCTAGGAATTTCATAGCGAATTTTATGGAATTGTTGTTACATTTGCTAAGATGCCTTCAAAGGTGAAAAGTGAGGAATTTACAAACCTTCCCTAGATCGAAGAAATTAGAATAATCGCCTCAATCATCAAAGATAATTGCATATAAAGTGAGACTAGCCATCCTCCTTAGAATACGTAATTTTCTTGATTGTCTTTTGGAAGGGTAGGTGGCATTAGTTAGGAGACCGAATGAATAATTATGGATGATAGCTTGTGACAAAGCATAATCATTCAGTATCTTTAATCAGTTGTTTCGTCTAGTCTAATAGTTTCATCTAGATTGTATCCTAATCTAAGAGATGTGACATATGTGTGCATAAATGTGTGCCCGAGTCACTAGGTTATACCACGGCAGGGTTCAATCATGCTAGCTAGGCTATATGCTTAACGCATGCAAACAGACAGTTTGATTATCAGATGCTAAATGAAAGCAGCCATTTTTTATCAGAATCAAGGCTTTTGGCTAGTTTTTTGTATCGAATTGAAAGAGTCAGCTATCTGCGCAAGTCACCTTCTTATCGGCTTTGTGAGATGACACAGCATTTTCGTTCAAATATAGGCCGACTATACTTGTGATGATCCCCAAGGATTCAATATGACCACTTAGGTCTACGTTAAGCAAGCAGGCTATTTAGAAGCTTGGCCCAATTTTTTTGGTGTCATAGAGAAGGGATTGACCTTTCTAATGAATATTCAGTTGTATCGGCATGGCCCCACGGATTTGTTTTCGATTAGATCATCAAGTAGCATAACCCCGTTCTACTTGACTAAGCCTGTGCTCCTTCAGGGAGAGAGTTTGCTTTACACAACTCTCTTTTTGATAACAAAGCAGAAAGCTCTTACTAGACACTCATTAGTTTCAAATGAAGAATGAAGACTGCCCTAGCAAGTGCCTATTATAAATATAAAAAGCGAGACTTTACTGAACAAGCAGACCTTTTTTATCTTATTAGTAAAGCACGCCCTGCAATCAAACTAAAATGCTAACACCCTATCTCTAGTAAGGGGCCTTTCCAATAAGGCTTGTGTAGGGGCGCTTACCTTTTTTAGCTTCCCTAAAATTGAGTATTTTGAAGTTGGTAAAGACTTGGCCCTTGTTTCAGTCAAAATGAGTTCCCAAGACCCTAAGACATTGCTTCCGCCAATAGTGAATTATAGCCTATAACTGATTCAACTTTTGCTTATGGGAGATCAAACAGAGCTCGATTAGTTTCTACTAGATGAGAAGTAAAGAACATAACCAATACAGAGAACAAAGGAATACCGAACCATATCTGCTTTTGCGCCCTGACAATCTGACTCGAATTATTGGGACCTACGCATATTAATATAATATATCGGGGTCCCCGCCAAAATCACAGGTGCAAGTTTCCTTACATGTGGCTCGTTCATGCTTTTCAAGGTGCTGTATGTGGCTCAACATGGGATAAGGGGGTAGAACTGCACACTTTCGTGTTCAGAGCATTGTCCAAGTGAGTAGGCAGCACTTACAAAGCAAAGCTTTCTTGAACAGGTTGGGATCTTGCTTTTCGATGCCCGCCCTTTACTTATTTAGTTGTTGGGGCAAGCCCTAGGAAGGACATTTGGCGAGGAGCATTGTTTTGAGGGAGGGAAAGTATGGTTGACAAACCACTTAGAGAAGGCAACTGGATTGTAGTACTTTCATCAAATGATGCATGTGGGCTGAGCCATTCTCATCCCAAGTGGTAGTCTTGTTGTGGTCTCTAGACTTCCACTCTGTCTCATCTTGATTTGGTGTTATTTGAATGTAGCCAACCATGTTAGTGCCACATGAGAGCCTTTTTTCCTAATTTCTAAAGGCTAAAAGGGCACTCATCAGTTAGCTTTGCCGCTTTCCTATTTCGCTTTTCTGCCTATTAGTAGAATAGTTTAGAATAGGTCCCCAAAAAGTGGCCCGCATTTCTTCATCCATACCAACTACCGCGCACGAACCAATAGAAAGGATTTTAGTGCCCCGCTCTAGATAAGAAGTAGAACGTGCCATCACCTATAGTCCTTTCCTCTGCCGGGTCCTTCCATGAAATGAAAATGGACGACATCATCATGTGCTCCACTTTTATTATCCTAGTGTATATCTTGGAGTGCTCCTATGATCAATCTATTACCCAACCTACTTAAATAGCCTAAAAGCTTGGCCTCGTCCCGTTTGGAGGGTGACCCCTTTTGGCATGGCTTTTTGTTAGTTATTCTCATAAATCAGATAAGCGTTGGATCACGACTTCTCTAAAAGCACGGTTCTTGCCTCACTTCTCCTTTTGAGCTTGGCCATTCATTGGGTGATCCCTTACTCTCACATTCGAGTGTTCGCTCGTCATTTAGCCTTGTGAGATAGATTTTTGTTCATTGTAGTCACCTATGGGGTTCTTCGCACCTAGAAAGTACTAGGAACCTTGTGCCCCGTGTTAGGGTAGTGCCCTGCAACGAATAGATTTTTTGCTTGAAAAACTGCTCGTGTATAAACGACCTCATTTTTTCAATGTGAATGACATGGCCATTGTTTTCATATTATCCAATATTGTTTCATCAACAATAAATATGGAAAAAGTCTGCTAAATCATATAAGATTATGAAGTTAAATCACGTATATAATTGTAATCATAAAATTAGTCTCTGCGAGTCTTGATCTTAAATTTTCTAAGTCATAGAATCCACAAGGACATCAACATTCAGATAGACTTGCACTAATTATGCATAATTCAAGGAGTTGAGTTATTGTCCCATTTCATGGGCAATCAATGTAGTAGACATCGGTGCTTGTTGGTGGGTCCTTGTTAGAGAGCAAGTTCACTGAAGACCAAACATAGAGAAATCCATCAGATAGCCATGGTGGTATGTAGTGATGGAATATTCTCTATCTTATGATAGTGTATGTAATTAGTCCTTAGACTTGAGAGACCATAATAATCTTATGGTGGATCCTTGTTCTTCGGTGCATGTCTCGACCACTTTCGAAGAGATCGCATGAGATACTAATTGGGACAAGCTATTTATGCATAGAGGTTTGTGAGTTCCAAGAAAAGTTCCGTTTCTTCATCTTAATGAACCAATAGATGTCCTATGTTTTCTCTGATGACTTGTTTCAAGAAAATTCTTGCACAATACAGTGTCAATTTGAAAATGAGTTTCCAAAATTGAGTTCACAAACGAATTGATCATTAAGAATAAAGACATAGTTATTAGGCTAATAGGGATGCCAAAAATATCTTAACTCTAGGCCGCAATGGGGAGAGAGATAGTTGCACGGTATGCGTAAGTAGGTGAGGTTCACATCACAAATAATTCACCAATGAGTTGAGCTCCAAAGACTTGTGGTTAGGCATCAATTATGGAGATTGGGTACTCTCGAATTAATAGAGATTAGTTCTATGAGTGATTAGTTGAAGTGTTTAATTAATAGTAAATCATAAACGTTACGAGCCCATGTCTAATTAATTGATGAACCTAATGAGTCACATGCATTCCTTGATTAAGCCACGAGATGAAATATAATGGAAAATACTCTAATTGGATTAGAGAGAATTGGGTAAATTAGATTTAGGCAAAAGAGGAGGAATTTTGACTAAAAGTCAAATTGTCTAACCTAAATCAAAGTGGGTTTTCTTGGATAGATTAATTTAAAGAGTCAAATTATTCTAATAAAATTAATTTTTAATTTAATTCAAGTAATTTCAATAGTTGAATTTAATTGGTCCAAAAAGAAGAATAAATAGGAGAAAATTTTAAAAGTGCTTATAACTAGTTGGAGGTCATGTAATACTTTAGTTAATTGTTAATTAAAATGTCACATGGATATATCCAACTTGGATGCCAAGTGGTCCAACATATTTAGAAGAAAGAAGATAGATTCTTTCCTCTAAAATATCTATCTACATAAGCATGCCAAGTCCTTCACATTTTAAAAACCAAATTGGCCACCCCCTTGGAATTAATTTTGAGCATTTTCTCTTTTCAAAACTCCCTCCTAACTTCTATCATCTTCCTCCTCTCTCTCTCCCCATCAAGTTCATGCTAAGTTCTTTCTCTGACCAAGATGAAAGTGGCAATTGAAAGAGGAAGTGTGGACTTGCATTATAGGCCTCACAATTGAGAGGATCATTGGTGTGAATCGATAGTTGATTAGTGAATCAAGGATTGGAGAATGGAATTCATTGAAGCTTCAACCATATCAAATTTCAAGGTGGAATTGGAGATTTGATTCAAGATTAGGAATGGATTCATCAAGTATTGGGAAGATTAATCCATTAAAGAAAAGTTGATCAAATTTCGGTTCAAGAAGAAAAAGCTCACAACCAAACAAACCTTGATTAGATCAGTGTAATTTTTCTCTCCTTTAATTTAAAATCTATGCTCATATGAGGATCCTAGAAGGATTGAGGCTTTTGTTCATGTTGATGAATGAATTATTGTTTTTATTCCACTGTTTTTTTTTATTGATTTACGCCTAACCTTCACCTTCAAATGGTATTCTAGCTGATCATATGAGCTAGCTTTTAGATTTGTTAAAAACCAATTCATGTGATGAATTGATGTGAATTTGGTGACCTTGATTCAATTTGATGAATTGGAGGTCACTAAGTTATGTTTGTGGCTTGGATTTATGTGAATTACACAATAATTTTCTATATGGTGATCTAGCTATTTTCTATTTCAATGAGATTGGACATTGAACTTGTCAATGCATTTTGTTGATGATTCATTAGATTTGGAATTCAACTTGTGGATATGTTTCTATTGATTTTAAAGTTGTTTTTATTAGATTAAATCTAATTTGATTTGGATAAAAAAAATATACACAAATTATAACATGAAAAGCAAGGAGAAAAGTGCCTCTGTTTCTAACTAAAAATAGCTTATGTCCTCTATGTTTAAGCTTTGGTTTTATGCCTTAATTTGTCGAATTTTGGTATTCTTTGATTTTATATATCATCTCCAATATGTTGGGGGACTTTTGAATGTCAAAAGATTGATTTAAAAATCAAGAAAAATGGACAGAAATTTTTATTTATGTACATTGTTGAATAGCTCGATGAATCTATCATGAAATTCTTTTAGAGCATTTTGATCTGATTTTTGTTCTTTTTTGATCTCCCTAACATTGCCTTTGCTATCTTGCCCACCATCATGGAAGTAATCACTAGATTTCGAAATCCTTAGCCCTCAACTTGTTGAACTTTTCTTTGCTTTGGACCTTTTTCTAGTTGTTCGTGAGGAGCCGATATGAGAGAGAGCAAGTCCGTCTTTCCCCTACTAGCAAGGAGAACTGGTGTAGTCAGTCTAGCTTATGAGGAAGAAGCGATTGATCCATTTACAGGCACTGTTGCTTTTGGACTTCAATAGCTCAACCAAAAAGAGGAAACATAAATATCATTTCAATTACTATAATGAGATTTGCCTACCGTACCGATACATAAGACTAGCACATCATGATAATGACATGAGACTAGAAGCCAAAAAGATATAGAACTTTCTGAGATGTAAAGATTAATGCTTACGAGTGAATAAACGTTATATTATATAATGTAGTTGAGAGCAACATTCTTCTTTTATATGAGCTCAAACTAAAGCAAAAACTGGGCTCATCTTCATTTTCAAATATCTCAATTGGGTATGACCCTAGCGTGAATCTCTCATCCCATCATAGTGGAAACCTTACCAATGAGCTAAGACTTAACCTGTTCTATAGTGAAAGCAACTAACTAACACAGATATGGGTTTTTATGGCTGAAATCTAATTTAGCGATAGGGAATAAGCCACTGATGATAGGGCCGTCATTGAATCACATTGAACTTATACTTTTATTTTACAGAGCTTAATTTAGAAAGGAGTAGAAGAGGCCTACTATTTCGTTTTTCTTGACTTACGAAAGATCATCCGAATATGAATATAGGCGATAGAATCAAGGTAGACGAAGACCTATATCATCAACAGTAGATGTTGACATAGAGGCTAGGCCTTTTCTTACTAATAGATGGCTTTATGAAACCTCCTACCACCCGAATTCTGATTTCGACCAAATCTTTTGTCCCGTATAAGATTGTTTCAATAAGATCCCCACGAAATTGGGATATGGTATAAATTTGCATCAAATTAATGGATGGAATAGAATGTTTTCTAGCTATTATTAATTGTCTATCTCCCTCGCCCCTTACCGTTGAAATCAAAGGCTAGGCTAGAAAGCATCATATCATTATACAAAAGTAAAAATCCTTGTGACCAAATGCATATTAGTGGTTCTATAGTTCAATGTAAGTCACGAGAATAGCAATTATGCTACTGTTGAAGGAATTAGCCCCAGTTCATCAGTTTGAAGTATCTCATTGAGTTTGTTTTTCCTGCACTAAAGTTTCATTTCGCTCCTAGATGAATTGTGAATAGACAACAGTAAGAGTAGCTGCTATTGACCGATTTCTTTTAGGGGACATTTCCAGATGGGGATAGGGTGCCAATTAACAAATATTTTCCTCAAAACTTCTACTTCTATAATGGAAGCCACCAATTGAGAAAGATGAATGCATCCTATTTCGCTTATAGCTGTGGAAAAGAAGGCTAATAGAGAAGAAAGACTGTTTAAATGAGAGTTGCATTTAGTAGTCCTGATGTGTCATCTAAATAAGACTTGGAAAGCAAGATAGGGCCTAATTGGGAGGCAAGATGAATACTACCCGAGTGCCTTGGAAAAAACCTCTTTGACTTTCTAGTGATGTAGGTTTGACTCCACCCCAATATTAGGAGAGGCTACTACTTCACCCTCCTTTCAGGGAGATTGGGAAGAGACAAAAGGGGAGGGAAGGGAATTCAATGAATTTGAAGTAGCCGGAGCATTAATCGTTCATCCTTTGAAAGTATTTTGACCATCTAAACAAGAAAACTAAGGAAGCCTATGCTAGATTATCAATCATCTCACTTGGAATTCCATCAAGATGATGTCTACATGTTGACTCTTTCTTGCTGATGCGTATAAATTTGCAAAGGTGGAGACTATTGACTTCTCATGCTCAAGCTAGAAAAGATATAGGATTGGAAAGACTTTCTCTTTTGCAGCCTATACCTCCCTTGCATGAAAGCTTAGCTTTTCTATGATTACGAATTGGCTAACTTCTACTAAAAAAAGTGGCTATCTCTGTGGAATAGAGATGATTGAAAGAGATACCAGGCATGATAGGCAAGTAAGAATAAAGTCTTTATGGCTAGATTTACTCATCTAGCTGTGATGAGAAGCCAGCCGACCAACCTTTAAGAGTGAGCTTTGACTTCTTTATTTTGCCACTCTCGTTCAACGATGAGCAAGCTCCTAAATGCCAATCCTCTCTTCGATTCACTGTGTAAGGCGCTCAACCTGCCTTTGGATGATGAGCCAGAGTGAGAGCTGACAATATGCTAATGGATGCCATTTCTGCTGGGTAATTAATTTTCTGCTGAGTAATTAACATGCTATAGAAGAAGCAACAGTTAGCTCTAATGGGACTGAAGTCACTTTAGGGTTAACTCTACAAATGTTGAAAGAACAATGGTAGCTAATGAATCCACATCCGTTGGAGAAATGGTGGAAAAGATCAAACCTGTATTTGGTGAAAGGCCAAAATTAGCATCTTACCTTACAATTTCTTTTTTAATAGAACCCAACTCAACAAACTCCTTAGCAAAGGCTAATGTCTCATCTAGCATCCTCCGCCATATGCCAAACCCTATTTTCAAAGTGTGAGTTTCGTAAGCTCTTTGCTTTCACACTACCAAACATAACTGTATTTGGCATGCAATCTAAATTCCTTCTTTGGATGATAGATCTAGGAGAATGCAACTCCCAAGAGGTAGGGAACTCACAAGGTCTCTTAGGGGAAGAAGTTGATCCCATTTGTTTCCTTGATACCAAATAGAGTTATACTTGCCACTATCGTTAGACCTTCCGATACAAAGGCTGTAGGGGATGACTTTGTTCCTGTTTTTCCTCCAATTTGATAATGAAGAGTTTATTGCTCCGATGAATATCTTTCATTTAGTTGAGAGCTCCCTACCAGAAGGAAGGGAAACATGCTTTAAGAAAAAGCTCCTTATCCAAGATAGGAGGTTCGCATCAAGACTAAGCCCGAAGCTAAGAGCACTGGCTAAGTAGGTGCAACAGTTTAGACTCCACCAGAATATGTAATTATGGGATACTTTCGGAGTGCACGGTGCGCGCAAGTAGATGAATTAGTAGGATGTAGCAATTGACCTTTCTTGTAGAGGATTCCTTTTCCTGGATAGGAAATTGTATGGGCCCAAAAGCTCAAAGTCGCGTCAATGAAAGACTAAATGAAAGTGGCAGACAACTTATAAGCGTAATGTTGAGAAAGTGAGCAGAACAAGGCTAGGACCATTAAGGATTCTTTCACTTCACTTTTCTTACGATTTGATGTCTTTTCCATTTCTCCCATGTACATGTGCAGCGAAAAAGTGGTCCCAATGATGTCTGGGTGCCGAGAGAAGGGAGTTCGCTTTCCTTTTTATTCTCGTAAGAAAGAAGGAGTTAACTTTTAGTTCTCTCGATTGGTTCGAAAGGGTCATACTTCCCTGTATTTGGCTTATCAACTTGTTTGTATTAACTAAGGTGGAAAAATCATTCACCTACCAAAGAGAGAGCTTACCCTAAGGCTTAGTAACTACAAGAAAAACTAGCACAGCACATAGACTAACCGATCCGTATACAAGTCAGGCCTTTGTGTCAAACTCTGATTTTTCCCTATGCTCCTTTTGCAATAAGCCTCCTAGCTAGATGACCATTGCTAATTTAGTATACTCCATATTAGTTCTCTTCTCTTATCCTTCTCCTTCCTTTAGGTTGTCTTTGGTCTCTTTAAAGAAGGTACTTTAGTAATTTCACCAATAGGTTTCATGTTATGTCAACTCGAGCTTGCTCAATCTGTTCAATTTTGACCTTATATTACAATCGCATTCTCTAGTTCAATCATAGTTTTTCTTTTTGTATTCCTGATTCATCCACTAGGATAGTTTGGTTGGTTCTTTGTACCTAGTTTGGCATAGCAGCTATATTTTGATTCATCCTCTTTTCAAGGATTTCATAATTGGAAGCTGAATCCATTTCATATGATGGGATTTGCTGGTTTATTGGCTACTGTTTTGCTATACGTTATTCATGATGCTATCATAGAAAAGACTTTTTTTGAAGATGAGGTCTTATAGTATTTTTCCCTAAGAAGGCTTCTTCCACTTAATATCTGGGCTCCGACAGAGAAAGGAGGAGTGTTTAATATACCAAAACCATTAGGGATTGCCAATGGTGCTATTTCAACTATTCTATAAGCAATTGGTCCCACGTGCTATCCTCAATCAAAAAAATCCCATTACTCAGATTTTCTATAATGGAGCAAAGTGGACTTCCCCTGGAAGGCACGCGAAATAATTCTTTTAAGTGAGTGAAGTCACCCTGCTAGGGTTAGAATAGGAGTAGGTTGAAGCACAAAGGTTTATTCATTTAATTGTTGAAGTAGCTAAAAGCCTCCTTGATTCGTAAGTGGATGTTCAAAACAGCCTAGTTTTGTAGCCATTCCTTTTCATCAGATCCTTGTTTTCGCATCAAGATAGGTAGAAGAGAAAGAGGCTAGTCCTACTTGATAGGGTACCCACAAGTAGATGCCCAGTTTATATGAAATTGAACTTGTAGCCTGTGTACCTCCCATGAATGGAAGACTTGCCTTATTGTTGATGTCTTTTTCAGGTTAAGGATGCCCGCGTCAAGGTTTAGGCCCTTTCGGAATGGCTTTCTGGCAAAACAAGAATGGCGTGACAGGCAAACTCTTACTTAAGCCCCTCACTCACTCACTGAAGATTCGCAGTTGGTCTACCCTTTGCATGATTGAGTGTTAGAAGTATATACACTTGCAAGTAGACACTTTGTTTTTAGTCATGGTGATCGTGTGGCATCTAGTCAACTTCACAACTAGATTCAAGAATGTTTAATAATGGATCTCTCTTAACTTGTTTAGAAACATGGGTGATCATAACACAGCATACAAGACTTGTGATTTAGGCAACCTGATCAATTGGATTAAGTTGACCTATGCTTTCCATACTTACCCTAACCTCGCCACTTAGCTTTAGCTTTGGTCAATCCTTTGTCATATGCTTAGTCAAAACCACTTTTGTGATGACGCTACTTTTTAGAGATAGTCTCTTTTTGGGGATAGGTGGGATTAAAAAGTAATGAATGTTCCTCCAACTGTGGGTATTGTTGTGGAATACCGTTGTTTAGTTTGCACTGGCACATGAAAAGAGGAATGGTTTGGCCTTGACTAAAAACTAGATATTCCAGAAGCCAGGGAAATGAAGATTCTCAGTGGTATTAACACTAACCTAAAAAGGGGAGCACTTGAATAGAGTTGTTGAAGTATGCGATATTCATCGGAGTAGTTAGAAAGTAATAAAGTAAGTATCTAAAGAATACCTAAGTGAATTGTTCTTCTCCGATACTAAAGCTAATTAAGCAAGGCACTGATAGATGCCCTCTAATCAAGCTGCAGTTCGGAGCTTGTTGTGAGTTACCAAATGCAACTATTGAAGTAAAAGTTGAGGTTACAAAAGTAAGCATATACCAATCCATCGTGCTATGGGATATCTTCCTGTGATAGATACAGAGTGCGAATGCTTCTTGTCTTTAGCAGTTGGGACAATTGTCATAGAAGGTAGCTCGATAATCCTATCTTCTTGGAATAAAAAAAAGAACTTCCTAACAGTGGATCTTTGTATTTTATGGTCCTTATTTTGGCTAGCGCACCTTTCTTTTGCGAATTTCCTGGCTCCCGCATAGGCTGTCTCCAAACCCCTTTCCTTTGTTTGCCCTTAAATCTATCGTAGCTGGACCTTCCCTACTTTCCTTACCAAACACCATTTTCAAATGTTCTCCCCTAGTGATGGCTAGCCCAAGAATATCCCTATTTGCTTTATTTCATTGCCTCAGATCCCTATTCTTCCCAAAGGTATATAAATTTACCATATATTATGTTAGTGTGTGGTCTTGTTTAATTGATAGACTGAAAAGAGGGAGCCATTTTGGAGTATTTTAGTAATCATGGAGGGACTCCAAGGTGAAGGTGGCAGCCTTTAGCCTTTCCTAATCCAAGAAAGGATTGAGAGGATTTGGAATAAGAAGACCATGACATGATTCTATGATAGCTCGCATCGCTTCGTGATCGCTCCAGTATGCCTTTCTAGCATCTCGGCATCAAAACATCAAAGCACCCTTAAAATTTATTGTATGATTTAAGAATACTTACAAGTGAGCTCAGCTCTAGCTTGCGGAGAGACTCCGATGCAATATGCGTTCATTGAGAGAAAAATGGTAAAGGGAAAAATGCCAAATGTAGTCCTTGAAGACTAGCTTTACATCACAAAACACCACTCCGGTCATTCGAGCCCAGAAACTGATCTACAACTGAATTGCAACTACCATGCAAGTACACATGTTGCACTTTGAGCATAACTCAAAGCAATCATAGCATTGATCCCCATATCTACATAGACATTCTCGCAGATTTGTGTGTTGCATGGTTGTTTTGCAAGATCTAGCTTTTTTTATTGGTTTGAAGATTGAATGAATAGTCAGCCTATGCTTAAATGACAACATTCTAAGAAGGAACTTCCTATGGTATGGGATGGTCCTATATTGATGAATCAACCTACTTTCTCTACCTTGGCTTATTTTGTTACCAATATCTTTACATCTGGTGTCGCTGCATCCCCAATACCTTCCACCTAGGCCTACTTGTTCGAGGTAAATGGGTTATAGATTTTTTCTGATCCAGAATTTCTTTCTCAATTATCATTGCCCCTTATCCCTTACGCAACTTCGAGGCTACTCAAATTTGTGTTGTCTCCCCTCCTTCATGCTTTGTTCTATGCCGCCGTTGCTCGCTGAGCCTTCAACAATCTTACCATCTAGCTGATGACGCTATTTATTCTTAATATTATCTAACCATAAGGAATGTTGTCTCCTACAGGGGCTCTATTGCTACTGTCTATGCACCAAATCCCCACTGCTATCTCTTCTACTGAAAAAGTGGATCAACAGCTACTATAGAAACTAGGTCCACTCTAGAACTATGTCTGCTTCAAATTCAGAATAAATTACTTACTTTCTTCATTTTGCTTCCTAGTCAAATGATGGTGAGATTAAATAGTTTTTGGGTACTTTTTTCAAGGTGCTGCTATGGGGCACATAAAAAATGGTTTTTTAGCTTTATATACTTTATATTATATATTATGGATATGTAACAAGGATTGCTACCACTTTATTCGTACCCATATCATATAGATAGACTTCTACCTTTGCCTGTATCTCTGCTGATAGTGCTATTTCCTCCACCTCCACAAGCTATGAATTCTTCATAGTAGCATGGGATTCTACTACTTATTAAGTAAGGCCGGGCTCACTTGACTTGGTCTCCACGCTACCACCTTAATATCTTCACCCTTGCAGCTTTCGAAGAAAATAATTCACTCAAGTGAAAGAAGCCTGCATACCTACTCTCCTCCACTCTTTATGGCAACTAGTGAAATGTAAGCTAGATTGCCCTCGGCTTTGGCTTGGATACTTTGAATCCATTTCATTGAGTCTTATTTGAACTACTCCTTTCCCCAATGCCCCTGCCCTTTCATCTTTCTATCTGGCTAGAGTGTTGGATAGACGGCTTTATATTTTATCGGGTTCTTAGCCGAAAGGTTCTAGGGTTTGAGAGAGAATTCTTACTAGTTTAGTTGGAAGGGAAGAAGGCAATCAAATCAATAGAATAAAATGTTGCTTTCTGTACTATCAGTTTTTCACGTTCAAGCATGAGTTAGTTCAGAGTCGGCAAGGGGAATCAAAGAAAGGGCAGTTTAGTTGACAATCATGACCATGGGAACATTTGTTTGCTTTCTAGGTACCCCTGGATCTACTAGTCATAACATTTTAGCTACCTAGAGTAAGCTACTCTTGATTCAATAAAGGAAAAAAGCATTGATCTGAAGACTAGTTATGGGTTCTTCCTTTTATCTAGACTGACTCTAATTGTGATTTTGACTCCATTACTAGCACCTCTCCCTATTGCAACAGAAATCGAGAATAGAGGTGACTTGCTTGCTACCTTTTTTGGTGAAGATTATACATTTATTTCCAGCTTTGGTCACATAGGCTCGAATCACTCCTGGGAAACATTCTATTCTACGATTAGACTTTGTCAAGCATGAGCTACTCTTATCTAGCCTTCCTCTAACAGATTCAATGGCATCGCAACTTCTTTTTCTTTTAGTGTCTTTTAGATTTGATCTATACATACGTATGTGGGCCACTAAGAGTTAGTGCAAGATGAGGCTTCTCTTACTTTATAACCTTTACCAACAACCCTTCTTGGTTCCTTTTTTTTTTTTTAATAGATAAAAGTAATCTCATTAGAAATTAAGCAACAATAATGAAATTACAATGGAAAGACAAAAAGAAAAACAAAACATACAAAAAATCCAACAAGGTGGCTTAAACAATAGAAACACTCAAAAGAGGCCCAAAAAATACATCAAAGTTAAAACAGGTAGAACAGGGGAGTGTGGAACGCTTTGATATCCGATGTGAGAGATCTCAAGTCTTTCAAGGGCTTCTCTATCACAATGAAAGAGAATAACATGATGATTCGTTGCCATTTTCATAGAAAATGGACCTTGAAAAACACCCCCAAATATAGTTTCTTCTTCATTTTTGGTATTGGAAAGTTTGACAAAACTTAAATCATAATACCGCACACCCAAGTCAAATGATAAATCTGAAAAAAGAAGTGAATGAGAGGTGAGATGAAGAAAGAGTGTTGGATATGGAGGACATAGATGATGTGGTGAAGGGATCGTGGAGAAAAAGAAAAAGACAAAAATAGAAAAAATAGAAAAGTTCTCCGGAGAGAGATCGAACCACCGTGGAGACTGATGCGGGTGGAATTTAGGGCTGCTCAGCTGGAATCGATCTCAGCACGACAAATCGACCCGGGTACAGATTGTGGGCTCTACCTGTAAGATGAAAAACACGTGGGGCTAGCGGAATGTCTCCACGAAGACCCTCCGATACCTAAGTCAGTATATGAGTGAGACTATGAGGTCGAACAGGGGAGGATGAGTATTAGGGGCAGTTGAGCGGTAAATGAAGTATTAAATGAAGCCATAAATGGACCTGGTATTTATAGAGGCTTGGACTGGTGAGTGAGTTTAGAGAAAACCCCGTTTTGCCCTCAACTTGTGCCCGGGAATGAACCAGCAGACAAAATGATGGCGGGGTCTGATCAGTCTTTTGCTCGACAGGACCGATTGCGTGCATCCACTCTAATTCGCTGCCGGCCGGCCAACAGTACACCTTATCCAGCATGGATTACCGCACCTGATGATGGAGTTTATTTAATGCATGTCAGAGCAAGTTGCTCCTAGTTGCACTTTAATGATTCTGCTATAAATGCTCGAAAGCGACACATATCGAGCTTCCCGTCGACCTCTGGGGGTGATGGATCATTGGCGAGATCGACTAATACGAGCCTCCCAGACGATCGATAACATCAACCGTCTGGGACCCGCAGGTTTGGAAGTTCATACGGGGTCGACTGCTCAATGCAAGGCGATCGATCGAAGAGCCTCGGAAGATGGCACCGGTTTAAATCCATGCTGGAGTGTAGAGGGGTCGACTCGAATGAACTCAAGGTGCCATGTGTCGGTCGATTTCCGAGCTACATCAGAGATGATAGCCAACTCCACGGTGGCCGGCAGATAAGACCTCCAAGTTGGAGGATGAGATAGCAGCACAAACAAGAGAATAGAAGAAGCAGCGCACCAATCCTAGGTGAAAAGGGGAAAGAGGAAGTGACACCAAATACTTCTGTCAATTGTATCCTCAAGGAGACTTGTGAAGTGACAAATCTCTCTCCCTGGTTTGGTTACTTGTATCTTATGAAGCACAAAATCGAAGCTTTTAAGAAATTCAAGGAGTATAGGAGGTGGAAAAGTAACTCGGGTTTAGTATCAAGACTTTTCAATCTGGTCAAGGAGACAAATATTTGAGCACTAAATTCCTAGATTATTTAAAAGAGAATAGAATTCTCTCATAGTGGACCCATCCTAACACACCTCAGCTAAACAGCAAAATCGTACTTTGTTGGATATGATACGTTCCATGATGAGCTTTACTGATATTCCTACTTCTTTTTGGGATTATGTTATAGAAACGATGGTGAACCTACTAAATACAGTTCCTTCAAAGTCGGTTCATAAAACACTACATGAGATGTGGTATGGCAAAACACCTTCATATTCCTATCTTAGGATTTAAGGCTCTCCTACTTACGTAAAGCGTTTAGATAGATATAAGTTGGATAGTCGATTTACCTTGTACAAATTTGTGGGATACCAAGAGAGTCTATGGGTTGTTATTTTTATAATCATTTGAAACAAAAAGTGTTTCTTTCAAGAAATGCTATCATTTTAAAAAGTAATTTCTATTAGATAGAAAAGGTATTGCCATCGAGCTTGATGAAGTTCGTGATGATCAACCGACCCCACAAGTTGTAGAACAAATAAGAAAGAAATGCCTATTGTTACACAACTTCCTAAAAGGTCGGAACATATCAAGAAGGAATCCAAAAAGTTAGGATTTATTCATGAGATGGGCCAAACAAATCCTAAGACCTATGAGAAAGCTATGTCAGATATAGACTCAGGTCATTAACTTAAAGCCAAAAAATTCAAAATGAACTTTATGTGCTCTAATAAGATATAGATCTTAATAGATCAACCAACGGGTATTGTACCCATTAGTTACAAATGGATCTATAACTGAAAACTTAGAGCAAATTGAGAGGTGACAACCTATAAGGTTAGTGGTAAGAGAATACACTCAAAGGCTAGGAGTGAACTTTGAGGAAACTTTTTGCCTATAGCTATGCCAAAATCCATTAGGATTATACTTGCCATAGTCACTTATTACTAGCAAATGGAAGTAAAGACCGCCTTTCTCAAAACTTTATATGGAGCAACCGAAAGACTTTATATCCAGTGGGAGTGAGTGCATTGTTTGTAAACTCCAAAGGTCTATTTATAGACTAAACCAGGCATCCCGAACTTGGAACATGCGTTTTGATGAAACAATCAAAGAGTTTAGCTTTATAAAAAATGTGTACGAACCATGTACATACAAGAAGGCGAATGGGAGTTTCGTTTAATTTCTGGTGACTTAGTCGATGACATTCTACTAATTGGGAATGAGAACAAAATGTTAGAGTGCATAAAAGCATGGTTATCTATACAATTCTTCGTAAAAGATTTGGGAGAAATATCCTTTATATTAGGAATACAAATCTATAGAGATAGATCAAGAAGGATGCTGGACCTCTTCCAAACTTCGTACATAGACAAAATACTAAAGAGGTTTAGTATGGAGAAACTTAAGAGAGGATTTCTGTCTATGAGACATGGTTTACATCTCTCTAAATTTACGACCCCAAAGATAAAAGAATAGAGATGTAAGAGATCTAAAATACCTTATGCATCCACTATTGGAAGCATAATGTATGCGATATTATGTACGAGACTAGATGTGACATATGCTCTAAGTGTTACAAGCCGCTTTCAATCTAATTCCGGTGAGAGTCACTAGAGTGCCGTAAAAACAATCCTTAAGTATTTGAGAAGAACTACGGACTTTTTTCTTGTTCATGGTGGTGGAGAATTGAAACTTGAAGGGTTTACGGATTTTAGTTTCCAATCCGACATAGTCAACAGTAAATCTGTTTTTGGATTTATATTTTGCCTTCATGGACGCGTGGTTAGTTGGAAAAATTCCAAGCAAGAAACTACTATAGACTTAACCAATGAGACAGAGTACATAGTACCATCCAATGTTGCAAATGAGGGTATTTGGATGAAAAACTTCATCCAAAAGTTGGATGTAGTTCCTAGCATAGTCGAATAGGTTGTTATGTTATTTTTTGCGATAACAACGAAGCGATTGCACATGCAAAGGATCCAAGATTTCATCAACAATCCAAGCACATGAGGCATTATCCTTTGATCCAAGAGATTATTGATAGAGACGATGTTAGAGTGGAATGTGTTGCCTCAGAAGAGAATATAGCAGGTGTTAAAGTAGTGCCCTGCAGCCAATTAGATTTGGCTTTATCATTATTGCAGTTCTATAAACAATCTTATTTTTGCAATATAAATAAAATAGCCATCTTTTTCATATCCTTGTAAATTGTCTCATCAACAATCAATATGAAAGAAGTTCTCTAAATCATATAAGGCTATGAGGCTAGGTCATGTATATGATGGTGATCATGAAACTAGTCTCTAAATGTCTTGATCTTAAACTCTCCAAGTCATAGAATCCTTGACACAGGGGCATCTTGGATTCAGATAGACTTGCACTAATGATGCATGATTCAAGGAGTTAAATCATTGCCCCATTTCATGGGTAATCGATGTAGTTGACACCAGTGCATGTTAGTGGATACCTATTAAAAGAATAAGTTTACTAAAAGACCCGACATAGAGAATTCCATGAGATAGCCATAGTGGCATTTGGTTATGGATTATTCTCTATCTTACGATAGTACATATAATTAGTCCTTAAACTTGAGGGACCATGGTAATCTTATGGTAGGTCCTTGTTCTTTGATATGTGTCTCGATCACTAATTAGCAATTATATGAGGTGCGCGTTGGGTGCAAGCTATCTACGCATAGAGGTTTATGAGTTCTAAGAAATGATTCATTTCCTCGCCTTGATAAATGAGTATATCTCCTATGTTCCCTATGATGATTCGATTCAATAAAATCCTTACGCAAGTTGGTGTGTTGATTTGGAAAGGAGTTTCCAAAGTCGGGGACACAAATGAATCAATCATTAAAAATAGATGCATAGTTATTGGGCTGTTAGAGATGTTGGAAATATCTTAACCCTAGGCCATATTTGGGACATGAAAAACGGAGGGATCGTATTTGAACGGCACGCGCAAGTAGATGAGGTTCGCACCACAATTAATTTACCAATAAATTGAGCTCCATAGGTTTGTGGTTAGATATTGACTACAGAGATTGGGTACTATGGAATTAATAGAGATTAATTCTATAGGTAATTAATTAAATGGTTTAATTAATTAT
>JACFYI010003821.1:31722-42751 GCA_014898755.1 Handroanthus guayacan | reverse complement strand
CTCTTACTTCAAGTCCCACATCTGGTGAAATAGGAGCTTCTACCAGAACAGTTAAGTCTGGCCATGAATATGATATGAGTGTCTTACCTTAGCCCTTACCCATTGTTTGGGTTGAAAGAGCTTGCCTTAGCCTTAGTATTCATCCCATCCATAGCTGAGTCAATGGAACCCATAATTCCTCGAACCGTGTTATAGCTAAAACAAATCCTACTCTCATAGAAAAGACTAGTACTGGTAAGACCAAGAGCTCCTACGGGGGCAATAAGTGTAAGAGCCAATGTGTTGATAGTTAATTCAGATTCAATAGCAGCAGAGGCTTGAACGAAGTAGACAAGAGTTCATATCCCTTCAATAGGGGGAATATGGGGGTCAAAACTAATTCTTACATGACCCCACACGAATTAGGAGCAAAAGAAGAGCTAAGTCAATGAAAGATCTGACATTTCAACTAATGATGAAAGGAAGATCCATTAGAGCCAGAGGCATAGCAAAGCAATTAAGATGAAAGTGATCCCCCGATTAGTACCAAGGGTAGAACTTCATGATTGATTTGATCGGTCTTTGATCAAAGGTTGAGACCTGAAGGAAAAAGTTTAGTTGGAAAGGTCAAGTAGCAGTCTAACTTGCAAAAGAAATCCTGCCCTGTACCTGTCTCTCTGATGAGGTTGAGCTATCCTAAGATCAACCGTCCTCTCACCATTGAGCAATCTAAAGAAAGGATGAGAAATCCAACCATGGTACAACTTTACTTTTTCTTATTTATCATAAAATGATTCTAGAGGCTAAAAAGGTAAGCAGAGATAATTTAAAAGGTATCGTTAGTCCATGGGGTGATCCTAATAAGGTTGAGACAATAGTTGAGAAGATAAAAGAGAAATTACCCACTACTATCGCTATCAACCGTCTTCGTATCACCACAATTCCCCTTTACAAAGGGATGACACGTATGCTCTCTTGGAAGGCTTTGCCAACTCATAAGTTAGCTTGATCTTGGGGGGTAGTTTCCCCCTGTGGTATGCAAGCATCATGGGTAACGCCCGACTGGCAATTCTAGGCCCAGCCACGTATTTTCAAAAAAAAAAAAAAAAAAAAAAGAGTATGGGCTAGTCAATTAAAGTTAAGCTAAGAGAAGATCAAGCATTTACAATCTTCTCTGACCTCTCTTCCTTACGAGTTGGAAGCGTTTCGGTTCTTACTTGTTACAGTACATGCTTATGAGAAGCAATGTTCTCAAGGCTGCTTGTGAAATGAACGAATTTCTTACATGTTTAGATAAAAACATGAAATTGTTTATGCCTAGTCGAACCACTCCTACCATGTAATGATTTAGTAGTACCACTAGTAATGGCCGATTAGGCTACTTGTAGATTCATTCTCTCCTGCTGTAGGACATATATAGGAAGACTTCATACATTAATTATGTCACTTCCTTTCACTAGCATTGGATATTTCGATTATCTTGCCAAAGAGCCTTCATTATCTCGGGCTGACAAGAATACCTGATTTGTCCTAAGAACCATTATCCCACGATGAGAAGGTAGATTTGAAACCTAGCCTTTACCCCAGAGCTAGAGATGTCCCTGCCCTTTTGATTTCTTTTATGCCGTCTAATCTTTCTTGTCTTATTTGCATCCTAGGATTCTTTAGCTCTATGCCATCTTATTTACAAGGATTTCATCAATTTGAGAGCATTAAGGACTTCATCCCCAGACATTTAGATAGTCTTACTAATAATTGGGGATTTCTTCCACCTAAACCTTCTTCGAGAACAGACAATGACTACACAAGAGCTGATAGGCCAAGAGTTTATTCAATTACAGCATTCAATGCCTATTCTTTATATTTGATATGTGATTTTATTCCCCAATGGCCTTAATAGCCTCTTCTTCCCTTCCCCAGACTTAGATTCTTTCTTATCATGCTATGGGTTTTGATGCTTACGCATGCCTTTGCACACGAAATATTGCCTTTCTAACTAAGTTAAGCGGAGCTCTTGCCTCGTCATATTGTTCGGGCCTCCCTTATCTAACACTGCGCTAATAAAGCAAGAGAATATGTTGATGTAGAATATGTCCCCTTATACTCTTTCAATCTCTTAAGACTTGGAATACTCGATATTTTTCATTGAGGGTCTATCTTTATAGAAGCATTTCTTACAAAATCTGTGGCAAGAGAAATAGCTGCAAGTATCGAATTTTGTTCTAGAATAGAAAAAGCTAGAGTGAACTATCTATTTGTTGTCAAAGAAATGAGGCGTTCTACCTACCCCTAACTGGCACTATGAATCCAATCCTATGAAGGATGTCACGAGTTGTGCATCTAGATGAAAAATGAGGCAAAATAAAAGTAAAAACTATATGGAGATACAATTGGCAACTGCTACCTACCTTAGAATTAATAATAGATATCTCATGAGTCGTGGGTCTATTATTAATCTCCTAGAGTCTTAATTTTTACTAAGAAATATGATTTCCTGAATTCCTTAGAAGGATAGAGAATTCAAAAAAATAGTGGGAGGTATAAATATGCTTAAAGACCATGAACATATGTTTTTTTTTTTAAAACACTGGACTAAAATAGATGCTAATATTTTCTTGAATACTTTTGTAGCTTTTTGTGAAAACTCTATGAAAATAGCTAAGAACCTACTCGCTATGATTTTGGAAAAAAACAAATTAATTGGACCCAACTATCATGATTGGCTAAGAAACCTCAAAATTGTTCTTGATTTAAAATAAATGCACTAATATTCTCGATGTTGCTCCCCCGAACACTACACCAGATGATGACACAGATACACAAGATACAATCACAAAGTAGATTGAAGATGATATTCAAGCTCAATGTCTTATATTAGCATCTATGTCCAGTGAGCTCCAAAAACATGAGCACATAAAGCACGTTGCCGAAATTTATGCACACACACAAGAGTTGTATGGTGTGCAAACTTGGTATGAGCACTTCATGGCCTCTAAGGAGCTATTTCAAATGAGAATGGGAGAGGGGACGAGTATCTATGAACACAGTCTCAAGATAAGGGCTTATTGAAAGGCTTAGCAACTTGGGCATCGTTGTGAACAATGACCTTTATGTGGATTTATTCCTTCAATCTCTCCCTAAATCATTTAACCAATTATTATGAACTTCAACATGAGTAAGAAGGAAGTGATGATTAATGAGTTAGTGAATATGTTGGTAACTATAGGTCCACAATCAAGAAAGATAAGTCGATCATGCTTACTTCCACTTTTAAGGCCCTAAAGGGTGCTAAGAAGGGAAAGAAGAAGAAGAGTTTTTCTTCAAAAGGGAAGCAACCAATGGCAGCAAAGGGAGGAATCAAGAACAAGAAAGGGATTGATCCCAATGGTAAATGCTTCTATTGTGGCGAACTTAGCTATGGGAAAAGGAATTGCAAGTCCTATCTTGTAAGCTTGAAAAATGATATGTTTGTTGTTGAAACCCACTTGTCGATGGATTCTTCTTCATGGGTACTGGATATCGAATGTAGTTCACACCTTTACAATATGTTGCATGGGATGGAAAGAAGAAAAAAGCATAAGGATGGGAATATGGTCCTCCACTTAGGTAATAGGGCAAGAGTTGCTGCTCATAGTACAGGCATTATCACTTTAGTTTTTCATTCTAATGAAATTGTACTTGACCCTGTGTATTATGTTCCAAGTTTAATAAATAACATTATTTTGATTTTTGTTTTAGATCGTGAAGGCTTTGAATTTCCTATAAAAAATGAGAAACTAAGTGCATATAAGAATGATTCTCTATGTGCACAAGGCTCTTTAAATAACAAATTGTACTATTTGGAAGAATATCTAACGATAATACAAGTTCAACAAAATAACAAACGAAAGTTAGATAATTAAAATGATGCCTATTTTTGGCATACTAGACTTGGACATATTTCCTAAAATAAGATAAGTAAAGTGGTTGCGTCTACTTTACTTATAAGTAATTTAGAGGACTTGCCAACTTGCAAATCTTGTTTGAAGGAAAAAATGACCAAGGCTCCATTTGTCTGACATTCGGAGAGATTCACAGGTCATTTGGATATGATCCATACAAATGTATGTGGGCCATTAAAAGTTAGTGCAAAGGGAGGCTTTTTCTACTTCATAACCTTTACCGACGACTATTCTTAGTTCAGTTACTTGTATCTTATAAAGCAAAAGTACGAAGCCTTTGAAAAATTCAAGGAGTGTAGGAATGAGATGCAACTCAAGCTAAGTATCAAGACTCTTCGATCCGATTGAGAAGGAGAATACTTGAGTACTGAATTCCTAGATTATCTAAAAGACAATGAAATTATTTCAAAATGGACTCCACCTGGCACAGCTCAACTTAATGGGGTAGCAGAATGAAAAAATCTCACTTTATTGGACATGATACATTCCATGATGGCCTTTACTGATACTCAACAACTAAATATAGTTCCTTCGAAGTCAATAGATGAAACCCCACATAAGATGTGGCATGGAAAGCACCCTCATATTCCTATCTTGGATTTGGGGTTCTCCTGCTTATGTGAAGCTTTTAGATGGAGATAAGTTAGATAGTCAATTCACCTTGTGCAAATTTGTACGATACCCAACAGAGTCTATAGATTATTACTTTTATGATGACCCGGAACAAAAGATGTTTATTTCAAAAAATGCTACCTTTTTGGAAAGAAATTTCTATTAGATAGAAATGGCGTTGCTATCGAGCTTGATGAAGTTCATGATAATCAACCAATCCCATAAGTGGTAGAAGAAAATAAGCAAGAAATGCTTCTTGTTACACAATTTCCTAGAAGATTAGAACGAAGCAAGAAACAACATGAATGGTTCAGATTTCTTCATGAGAAGGGTAACGAATCTCTATCCTAAAACATATAAGGAAGCTATGTCAGACATAGATTTGGGTCATTGGCTTAAAGTAATGAAATTCGAAATGGAATTTACGCGCTCCAATAAGGTATAGACTTTAGTAGATCCACTAGGGAATATTCTACCTGTCAATTGCAAATGGAACTATAAGCAAAAGTTTGGAGCAAATGGAAAGGTGATGACCTATAAGGCTAGATTAGTGGCAAAAGGTTATAATAAAAAACCATGCATTGACTTTGAGGAGACTTTTTTTACCCGTGACTATGCGAAAATCCATTAGGATTATACTTGTCATAGCCGCTTACTACGACTGTGAGATATGACAAATGAATGTAAAGACCGCCTTTCTCAATGGCAACATTGACAAAGAAATTTACATAGAAAAACCGAAAGGCTTTATATCCAGTGGGGTGAGCAAATGGTTTGCAAACTCAAAGGTCCATCTATAGACTTAAGCAAGTATCCCAAAGTTGGAACATATGTTATGATGAGACAGTAAAAAAGTTTGGCTTCATAAAAAATGTGTATGAACCATGTGTATACAAGAACGCTAGTGGGAGTTTTGTCAATTTTTAGTACTTTTATGTCGATGACTCATTGAGAATGAGAGAGAAATATAGAGTGCACAAAAGTATGGTTATCTATGCAATTTTTCATGAATGATTTGGAAGAAGCATCCTTTGTATTGAGAATATGGATCTATAGAGATAAATCAAGAAGGATGCTGGACCTTTCCCAAACATCGTACATGAACAAAATACTAAAGATGTTTAGAATAGAGGAATCCAAGAGAGGATTTTTGCTTTTGAGACATGAGTTACATCTCTATAAATTTATGGCCCCAAAAACAGAAGAAGAGAGATGTAAAATGTCTGGTATACCTTAAGCATCCCTTATTAGAAACATAATGTATGCGATGTTATGTATGAGACTGGATGCGGCATATGCTCTAAGCGTTACAAGCCGTTTTCAATCCATCCCTGTGAGAGTCATTGGAGCGGCATAAAAACAACCCTTAAGTACTTAAGAAGAACTAAGAACTTTGTTTCTTATTTACGGTGGTGGAGAATACATAGCAGCATCGGATGCTGCAAATGAGGGTGTTTAGATGAAAAACTTTATCCAAAGTTGGATGTAATTCCCAGCATAGCTAAGCCTGTTGTTATCTCTTGTGGTAACAATGAGCTATTGCACAAGCGAAGGAGCCAATATCTCATTAACGATCCAAGCATATTATGAGGCATTATCAATTTATCTAAGAGATCATTGATAGATGCGGCGTCAGAGTAGAACGTGTTGCCTCGGAAGAGAATATAGCAGATACACTAACTAAGGTACTTACACAGAAAGTATTTGAAAGACATCTTGAGAAGAGGGGCCTTAAAACTATGAGTAATTGGCTTTAGGGCAAGTGGGAGATTGTTAAAGTAGTACCCTGTGGCTAATAGGTTTTTTAGCTTGTGAAATTGCTTATGTATAAATGATCTTATTTTTTTTAATGTGAATATAATGGTCATCTTCTTCATATTATCCGATATTGTCTTATCAATGGTGATCATGAAATTAGTCTCTGGGAGTCTTGATCTTAATATTTTCAAGTCATAGAATCTTTGATATGAGGACGTCTTAGATTTAAATACACTTGCATTAAAGATACATAACTCAAGGAGTTGAATTATTACCCTATTTCATGGGCAATCAGCGTAGTGGACATGGATGCATGTTGGTGGGTGCTTGTTAGACAACAAGTTCATTAAAGACTCAACATAGAGAAATCTATGAGATAACCGTAGTGGTATTCGGTGATCAAATATTCTCTATCTTACGATAATGCATATAATTAGTCCTTAGACTTGAGAGACCATGGTAACCTTACGGTGGGTCATCGTTCTTTGATGTGTGTCTCAACCACTTTAAAGTGGGTAGCATGAGATGCATGTTTAGAACAAGCTATCTACACTTAGAGCTTTGTGAGTTCTAAGAAATGATCTATTTTCTCGTCTTGATGATGAGTAGATCTCCTATGTTTTATACGATGACTCAATTTAAAAAAATCCTTGCACAAAGTGATGTGTCGATTTGGAAATGAGTTTCCAAGGTCGAGTTCACAAATAAATTGATCATTAAGAATAGAGCATAATTATTAGGCTAATAGGGGCACTGAAAATATCTTAACCTTAGGCCGCAATCCGGAGATAGAAAACGAACCGTATTTGCATGATATGCATAAGTATATGAGATTCGCACCACAATTAATTCACCAAAGAATTGGACTCCATAAGCTTGTGATTAAACATCGACTATAGAGATTGGATACTCTTGAATTAATAAAGATTAATTCTATGACTGATTAGTGAAGTGTTTAATTGTTCGTAAATCGTAAAAGTTACGAGCTCATATCTAATTAATTGATGAATTTAAGAGGTCACACGCATTCCTCGATTAAGCCATGACATGAATTTAATGGAGATACCTTAATTGGATTAGAGAAAATCACCTAAATTAGATTTAGGCAAAAGAAGAGAAATTTTGACTAAATGTTAAAATGTTAGACCTAAGTCAAAATGGGTCTTCTTGGATAGGTTAACTTGAAGAATCACATATTTCTAATTAAATTAATTGTTAATTTAATTCAATTAATTTCAATAGTTAAATTTAATTGGTTCAAGAAGAAAAATAAATATGAGGGAATTTTAAAAGTGCTTATAACTAGTTGGAGGCTATGTGAATTAAAATACTATATGGATATATCCAAGTTGGATGTCAAGTGGGTCAATAATATTTGAAAAGAAGAGTCTAAATTCTTCTCTCTAAAAATATCTAGTCATATAGGCATGCCAAGTGGGATATAAATGGCCCCCTACATTCACACTTTTGAAATTAATTTTCAACATTTTCTCTTTCCAGAAACTCCCTCCTAACCTCCATCATCTCTCTCTCTCTCTCTCTCTCTCTCACACACACACACACACACACAATATCAAGTTCGTGCTAAGTTCTTTCTCTAACCAACATCAAAGAGGCAATTGAAAGATGAAGTGTGGACTTGCATTAAAGGCCTCACATTTGAGAGGATCATTGGTGTGAATCCATGGTTTATTGGTGAATGAAGGATTGGAGAATTGAATTCATAGAACTTTCTGCCATATCAAGTTTCAAGGAGGAATTAGAGGTTCGATCCAAGACTTTCAAGTATTGGAGAAGATTAATCCATTGAAGATAGGAAGATCAAATCTCGGTTCAATGAGAAGAAGCTCACGACCAAACACAACCTTGATTAGATTAAGGTGATTTTTCTATGCTCATACGAGGATCCTATAAGGATTTAGACTTTTATTCATGTTGATGAATGAATTATTGATTTAATTTCGCTGTGTTTTTTATTGATTTAAGCCTATCCTTCACCTTTAAGTTCAATCAAAGAAGGTAGATTATGTAAAGAATGAGAGTTAGTTCTTGCGGCGTAAGTGAATGCTACTAAACATAACAAGAAGCGAGCACTCCATAGAAAGGGAAAGACCAAGCTAGCTTTGCTTAAATTTAATCCTTCTAATTATGCCTTCAAAAGCTAAACAAGGTAGGAGGACAACCTTGAAGGTGAATAATATGCCTAAATCATCATATATGCAGTGAAATTTAAAAACAAAACTATTCATCAACATGATCATAAAGGCACAATCCTTCAAGGATCCTCATATAAAGATAAATTTTAGATTAAATGAGAGAAAATTCACCTTGATCTAATCAATACAAGCTTGGCCGATTGCACCTCTAAGTGAACTGAATGTGTTGTGCTCTCCTAGATCAACCTTTTGATCCACACAAAGGTTGATAAATCCTCTTCAAATCTTGAATTTAATCTTCATCAAACCTCAAGGATGTAATGACCAAAACTTTCCCTTCCAATGAGTGTGAATACTGTGATCTACCACCAACGGAAACCTCAACTTTGATTCATTAATCAAATGTAGATTCACATCTTTAATGTTGATTCACTCTTTCTCTTTCAATTGTCACTCTAGTTTTTGGTTAGAGAAGAAACTAAAGATAAACTTTAATGGAAGAGGAAGAAGAAGATGATGGAGGTTACGAGGGAAGTTTTCATGTCAACATTGCAGCTGGAATTTTGATCAAAGTGGATGGCTTTCGTGTGTCAAAAATGTGAAGTGGGGGATCATTTATATTCTACTTGGCATGCTTATATTGCTAGATATTTTGGAGAGAAGAATCTAGATTCTTCTTTTCAAATATTATTGATCCACTTGAGATCTAAGTTGGATATTAATTAAAATGCCACATGGTCTCCAACTTGTTATAAACATTTTTAAAATTCCCTCCAAAATTATTCTTTTTCTTGGACCAATTAAAAACAATAATTGAATTTAATTAAATTAAATTAATAATTAATTTAATTAGAATTATTTGACTCTTCAAATTAGTACATCCAAGAAGACCCGTTTTAAACTTTGGTCAAATATTTTGACTTTTAGCCAAAATATCTCTTCCCTTTGCTTATTAAATCTAATTTAGGTGACTTTTTTAAGCCAATTAGAGATCTCCATTAAGTTCATCTTATGACTTATTTGAGAAAAGCGTGTGACCCATTAGACATGGCCTCGTAATTGACACGATTTACAATTAATTAAACACTTTAATTAATCATTCATAGAATTAATCTCTATTAATTTATAGTACCTCAACCTCTATAGTCGATGTCTAACCATAAGCCTATGAAATCCAATTTATTAGTGAATTAATTGTGGTATGAACCTTACTTACTTAAAAGCATACCATGCAAATACGAACCTTCTATTTTCTATCTCCTAATTGCAGTTAAGATATTTTTGATGCCCCTACTACCCCAACAACTATGCCTCTATTCTTAATGATCGAACCATCTGTGAACTTGACTTTGGAAACTCTTTTCCAAATCGACACACCACCTTGCACAAGAATTTTCTTGAATCGAGTCATCATAAAAAATATAGAGATCTACTTATTCATCAAGACAAGAAAACAAATCCTTTTTTGGAGTTCACAAATCTCTATGCATAGATAGTTTATTCCTAACGTGCATCTCATGCGACCTACTCGAAAGTGGTTGAGAGCCATAATGTACTGTGGTTTCTCAAGTCCAAGGATTAGTAATATGTACTATTGTAAGATAAAGAATATTCTATCACCGAATGCCACTATAGGTATCTTATGGATTTCTCTATATCGAGTCCTTAGTGAATTTGTTCTAACATGCACCCACCAACACGCACTGGTGTCCACTACAAGATTGCCCATGAAATGGGGTAATAACTCAACTCTTTGAATTATGCATCATTAGTGTAATATTGATCCGAATCTAAGATGTCCTCATATAAAAAATTTTATGACTTGAAAAATTTAAGATCATGACTCCCAGAGGTTAATTTTATGATCACCATCATATGCATGACCCAGCCTCATAGTCTTATATAATCTAGAGAACTTCTTCCATATTTATTAATGATGAGATAATATTTGAAAATATGAAGAAGACAGCCATATCATTCACATTGGAAAAATATAATCGTTTATGCATGAGCAGTTTTAGAAGCCAAAATCTTATTGGCTGCACGGCACTTCTCTAACAATCTCCCACCTGCACTAAAAATAATGTATAGTCTTCGGGCCCATCTTCTGAAGATGCCTTTCAAAGACTTTCCATGTAAGAAGCTTAGTTAGTGGATCTGTTGAAAGTGAAGATTAGGTTAAAATAAAATAAAATGTAGCGGAAATAAACATTCATCACTATGAATAAAAGCCTAAATCTCCATGGAATCCCTATATAAGTTTAGAATTTAGATTAGAGAAAAGGAAACCATCTTTTGATGCTTCTAAAACAAACTTGATCGAACACTCTTCAAGAAAACCGAATGGGTGGATCTCTTCTTGAATTGATGTTTGATCTTCTCCAAAACTTGATCTCCAGCAACTCTTGATGATTCCAATCTAATTCTCCAATTAGATCTTCAATTCTCCCTAGGAATGATCAAGAAAAATGAAGAACTCCACCAAAAACTTGATGAAAACCATAGTTGCCCTTCAAAAACATGATCAAATTTTGATCAACAAGTTTCAAGTGGAATCACACCTCTAATGATAGATCCACTCTT
>JACFYI010003820.1:888560-899076 GCA_014898755.1 Handroanthus guayacan | reverse complement strand
ATTTCTAAAGTCCATATACAAAAGATCGATCCAAAATACAAACTAAGTCCATAAATTCCAAAGCGATAGATTAAATCCGAAATACAAATCTAAGTACAATTTCCAAAATGAGCAATAACAATCTATCATAGGATCCATTCGATCATTCGATCAAGATTCAATAACCTATATGGTAAATAGGGTCATAAGTCCACTGATCCAGTAAAATTTATAGCAGAAAAATGAGAATAAGAGGTTTAAGGATAATGAGCATATCAATTAATAGGACAAGAATGTGACTCGGAAAATAATTCAAGACAATCAAGACGATCAATATATACATATATCAGAATTATTTGTCACATTCGAGTCAATAGGCTGAAACAATCTATTTGGTAGATCTATCACCCGTATATCTTCAACATATTCATTTCGCCTTATCCCTTCAACTCCCAAAGGAGCTCAATCAATCAAAAAGCGGAGTCGACGTATGTTTTTAGGGTAACGCTTCAGAATTCTACTCCAGAATTCATCTGAACTACCCAACAATCAGGGGCTTGAGGGTCCTAGTCGACAACCTGATATTGCCCAAGTTCGATCCCCAAGAAACCCCACAAGAGCCCATAATCAATCAATTGTAGAGGCTGAGAAACAAGATGGTCATTCAATCAATCAATAAGTTGACAAGACATAACATTCTATGGCCAACAATATCAAATAACATTTCAAATAAGCCAAACGTAATCAATCAATCAATCATTTCAGAAATTCAAGTATGGACTCGAGAATTTTCATTTCAAAACTCGTATTACATTAATAAGATTGGATATGGACTTGTTTTGACACGAAATAAGGGTTAGGAAATCAAGTGGAATTGGAAATGGGTGCTTGGGCGTGCAAACGGGCACCTAAGCGCCTGAAACAAAATTTTTGGGCCGAGGCTGGGCGCTGCGACACCCAAGCCACTAGAAAAAAAAATGAGTTTTGGCCCGAGAGTGGGCGCTGGAGCGCCCGACAATGTGCTCTCAGGCACTGACTCTCGAGTAGAAATTTGATTTTTCGTCTTTTGATTTTCTTCAAATTTTTTATTCAAAAATATATTTTTGGGGTTCTCATATACATAAAAATATTTATAAATCATCATTTCGGATTTTGGTTTTGAAATTTTTCAAAAGATCGTTTTAACGTCGAAATATACAGTTTTGTCCATATCCATCGTTTTCTATCAAATTTTTAGTTTGTTTCTCTTCTTAGTCCATGGTCCATTGTTCAAGCCTCACTCCAAAACATCGGTAAAGAGGTTAAAATGAGTCATTATGCTTCGGAGTTACATAATAGAGGCATGGAGCTCATGATAGCAAGAAAATCAAAGCAACAATAGAACTCATGCTTTCAATCATTTCAAATGAAGCAAAACTCAGAAACTCAAGTACGATCATATCAAGGAGGCACGAAATAACCATCATATGCTCATAGCAAGTTTGAGAAAGTTATAAGCCTGACCTCTTGTAGCTAATTCCTTGTTTATATGCAATGATCCAAGTTTAATCCTCAAATGCCTAATATCACAAGCATACTTATATCAAGCTCTACATAGAACTTATCATTAATCATCCTTAAATCATATTCATAAGCTTAACTTACCAAGTATTAGGAAGAGAATACACCACACTAGAATCCCTTTTATGCAAGAAGCCGATTTTGTGAAGAGAGCAAAATACAAGTGAAATTTCTAAGTGTTAGGGTGTTTGAGAGGATAGAAGTTTTTGCAGAATTTTGAGCTCCAAAAATAGCTTATTTATAGATGACGAATGGGGTAAAAAAGAAGAGAATCTATTAATGTAAGCCTCTCAAAATAATTATCAATACCTAGTGATGGTTTAGGGTGGCTTTGGACAACATAGGATGGATGATAGATAGATATCCCATCCAATACTTCAGCTGCTGCGGCTGGCTTTTGCAGCTTCTATTTTTTTTTTTTTTTTAGTGTTCAAAGATTCTTATTTCGGGTCAAAATTAGTGGTTGGATCTTGGGCTTATTTCATGGGCCAACAGGGCTTGTTTTTGGGTCGAAATATGACGAGAAATTGAAACGTATTGGCTTGAAAATTTTTCAAATGCACAAAACGAGTTTTGATTTTAAAATGATGCTAGATTTTGGAATCGAATAAGTTTTCAAAAATCCATTGACTCAAAATTTTTATTTCGGGAATTCTCGGGTGTTACACTGTTTCAATTTCAAAATTTCTACGTTTTTTATCTCGATTTGCAAATCCAAATTCATATTTCACTTCTTTAAATTTTTTTAAAACTTCAAGATTATATTCTTAAGTCCAAGGTCCAAATTTGAATCGTTTGTTTGAATCGATTGATCATTTGAATCCATGGCCATTGTGACTATATGTTTCTGAAATGTCCCGTTTGTTCCAAATTTGAATTGTTTATTTGAATTGATCGATCATTTGAATCCATGCCCGTGATGGCTGTATGTTTCTAATATGTTCAAATATATTATGATATATTCTGTTTGTTTTGAAATTCATGCTTCGAAGAGGCCACATGTTCGAATTTGTTTTATCTGCTCTCAACTTGTACAAAAGTTTGATAAGTTGGTTCCTGGGAATTCTTAGGGAAATTTGATTGGAAGATATCAGATCAATGATCGAAACTCCTAGGAATTCCTGTATATTGGGTGGTTTGGAGGGATCTTGGAAGTAGGATTTTCAAAGAACTGCTCTTGAGACTCGTGGTCGATCGTGCTACGGTGGCTGTGTCTCAAAGTAACTATAGCTCTCCTCAAGCAGCTGCTTGGGGAAGCAAATAGAGGGATAAAGTTATATGTATATTATATATTGAAAATATAAGGGTGATAAATTCACCAAATATTTAATTCATCCATATATGTTTATTGACATGAATGTGATAAAGTTTGTTATTACTTATCCGTTTGCTATGATCATTCTGAATGATTCGATTTGATTTTTGATATCACATTAATGGTTCATTCCTGCCTCGCCTTCCTAATCAATTTTGTACTTTTTCTCATATGCCATAAGTTTTGTTGGATCAGTGGACTCATGATTTCACCATTTATTATGTAGGGAATCAATTGCAGGAAATGTTCGAAAGTTTTGGGAACTATATGTTAGTATTGTAGACTTATTAGGTTGATGTATACGTATCATGCTTAGTTGAAATTTGTATTAGTTCTAGAAATAGAGGATTGTATCTTTTGGGTCCCATGATATATTTCCAGAACTTGAGTTGTATTTTGAAGGAAAAAAAAATAGTTGGCTTGTAATTTTAAGAAATATTGAAGCAATGGATTTGTTTCGAGCTTCTGCTATGGTTTTAGTTCGTTTACTTTTGATCGAGTGATGTCTCGGACCTAGTGGCAGATGTTCTCGAATCTGAGGTGTTACATATAATGCACACGGTTCCAACTAATTTTCTCATCACCTAAGTCATGTAAAATCCAATTATTTGTAGGGATAATTACCTCCACACCCCCTGAGGTTTGATATAATTACCAAAACACCTCCTGAGGTTTGGAAAATTACCAAAACACCCCCTTCCGTCAGTCAATCTAACAGAAAACAATGATGTCAACAAAAAAATATGTGTTATTCCTATTTTGTCCTTAGATGAAATTGACCTAATTTTTTATGACTAAAACACCCCCAGGGGGTCTAGTTGTAATATTTTTTAAAAAGTTAGTGGGTATATTTTGAAAGTTTCACGTGAAATTTTGCAAATACCCTCAGGGGGTCTAATTGTAATATTTTTCAAAAAAATCTAGATTGTGGTAGTTATACTTAGCTATCTGTATAGCAAATGTGTGAAATTACTAAAATACCCCCAAGGGGTCTAATTGTAATATTTTTACAAAATATGGAAGAATATGTTCATTTTACACTTGAATCTTATGACTTTGAAAGACCACACCAGCATTGCCATTTCATATCCATTAACAGAGTAGCAACCCCAAATAACATTAGGGGAAAATTGCAAAATTGGTCCTATAACTTGACCCTACTAGCAAATCTTTTCTCTTTGCTTTGGCTTCTTGCTTGACATCTCGACCTCATTTAAATCATCCAGTTGATTTATAAGTGGAGAAAAAAGATTTTTTTTTAAGTCCAAAAAGTTAGGATACTAATTAGCATTAACAAACTAGTGAACATAACTTATACATTGTAATCATCCAAAAATTTGCATTAACCATTGCTAATATACCGTATAAAGGATCATTTTCCCACATTATGTATAAACGGAAAAAAGCAATTTTAGTCATTTTATTTTATCAACTTGCTCCATTGGATTGATATACACCTAAATCACCCACTATACAAAAGAGACCTAGAATCAAAAGCTCCAAATTTTGGAAAAAAGGAAAGCTCATATACACAGACCAATTATCTTGTTGAATACCACACCCTAATCACAAAAATCCAACACATTTAAAGACAAGCAACAGACTTTCAAGTAACACACATTTGGATATTTTTATCTTGTTTACAAACTTTCAAGTAACAGACTTGCATATCCAGAGGACCTCTAAGGACAAGTAATATTTACAGACTAGCAACCCTAAATACTTTCCAAATAACAAATTCAAATTGAAAATCCTCATGAATTAAATTGGCACAGTAGAAGATAAAAATCTCAATCCTCTCTAACAATGATCTAGGAAAACAATAGTTTAATTCTGTAAAAATATTACAATTAGACTCCTTGGGGGTATTTTAGTAATTTCACACATTTGCTATACAGATAGCTAAGTATAACGACCACAATCTGAATTTTTTTGAAAATATTACAATTAGAGCTCCTGAGGGTATTTGCGAAATTTCACATGAAACTTTGAAAATATACCCACTAACTTTTTAAAAAATATTACAACTAAACTCCCTGGGGGTGTTTTAGTCATAAAAAATTAGGTAAATTTTATCTAAGGACAAAATAGGAATAACACATATTTTTTGCTGACATTATTGTGTTCTGTTAGATTGATTGACGGCAAGAGGTGTTTTGGTAATTTTCCAAATCTCAGGGGGTGTTTTGGTAATTATATCAAACCTCAGGGGGTGTGGAGGTAATTATTCCTTATTTATAATTCGATAAAATAAACATACTTATATCCAAAAAATGCGAAAAGTGCTACGAATCCTTGAATTAACATTTGGAAATTACTACTCGATTATTGATCGGTCTAGAAGGCATTTTGATTAACTTTCTTCCAAAAAATAAAATTTCACATCTTTTATCTTCTTTTAGATCCTCATCTTAAATAACCAATTTATCATTATTCCAGACATACCATTCTCTTTAGTCCATCTTATTTTAATGGTCATTTCAAAGTCAAATAGTCATCAAGTTTCCTCATCCACTTAGTCAATCTATCCTTATCAAGATTTTATCAGAAACATAAAAAATTTAGGGCCTAAACATCAGATTCGGTATAAGAACTTTTTTATAAAGTTCAACTTCAGAGATTTATACTCCCATTTTCGGCAGGTCAGATTCATAACATATTTTCAAATATATTGCAAGAAGTTTAACGGTGTATTTTACCTGTATAAATATCTTAACTCGATGATCTTTTTAACAATGGCTTCCAAATCGACGATCCTATGGTCGGATCTTTGTCTATACTTGTTTGAACACCTTCCTTGCTGCTGTCCCTATTCCCGGTAGTCATGGCAAGCTGCATTCCATCAATATATTTGGATATTTTTTTCTATATTTTTTAGTGATTCTTGACCCTAAAATCATCTACACTCGATGAGGTTTCTATTGGTATATTACAATGGCTGATTTGATAAGGGAAAGACTTACAGGGGACAATAAGGTGTCCGAGAAATGATGTTTGTGTATGTGTGTTCTTCAAACTCAAGTCTCAATTTATACTCCAAATAAAAAATGTTCTTTAGGTTAGACCATCTATTTATTCAATATCAAAGTTCCTCAAATCTCATTTCTTAGGATTTTTAATAGAACTAAAGCTTAAACTTACCAAATGATTTGCTCCAATATAGATATTCCTCTAATCTTTTTTCCTTTAGCTCATAATTTTAGAAATTTTGAAGTGTTTTTTATGAATGAAAGTTTATGAAGAAAATAGAAAGAAGAAGAAGAAGAAATTTAACTCCTGAAACTTTCATGAAAAAAATTAGAAGAAGAAGAAGAAGAAGAAGAAGAAGGAGAAGAAGTTGGCAATTTAACTGTGAAGATCAAGAACAATGAGAGTGGCTATTTACAGATGAGGAGAATGGCATTTTGGTGATTTTTATTATTTGGCCCACAAGATTTGGAAAATATTTTATTTAGATATTTCTCCCAAATTTAGGGGAGTGCATATATATATATATATGTATATTGAATTTAATTGGGCCTTTGGAAAAATGGAAGAATATATTTGGATTTGAATAAATTTCTTTTGGATTTGGAATTCTTGCTTGGATCATAACAATTAGTTGTTGAAAGATTTTAATTGTAAGACGAGGCAAAAATATTTTCATTTTGAATTTGGAGTGTAAAAATGAAATTAAGTGAATTTTCGGGGTGTCACAAATAAGAAATATCATCCATCAACTTTGGTCACTTTTAACAGAAATCAAGTAATATGCATGAGGAGGTATTTGAAATTTTCAAAGATAGAATATATATGTATATATCTGAATCACTAAATATACTAGTGTGTGACTGGTGTGATGCACCAAAAATTAATAATTAATTCAATTTATTTTGTATTTTTATTTTTATCTTATATGATCCGTAACAAATAATATTTTAAAATAAAAATATTATTTTGACATAAAATAGAAATTTTACTTAAAGATAATCCAATTTAAAAGTTTTTGTATAATTAAATATGTAAGAGAGTATAAAAAAATTGCTAATTCTAAATCCATAAATTACATAATTATTATTAAATAGGCATAACAAAGTATTTTTATTACATCAACTATAAAATTATATATTTAGGATGATAAATAAGCTAAAAAATTTATATAATTTAAATTTTTATTGGACCTTCCTATGGAGGTTGTTACAATAATTTTGATAACTTGATATTTCTAATTAAGTTTAGTTTATATTATGTCTTATGTGAAGGTATTACTTTACTATCCATTTAACATATGCTCTAGAACATATAATATTTAAAAAAAAATAAAAAATTCATTTAATACTTGTGAGATTTATTTGTTTTTATCGTGAGAATTGTTTATCATTTGAAATTATCATATGACATATTTGACATGATAAATAAATTATCACAAACATATAAATAAATTCTTAATACTGAACGCCATATATAAGACTATGTCAACCTGTCAAAAATTTCTTAGATAAGTAAAAATGTATAAATAATACAATATGATTCGAAATTTTACTTGATTTTAACTTTAATTTCCCGATATTTTATTGTAATCTATATAGAAATAATCTGTAAGTGTTCTTATTGAATAAAATATAGAATGAGTATAGACGTATACGATATATATCGGATAATATGAATATATATAAATGTAATACAAAATATAAAGATTTATGTTACTTGCCTAGTGAATCAATCTTGTTAAAAAAGAAATGATTTACCACAAACGATTTGCCACAATTGAGACAACCCAGAAATTCCCCATAAAATTATTTTTGAAATTCTCTTCAATTTAACATAGAACATTTTTGCAACTATTACAAATTTCTTTTATGACAAAAATACTTCGTCACATCTACCGAAGTTTTTCTTGCAAACCAAATTTATTTCAAGCATTATTTCAACCCAAAGAAAATTATACTTCTGCTCAAACTTTAGTGCAAAAGTTTCCAAGCCCAATCCATATTTTACAAAATATATCGATCATATATTATTATTTAAAGACTTGACAAAGTCTTCATACACATGTGGGGTAAATGCAAAACAATTCTTGCTTCCTACTCATCAATTTTGCCAATTTCATTCTCCACTCCTTCTTCTTTCTTCTCTTCTTCTACTTCTTAACCAATTTCCATTTTGCTTAAAATTTTCAAGACTTAAGGTTTTAAAGGAAGGGAAAGAGTAGAGAACACCACTCTTGGGGCACCACCCTAGGGAGCTGAAAGCTTTAACCCTAAGAAATGAGATTTGGAATATGATGCTTATCATGGTATAGTATCTAAGAAGAGATCTTGATAATTAACTTTGAATATGTAATACCCCGAGTTTTCCTAAGTAAAATCTCAAATCGTCAATTTTCGCAAATTATTTCGATTTCAATAAAACGAAGAACATTTTGATTTCGGAAATAAGTTTCACACGTTCAAAATAATTTTTCACGTTGGAGTTCCAATTTCTTATGAAATTCCAGCCCAATAAAGATTTCCTAAAGCCCAAAAATTAGCCCAATCATAGCCTAAGATTAATTATACATTTCAACCCACATGAATTAAAAAAAAAAAAAAAAGAGAGAGAGAGAGAAGAAACATGAAAATTTGAATTCAAATTGGCAGCATGGGCTCAGCCGAAATCCCAGCTTAATCTATGGGATTGGTTGCCAAACTTTGACCACTCAATTGCATGCCATTTCCACATTATAAAGTAGAGATATAGGCTTGAATCAAGCCAGTCTCCATCAAGAAATTCTGCAGAAAACAGCATCATATTCCTTCATTTCCTCCCATTCTCAGCAGCTCCATTCTTCCCCAATATTTGAAAATTTCTTAAGTAACAAGAGGGAACTTTGGGGATATCACACTCCTACCTTGGTAAGCTTAGTGTTAGCATGTTAAATAAGTGATTTGATATGATTATGTAAGAGTTAACACTTGGTTTGGATGTCATTAGGTGTTTAACTCAAACTTGGACTATCTAGCTCTTGTCAAGACAAGTTTCATCAAGTAAGACTTATGGATCTCCTTCTCTTGTTCTTGATTCTATGTTTCATTTCATGCTTCATGTGTTATTCAAATTCTAGGCTCATAAGTATGTTATTCATGTTGTTATTGTTGAAGTATTGTGAGCTCTATTGCAAATGACAGTGGTTTTCTTGTTATACATGATCAAAACCATTGATATGAACATCTTGAGCCCTTTAATGTTCTTGAGAATCATGACCTGAGCTCTGGAGTAACATTGAACCAAGGACCATGGACTATGAGGTGGATTTGATAACCTAAAAATGGACAAAAATGAAAGATACGGACATAACGTCATGTTTCGACTCAGTTTCTATTTTTTGAAAAATTCTTAACTAAAATTTAAAAATGATGCTTTATCAAAATTTATGGACATAAAAAAATCCCAAAAATGTGATTTTGAACCAAAAATCAAAAGAAAATAAAAAGACGAAAAATAAAAAATTTGGCCGAGACCTAGCGCTCAAGCGCTCGTAATGAGCGCTCAAGCGCCGGGTCCGGTTGGCCAATTCCAGAGACTAGGCACTTAAGCGCCTAGCTCACTGGAAAATCTCATTATAGCGCCCAAACCCGTGCTTGAGCGCCTATTTCAGCTCTTCAAATTTTATTTTTGGCTTCGTTTGGTTGAACCGAGTCCGTATCCGATCTTTTTAAAGTATGATTTAGTTTTCAAAATAATGAATCCTCTCGTCCATAGTCCAAATCTAGTTTGTTCGAACTAAATGATTGACTAAGCTTCCGAATCGTCCATTTAATTGTTAATAGTCAATCAAAACGTGCCATTAGCTTCATGATTTTTGGTACATTGAACTGTCCTGATTATTCGTAGCCTACTATTCTGACTGTCTGTTGGGCCCTGGGGATTTACTTGAGTATCAGATTGGGCAACGCTGGGTTATCATTCCGAGCTCTTGTGAATTCTTATCTGTGGGATAATCCGGATAACTCTGGAGGTAGAGTTCTGAAGAGTTATTCTAAAGCACGTATGTCGGCTGTGCTTTACTGTAATTGTTGCTCCTTCGGGGGTTTGGAGGGATAAGGATTTTATGTGAAATATATTGAAGATATAAGGGTGATAGATCTACCTAATTACTTGTTTCTGCCTTATGACTTGAATGTGAGATATGTTCTTATTATCAGTTTGATTTGTTCATTCTGAATTATCCTGAACTGTTTATTGAGATCACATTCTTGTCTTGTTGTCGAAATGCTCATTGTTACTCTCTTGCTTCTATCATATTGCCATAAGTTTTACTGGGTCGTGTGACTCATGATTTTATTATATTATGTAGGTTCTTAGACTTTGGCTATTGATCGAAGAATTGAACCTGATTAGTATAAGTTTCCTTTTGATATTGTAATTAAGTTGTTATTCTAGCTCGGCTACACTTTTGGACTCATGGTTTGTATATTTAGGTAGTTGAGCTTATTTTGAAAAGATATGTAATATGTGTGAACATTATTGGTATGAATGAATTTTCGATGGATTTTAGTTTGTTTGCACATGTTCATATCCTGTTTGGTTTTAGCATGTTTCCCGACCACGAGTAGTGTCCTGGATTATGGGGCGGATTGCTATTATGACCTGGGGCATTACAGGTGGTATCAGAGCCTAGGATAAGAAAACTGAATAGTATAG
>JACFYI010003820.1:870411-888460 GCA_014898755.1 Handroanthus guayacan | reverse complement strand
TTATGCCTTTTGGACTGACCAATGCTCCTGCAGCATTCATGGACCTAATGCATCGGGTGTTCCGCCCATACCTCGATAGTTTCATCTTAATTTTTATCGATGATATATTAGTTTATTCTAAGTCTGAAGAAGAGCACGAAAGAAATTTGAGAATCACCCTTCAGACTTTAAAGGAGCACAAGTTATATGTCAAATTCAGTAAGTGTGAATTTTGGCTTGATAAAGTAACTTTTCTGGGTCATATCATATTAAAGAATGGATTAGAAGTAGACCCAGAAAAAGTTGAAGCAGTCCAGAAGTGGAAAAGACCTGCTATAGTCACTGAAATAAGGAGTTTTCTTGGATTAGCTGGATATTATCGAAAATTTATCCAAAATTTCTCCAAGTTAGCTGGACCACTCACCAGACTGACCCAGAAGGATAAAAAGTTTGTTTGGGACAAATAGTGTGAGGAAGTTTCTCAGAATTAAAGAAAAGATTGACAACAGCTCCTGTATTCGCATTGCCTGATGGGTTTGAAGAGTTCACTGTGTATACAGACGCCTCGAAGGAAGGATTAGGCTGTGTTCTGATGCAACATGGAAAAGTAATCGCATATGCATCATGCAAGCTGAAGAATCATGAGGCGAACTATCCTACTCATGATCTAGAACTGGCAGCAGTGGTTTTTGCGCTAGCAAAGTGGTGTCACTACCTGTATGGAGCTAAGGTAGAAATATTCACAGATCACAAGAGCCTAAGGTATATCTTTAGCCAGAAGAACCTGAATCTAAGGCAATGACAGTGGATGGAATTCTTGGAAGATCAAAATTTCACTCTCACTTATCATCCACGAAAAGCAAATGTCGTTGCAGATGCTCTAAGTTGTAAGGAAAGGCTAGCAAGCATGAGCATCTACCCAACACTATATAGTGAGATCTTGTGAACTCAAGGAGAAGATGATTGGGTTAAGAAATTGAAGAGAGAAATGAAATATGATTTCAGAATCAACACTGATGGGTTATTACGATTTAGAGACCGGATTGTGGTTCTTACACAGATGAGAGGAAAAGTGCTATCTGCAGCACATCAGACCAAGTACTTATTACATCCTGGAGGAATGAAGATGTATAAGGATTTAAAGCTGAAGTTTTGGTGGGATGGAATGAAGAAAGATGTAATTGAGTACGTCCAGAAATGTCTGACTTGCCAGCTAGTAAAGGCAGAACACCAGTGACCATCCGAGAAGTTGCAACCACTCCCAATTCCAGATTGAAAATGGGAACGAATCACGATGGATTTTGTGATAGGCTTACCTGTGGTAAGAGGTGGATGTAACAACATCTGGGTCGTAGTAGATAGACTTACCAAGTCAGCACATTTTTTGCCGGTTAAGATCCAGTATAATGTAGAGAAACTCGCTGAGATCTATATAAAGGAGATCATAAGATTGCATGGGATTCCACAGAGTATCATCTTCGGCAGGGATCCTAAATTCACAGCAAGGCTATGGAAAAGTTTACAAGAACATCTGGGAACAGAGTTACTGTTTAGTACTGCTGCACACCCCAGACTGATGGGCAGTCAGAGAGGACGATTCAGATATTGGAAGATATGCTACGCGTATGTGTTTTGAATTTTTTAGAAAATTGGGACAGGCACCTACTGCTGGTAGAGTTTGCCTATAATAATAGCTACCAGGCCACGATTCAAATGGCTCCATATGAGGCTCTATATGGTAGGAAGTGCAGATCACCCTTCCACTGGGACATTGATGAGATTAAGAGCACCTTGAGCTCAGAAAAGGATGCACTGCGACCTGAGTTAATTCAAGAAACTATAGAAAAGGTTCAGATTATTAAGAGGAATATGAAAACAGCTCATGATCGCTAGAAGAGCTATGCTGACAAGCACAGAAAGGATCTAGAATTAGTATTGGAGATCAGGTGTTTCTGAAGATAGCTCCACAAAAAGGAATTCGGAGGATGGGTAAAGCTGGAAAATTAAGTCCCAGATATACAGGACCATTCGAGATCATTGAACGAATTGGTCCCATAGCATACCGGCTTGACCTGCCTCCCAACCTCACCAGAATCCATAATGTATTTCATGTGTCTCAATTGAGGAAATATCATCCTGACCCCTTTCAAGTCATAGAACATCTTGATGTTCCCCTCCAGAGAGACCTCACCTATGTAGAACAGCCTATTCGTATCCTAGATTCTCATGTTCGTGAGCTTAAGAATCGTAGAATACCTCAAGTTAAGGTTCTGTGGAGAAATCGGAGAGTAAAAGAAGCTACTTGGGAATGTGAGGATGAAATGAGGAATAAATATCTTCATCTGTTTGAATAAAGTAAGAATCTGGGAACCAGATTCATTTAAGGGGAGAGAGTGTAATACCCAAGTTTTCCATCAAGAAATTCTGCAGAAAACAGCATCATATTCCTCCATTTCCTCCCATTCTCGGCAGCTCCATTCTTTCCCAATATTTGAAAATTTCTTAAGTAACAAGAGGGAACTTTGGGGATATCACACTCCTACCTTGGTAAGCTTAGTGCTAGCATGTTAAATAAGTGATTTGATATGGTTATGTAAGAGTTAACACTTGGTTTGGATGTCATTAGGTATTTAACTCAAACTTGGACTATCTAGCTCTTGTCAAGACAAGTTTCATCAAGTAAGACTTATGGATCTCCTTCTCTTGTTCTTGATTCCATGTTCCATTTCATACTTCATGTGTTATTCAAATTCTAAGCTCATAAGTATGTTATTCATGTTGTTATTGTTGAAGTATTGTGAGCTCTATTGCAAATGAAAATGGTTTTCTTGTTATACATGATCAAAACCATTAATATGAACATCTTGAGCCCTTCAATGTTCTTAAGAATCATGACCTGAGCTCTGGAGTAACATTGAACCAAGGACCAATAGGCGCTCACGCGCTCGTAATGAGCACTCAAGGGCCGAGTCCGGTTGGCCAATTCCAGAGACTAGGTGCTTGAGTGCCCAGCTCACTGGAAAATTTCATTGTTTGAGCGCCCAAACCCGCGCTTAAGCGCCCACTTCAGCTCTTCAAATTTCATTTTTGGCTTCGTTTGGTTGTACCGAGTCCGTATCCGATCTTTTTAAAGTATGATTAAGTTTTCAAAACAATGAATCCTCTCGTCCATAGTCCAAATCTAGTTTGTTCGAACTAAACGATTGACTAAGCTTCCGAATTGTCCATTTAATTGTTAATAGTCAATCAAAACGTGCCATTAGCTTCATGATTTTTGGTACATGGAACTGTTCTGATTATTCATAGCCTATTGTTCTGACTATCTGTTGGGCCCTCAGGATTTACTTGAGTATCAGATTGGGCAACGTTGGGCTATCATTCCGAGGTCTTGTGAATTCTCAGCTGTGGGATAATCCGGGCGACTCTGGAGGTAGAGTTCTAAAGGGTTATTCTAAAGCACGTACGTCGGCTGTGCTTTACTGTATTTGTTGCTCCTTCGGGGTTTGGAGGGATAAGAATTTTATGTGAAATATATTGAAGATATAAGGGTGATAGACCTGCCTAATTGCTTGTTTCTGCCTTATGACTTGAATGTGAGATATGTTCTTATTATCAGTTTGATTTGTTCGTTCTGAATTGTTCTGAACTATTTATTGAGATCACATTCTTGTCTTGTTGTCAAAATGCTCATTGTTTGGAACTCTCGTGCTTCTATCATCTTGCCATAAGTTTTACTGGGTCGTGTGACTCATGATTTTATTACTGGCTGTTGATCGAAGAATTGAACCTGATTAGTATAAGTTTCCTTTTGATATTGTAATTAAGTTGTTATTCTAGCTCAGCTACACTTTTGGACTCATGTTTTGTATATTTAGGTAGTTGAGCTTATTTTGAAAAGATATGTAATATGTGTAAACATTATTGGTATGAATGAATTTCCGATGGATTTTAGTTTGTTTGCACATGTTTGTATCCTGTTTGGTTTTAGCATGTTTCCAAACCGCGAGTAGTGTCCCGGATTTCGGGACGGATTGCTATCGTGTCCCGAGGTGTTACAGAATAATATTTAGATTTGGAATAAATATATTGAGACTTGGGAATTGAAGGTTGAATTCTAACACACAAACACAAACACAATTGTCTCGGGTATACTCACATTGTCCTAGCAACACCTTTAATTTTCAAACCTTCAAAACCTATCTTTATTTTATCAAATAGGCCTATATAATATACCGTTAGAAATCTCATTAAGTGTAGATGATTTTAGAATTAAGAATCACTTAAAACTATGAAAAAAATGCCAAAAATGCCATTGACAAACAACCTGCCATGGCTACGGAAAACAAGGGCAGTAGTGGGGGAGAATTTTAAAAGGGGTATAGACGAAGATTCGACTGTTGGATCATCAATCGAAGACCAACATTGGAAATATCGTCGAGTTAAAATATTTATAAAGCTAAAATATACCATTCGGCTATTAGGAACTTTGAGATATAATGAATAGAATAAAGATTATCATTCTTGAAAATGTGATAACTAAAAAGTTTTGCTATTAAAATAGGCGGATTGACTTGGAACTTAAGAAATTTGGAAATGCTCTTTAAATTTGGAGCTACGGACCAAAGACAAGGATTTTGGCTATCCTCTTGTTCATTAACCTTGAATTGAGCTTTGGTCTTGATTTCTTTTACTTTATTTGTTTCGTGGAATTGGATTTGATCTTTATTGTTATCCTTGTGTGGATATTGAAACCTTTGAAGATTCTACCCTTGGATTGATCCATGAACTTGAACATCTTGCGTCTAAATCACTTCTTGAACACCATTGTATTGATTATTGGAGGAGATAATATAGATATTTAAGGATTAATTCATTTTTGAGCTAAAGAACATGAAATCAAAAGTTTGGAAAATCCGTTGAATTTTTGCGAGTTGAACTTTTGAGACTCTCAAAATTTAAACAAAATAAGCATGTTTTTACAAAAATACTTTTTAGAAAGATTTTTCCTGGAATTTCTAGAAGAAAAAAAATTTATAGTGGCTGCACTTGCGCCCGGGATAGTAGCCTTGGGCCGTGCAAGCTCGTTCGCGCTCATTTTCGTGTGCACTTGCGTTCAATCCAGAAACGATTTTAAGTGTTTTTGAACTCCTTTTCCTAATTTTGGCTCCTCTTTACTTTGATAAGTCCATGGTTTGCTATTTTCAAATGATTTCAAAGCATCTTTTATGATTTTCGTTCATTTGAAATGTTTCCAAAATACTGTTTATGGATTTCTCTCCTCTAAAATGGTTTCAAAATATTGTTGGATTACATTCCTTTAAAATATTTTTAAAATATTATTCATGATTTTCACAACTTTGAAACATTTTTAAAATATTGGTTATGGTTCTTATTCTTTTAAAATGATTTCAAAAATATGGTTTGATGTGTCTCACTTCTTTGAAAGGGTTTTGAAACATTGATTGATATGTCCATGGTACACTTTTCAAAATATTTTCAAAATACTATTTGAAGTGAGCACGGATCACTCATTTGAAATACTTTAAAAATATCGTCTGATATGTCCATAGATCATTCATTTGAAATGTTTGAGCTTAAATGATCATTTATTATGTTCTAAATTCAAATTGAATAATTATGTCCGAGATTGTTTATAACTTTGTATTGATTGAATCAGACCAATTGTGATGGATTGATACTCATTGTGTGCCATTCTACAGATGGGAATTGATCATGTCCGATTATGTATTGAAGCTCTGTTTTGTTGATTCAGACAATTGGTAGGAATTTTTCCTTATAAATTGAATTGATTGTTTATGTCCGACTATGGTTCAAAGCTTCAAACAATTGTTATTGATTTTAACCCCTATCAATTGATTGATTGCTGGGCCTTGGGGACCTCAAAAGGAACACTGGGCGCATTGGGCTGACAGTTGGATCTTTGGTAAGTTTCCTACTTGTTGGGTAGTTCTATGGAGAATTTGGAGTAGATTTTCCAAGGACTATTCCATGGCATGCAGTATATTGAGTGTAGCACCATGGTCCTGAAGCAACCACCTCGAAACTGAGGCACTACTCACAATCATTACTTTCCAAAATCCAAGGTATCTAAAGCTGAGAAATATAATTTAGTAAACCAAATAGTCATAGTAACCCTTGACATGGCAATGTAACAAGATGTATGAAGAGATTTCTAATATACAATGAGGTCAATCTAACACTGATTAATATCTATTACAAAAGTCTACTAAAGTTAAAATGACATTTGCATTGTGAACAGTGTGCATGCATGTAGATAACCAACTAGTCTATAAATCAAAACTCCACTATTTATGTATCCTTTCTAAACATTATATATATATATATATCTTAGGGATCACATCTTGATATCTTACCTATGCATAATATAAGCAAAAAAGAAACTTATGATTTAGAGCATGATAATGATAAGGAATGAAATAAGGAACATCTGCTTGAGGAGTGCTAAACAAATTATAATATTTTGAACAAATGATACATGTGAGGCTCAATTATATTAAAATTTGGTAAGGTCTCCAACCTTATGACTGCCAACATGTCATATTATACCAATTATTATCCCTCCAATCCATCCCAAGTGGCCTCTCGAGTGGAAAAATATGTGAGGCATGATCGGAATGTACTTAACCTGATTCAGGGATATCTACCTCCAGACGAATGAGAAATTGAGCCTACAAAGGAAACCATTCGGGAGACCAGTCATCGACAACCTGATGCTGCTCGATCCTCTTGCCGAAGTGGTTCTAGGGCCCACCCCTCCCCCTTGGAGCATCTTTAAGAGTGGTACATTCATGCGGTTTAGGAAGCAATGAAATTTAAACATACGTAATTAGGATTTCATTTTGTTTTCCATGACAATATAGTAAATCAATGATTCAACTATAGTAATGACAAACCAGAATCTAAGATTTTCACAGATATATAGTTGATCGTAACAAGAAGGAGAAGCAAGGAGAAACAAGGTTGTTCTTCACCAAACTATCATTGTCATTTCGCTGAAGATAGCCTATGTCGTCCTTGTTGATTGCCTTTTTCAAACAATCAAGGTTATATGACATATCATATGTGTTTCAATGAGAAGAACAACCTAGCGTATGTTTGGCACCATAACAAAACACTCCCTTGCCCCTGCCAGCCATCTAACCAGAAGATAACCTAGGGGTACCTTCCCAAACATGCTTTGCAACGAAGCACTCCAAAGGAAATGGAGCGCGAGCACGTTCCCCAAAAGAAGATGTTGTCATACTCAGGGATGATTACTCTGAACCCAAAGGCTCATTAGATGGCCCAGCCTTGCCCTTCCCCTTCTCTTTGCTACCCTTAGTCAGCAACGTTCCCTTCTTTTCAAGCAAGACACTCCATAGAGAGGATAACTCAATCTCCTTATTTGTGAGTGAGCAACAAGCTAATCAGTCCAAGTAGCAACGACCAAAACTGATACATGACAATAAAGCAGAATGACAAAGGACCGTGGAAACAAAGGGGAAACATAAAAAATTCTTTAAACAGCCTGTTGGCTTCAAACTCTGCACGAAGTTGACGAAGTGTCTTTCCCAAATGAATAATGCTAGGAGAACTATTCCACACGAGGAGAAACCCGCAAGCGTCATCTCTCATATAGAAAAAAATGATATTTAGGACAAGGAAAGAAATGGTGAAACACCTCTTGTGTAGTACTTTTCACTATAAATATTGTATGGAAACTTTCTACGCTAAGTGAAAGATTTAACTCTTCTAACCAATAGTGAAACCCTGCAAGGTACATAAACGAGTTTGGACTAAGTTGGCTAACTCTTAACGACTTCCACTAGGAAGGGATGTAGAGGAATTGAGAAATCACTATAAAGTACGATGTATACACGGTAAAACACCCTAAAGAAAGACTCGTCACCTGACCCCGAGGAGACAAAAGATGAAACTTGAACTCATCCGGTAGCCTAATCTTCCTAATTAAGACATCTAACTCTTCTCACCTAAAATGTGTTGGGCCCACATTATAAACAATATTCCCATCACTATCCTCTTCTGACTCCGACGACTCTGATTCCACCTCTTCCACTGTCAACAACGGCCAGCTAAGCACCGCTATAGTACTTCCTCTCAACTGAGGGGCTGCTAATCGCAGCAGCCCCCCCTTGTCGCTCAAGTTCACATGCAGCAGCACCAAGACCCACCATGACAGGGGCTATCGCTGTCCCCCGTCAGCCCCCTCATGTCTTCCTCCACCTTCGTGGCCGTATCAACCCTCTCTTCCCTAGAGCTGTTGAACGTGGCAGGCCTCTCTCGCAAACCCTACCTCAAATTGTAATGCCCCGGATCCTAGAGCATCCTCCCCTGGGTCTGAAATACTACCCGATGGGGAGGGGTTTATAAAAACCATACTCATATTTCAATGCAGCGAAAATTTTATTCAATCTATAATCAATTATATACTCATTACAAGTCCCAAAATTCAATAAGATATCTACTTACTGGTACTAACTTGAGTATGTATAAATACTACAAATTTTTACAAATCCACAATTTCTCATACCTAAAATTTAGCAAGCAAAATCTCCAAACTTGATGCAATTCCCAAATTTCAGTCACTTACACATGTTAAACTTATAAAATAAGTTCGAATGACTTAGTAAGAAATTATGGCTAGAAATAGAAGGTTAAGGTATCCAACAAGGTTCACGTGAAAAATTTCAAGATGTCCAAAAAAATAAAAAATGAACCAATAAACAAGATTGGAGTGTCCAATAATCGAATACAAATCAAATAATTAGCTCAAGTAGTTCAACAATCAAACAAATTGAATTATGATATGCGATTGTGATAATTCAAACAAAACGAGTAGCCCAAATATAAGTGTAAATGAGCAGCCCAATTATGAGCATAAACAAGCCACATAATCGTATAGTAAGGCTGAACTAGTATTTGGTGGATCTGTTACCCTTATATAGAGATGTCAAAACGGGCCGGGTCGGGCAGCCAACGTAAAAGTCCGGCCTGGCCCGAGATCAAGTACTATTCATAGGCGGGCCGGGCTAAATCGGCCCACCTATAGGTTCAATCTGGGCCCAAAATATTAGGCCCGGGACTAGTCCAGCCTGTCAACTCGGATAGCTCAGGACCGGATCGAAACCGAAATCGAAGCCAGGATCGGCTCGAAATCGAAACCGGAACCAGACCAAAACTGCTTAAAATTATAAAAAAAAAGACAAAACTTAAAAAAAAATCAAACACTAATGAAATAAAATAAAATAAAGTAAAATTAAAAAAATAAATAAAAGGAAAAGGTAAAACTAATGAAATAAAATAAAATAAAGTTTTTTTCTAATGTTTGTTAAATCATTTAATTTAATTTTAATATTTGAAAAGTATAATACAATATAAAACTTTCAAAACGTAACATTATTTAAGTGTTTGATGAAAATTTTATATTTCTAAAAAATACTTTAAAATATTATATTATTAAATACTTTAAAAAAATTATTTTAAATTACTTTAATTTTTATCATATTAATAAAATATGTTGTATATAAAATTTATGATATTTTTTTTTTTACATTTTTTAGAGTTCTTTAAACTAAATAAATGAAAAATCGTTTATTTCTTATTTTTCATAACAATTACACAATGATTGCTTAACAAAATTTAAAAAAAAATGCCCAGCCTATTTAAGGTCCGTTTAGCCCAAGCTCATTTAAGGCCCAGTTAGTTCAAAATCGTTTAGCCCGTTTAAGGCTCGTTTGGCTCAGAACCTTTAAACTCGAAACTGTTTAGGCCCAGCCCCATTATTAAGAGGGCGGATTAGGAGCTGGGTCTCCCCAAAAAATATTTTGGCCCGCTTAAGCCCGGAACTGATTTGAGCCGAACTAAATGGTTTCGCGGGTCGGGCTGGCCTGGACCGGCCTGTTTGACACCTCTACCCTTATAACTTCAAATAAATATCAGTCTTATCCCTCCACAGGTCCCACACTTGAGTGGCCCCTCGAGATGGTGACCCAATTTTTGTAGTGTGATATAAATATCTACGAGCAGCGTGTCACAAGCTAGTCCTTGAAAAACCTATCCCAGGCTTTCATAGAACTACCTAAACAAGAGAAAACCATTCAAGAGATCAACCGTTAGCCCGATGCCGCCCAGCATCCCTCATAGGGTTTCCTAATGGCTCATAAACGAGGGTAATAGCAATAATCCGAAATAAATAAGTAAAGCTTCAAACGAGATTCAAACGTTGTCAATCAAATCAATATACAATGGCAATTTGAGGGTAATGATAATTGTTCGAGTAAAATAAGCGAAGTTCAAACGAGGCTCGAACATTACCAGTCAAACACATTTGTTCGATTCAATCAATTTAAGATCTTAAACAATCTCAGACGTGATTATTTATAAAACGATACTACGAGTTCAATCATCTCAAACAAATGGACTATGGATGTATCAGATAATATTTTCAAAAATTTTTCAAAAAAATATTCTGTGGTTATTTCAACAGTATTTTGAAAATATTTTAAAAACGTGCACAATGGACATATCAAGCAATATTTCCAAAATCTTTCTAAAAATAGAAATAAATAGCATTATATTTTTGAAGTCATTTTTAAAAAAATGAACACCATAACAATTTTTCATAAAATAAACAGGGTTGTGAAAACTATAGGCAATACTTTTAAAAAACGTTTTAATGGAATAAAATCCTTCAACGATATTTTGAATATATTTTAAAGAGGTGAAATCCATGAGGTATTTTGAAAATATTTCAAGGAAAATGAAACTTAACCGATATTTGAAAGATATTTCCGAGTAAAAATAACATACAATACTTTGAAAACTCTTTTAAAAAATAAAACTACGGATGATATTTTGAAAATATTTCAAAAGTAGATTTTTTGAGGCAAAATGGAGTTAAAGCTATTAAAAAAGATTTAAGAATAAATTAAGTATAGATATTTTATAAAATAGGTTAAGCGAGTCCATGTTTTCATTTTTCCAACATGACAATACGTATTCAATAATATTTGTAAATTACCAAATATCAAGCAAAAGGTCATTGTCTAAACAAGAAAAATGATTGCAATCATATTCATATGTCCATAGTGATCGTCAAACAAGACAAAGAGTCCATGAAAGTCTGGCAAGAAATCATGATACAATCGAACTCAAACTCATGCTCATTACAATCGAAACAAAGGAATGAAATCATGATACAAAAGATTCCATTATCTATAAGCATAAAGAATAGCCATAATTCTTATCTCAATCCTTTTATCACAATCCATAACATGCTCTAATTTCCCAAGTATGCTCCAAGCAATCTGTCTAATCATCCAATATCAAAATCCCTGTATCAATCATATCTTAATGAGATAAAATTGACGCTTTAATTCTATGACTATCTAGACTCGACAAGCTTTCTAATAGTGATTTTATATTGAAAATCTAACGAGTGGTTTATCAGTTATAAATTTTTAAAATCAACCCAAGGTTCAGCCGCAAACCTTGGCTTGTTTGGTGGGTTAGATTCTTAAAATCCTATTAGATCCGTTCCTCCATAATTTTCAGTATTTATTGAGTTTAACATCATCCACACTTAACAAGGTTTCTAACTGCTATTTTTGGTGCAGATTTGGTGAAGGAAAGTTGGGTTTCAACATTTTGAAAATGAGAGATGTGTCATAGCTCACTCTAGTGAGTCCTCTACTCCCCGAGTAACCTGGCAAGTCTAGTTTCAAAGGTATTTTTGGTCATTTTTCTCAATGATTTTGTATTATTTTTATTCTAACACTAACTACACTTGATAAGGCATCAAACAGAATATCTTATGGATTTTTTGGATGTAAGGAGATCTAGTTACAAATTTTTGAAGTTGGGATTATGACAGAGACCTCCTCTATTTTAGCCGAAATGGTAGATTAGGTTCAAACAAATGTTTCTACCATTTTCCTCCTTGTTTTTGGGTGATTCTTGATTCTATCAACATTTAGACTCGATGAAATTTTCAACAGTACCTTATGTGAAATTTTTGGAGCAATAAAAGTATGGTTTTCGAATTTTTAAAATAAGGTGTGTACTGGAGAAGCTACCCGAGAGCCAAACTAATATTTTCAAAACTTCACTTATTTCATAAACTCATCTAGCCACCAATTTTAAGTGTGATGATCCAATAAATTTCTTATAACTCTTAAGTTCATCTGCATGGTTCTACATAAAAAGGCTAAATCAAGCTCAATCAAATTTCAACATATAGCTCATCATGTAGATCAAAACAAATAAAGGATCATGACCATCAAAGATCATCCCTCCAAGCTCATAATCAATGGGTTTCTCAAAAATAGAACCACGAGTCAAGGGTGAACAATACAAAATAGAGAATATCATGATCTTTATCTTCTTGAGCTATCCAAATCCAAGAGTTCCAAGTGATTGCTTCAAAGCTTCAAGTTAAATCCTCAATAATCAAGGAAAAACTACTTAGATCATCACTTAAACCTAACTAATAACCACTCAAAACTCAACTTAAACTTACCAAACTTAGTGGTCAAAGTAAGAGAAGAGGTCCCTTATCAATTTTCTTCAAATGGTTTGATGAAAATATGGATAAAAGATTAAAGGAAATTTTTTGTTCTTGCTCCCTCAAGTGTTCGGCCAAGAGGGGAAAATGGAAGATAATGAAGTCTTCATTTTTTCTTCAACAAAAATCCTTTACAAAGAAGAATGACACTTTTTGTCAAAGTCGAAAGTGGCATTAAATGCCATTAATTAGTTGGAGTAACTAAGGTAGTGAGTTGGGCGTGAGTTGGAAGATGCCATGATGTTTCTTCACATGTCCTTGTCTCTAAATTTTTGTCTTGGTCTTCATATACTGAGTAAGTGTGTGTGTGTGTGTGTTCGGCTGAATGGCTACAATTTCTTTCTTTTTTTTCGGGATTTTTGATTGTGAGAAAAATCTCAAACCGATGAAAAATCGATTACCGATTAGAGTTTTTCTCAAAAACGTTTTAAAACATTTATTGATTAAAACTAAGGGTTAAAAATTAGATTAGGAAAATTTTCCCACTTTTAAATTTTATTTAGGGGAATTTTTTCGAGTTGTTACAAACATGGCCACCGAGGAGCAGCCGCGTCGTTCCTACCGACTCTCACCATGGCTACCGATCGCGACAGCCCCTCTTCCCTTTGACCTACCTCACAAATCACTTTAATACACTTATGTGTATAATTTATACAAATACATATATATATGTGTATGTGCATGTGTGAGTATGAGTATATTAAGAGGCAATTGTTGTCTTGCAATATGATAAAATACATGATTGCTAATTTTATAAATATATAAAAATACATTTTGATATAAATATAGAAGGTATCATTAAACTAGTTCAGACTCTCTTCCATGCCTAGACCTAGCCATAATGAGATTTCTTCATTATTAAGCTAAAATGTAGAATAGCATAAGTAAACACACTAACTCTCATCCTCTCTTTCACTCAACCAGCCACCTTCTTCTTCCTTCTTCAATCTTCACATTTAAATTAATTTTGTTATTTTGTTTTTTGTTGTTTTGTGGTGTGCAAATTTCTTCCAACTCCACACATAATCATTTTTCCTTCTCCCTAATTACCATTCAAGAACACTAATTATTTATTAAACACACACAAACCTAAACACTCAACCTCCTCCCCTTCACAATTAAAGAAAAAAATAAAATCATAAATATGAGATCCTAAACTCTAACAACATTTCCTATCTTCAATCTAAATTTTGAATTAAACAAGGCAAGAAGAAAAATAATTCTCCTTCCATTTCCCTCACCTCTCAGTGAAACACTACCTTTTTTCTCCAAATTTTAATTTTGTTTATCTCCTTGACACAACCTATCCTTCTTCACAAAGAATTTATTTGAAGATAAAGAAAGAACCAAAGGAAGGAATCTCAAGACTACTTGGTAGGTCATATTTTCATCTTCTTGTTTTGATAGATATTATTTAAATTAAAGATATAAAGATTTTACATTATACTTTGACTTTGTTACATTCTCTAAGACTCTCTATACAATGGCTCCTGTTGAATTGAAAGAGCTTAAGGAACAGCTCCAGGAACTACTGAAGAAGAAGTTTATTTGACCAAGTATGTCCTCATGGGAAGCCCTGGTGCCCTTTTTCAAGGATAAAGATGGTCCCTTACGAATGTGTATTGACTATCGAGAATTGAATAAGGTTACCATCAAGAACAAGTACCCAATATCCCATATTGATAAATTATTTGAACACTTTCTCCAGATGAGCATAGGATGCACTTATGAATCGTATTACAAACCTTGAAGAAGCATAAGTCGTATGCTAAGTTTAGCAAGTGTGAGTTTTGGGTGGAGAAAGTGATTTTCCTCGGGCATGTTATTGCTAGAGTAATGCCTTATAGCTAATTAGATTTGGCTTGTAATAACTACTCTTGTGTAAAAGATCTTATTTTCGCAATATGAATGAAATGGCCATCTTCTTCATATCCTCGTGAATTGTTTCATTAACAATCGACATGGAAGAAGTCTTTTAAATCATATAAGGCTATGAGACTAGGCCACGCATACGATGGTGATCATGAAATTAGTCTCCAGATATCTTGATCTTAAATTCTCCAAGTCGTAGAATCTTTGACACGAGGACATATTAAATTCAGACAGACTTGCACTAACGATGCATAGTCCAAGAAGTTGAATTATTGCTCGTTTCATGGGTAATCAGTGTAGTTGACACCTGTGCTTGTTAGAAGTACAAGTTCACTGAGAGACCCAACATAAAGAATTTCATGAGATAGCCGTAGTGGCATTCAGTGATGGATTATTCTCTATCTTACGATAATGTATATAATTAGTCCAAACTTGAGGGACCATGGTAACCTTATGGTAGATCCTTGTTCTTTGATGTGCGTTTTGATCACCTATTAGTGGATCACATTAGGTGTGAATTGGGTGCAAGCTATCTATGCACAAAGTTTTGTAAGGTCCAAGAAAGGATCCGTTTTCTCATCTTGATGAACGAGAATATCTCCTATATTTTCTATGATGATTCAATTTAAGAAAATCCTTGCACAAGGTGGTGTGTCAATTTTGAAAAGAGTTTTCAAAGTTGAGGATATAAATGAATCAATCATTAAAAATAGATGCATAGTTATGGGGATATTAAGGACGTCAAAAATATCTTAATCCTAGGCCACAATCGAGAGATGGAAACCGCAGGGACCGTATTTGCATGGTATGCGTAAGTAGATAAGGTTCACACAAATTAAGTCACCAATAAATTAGGTTCCATGGTCTTGAGGTTAGATATCGACTATGGAAATTGGGTACTCTCGAATTAATGGAGATTAATTCGATGAGTGATTAATTAAATTGTTGAATTAATTGTAAATCGTAAAAGTTATGGATCTATGTCTAATTAATTGATGAGTCTAGAGGGTCACACCCTTCCTCAATATTATCCTTAGGATGAATTTAATAAAAATTCTCTAATTAAATTAGAGAGAAATTGCCTAAATCGGTTTCAGGCTAAAAAAGAAAAATTTTGATTAAAAGTCAAATGTTTGATTCAAGTTAAAGTGGGTCTTTTTGAATAGACTAATTTGAAGTGTCAAATTAATTTAATTACATTAATTATTAATTTAATTCAATTAATTTTAATAGTTGATTTTAATTGGTCCAAATAGAAGAATTAGATTGGAGAAAGAATTTATTTTTATATATGCTAAGTTGGAAAATCATGTGGTATTTTAATTAAAATGTTAATGAAAATACTATATGAAATATCCTACTTGGGTGTCATGTGGGCAAACAGAATTTAAAAAGAAGAATTTAGATTCTTCCCTCCAACTTTCAGGCCATCTAAGGCTCCAAGTAGGATATAAATAACTACCATCACACTTTTTCTCCACCTCCTTGGCCAAAAATAAAAGAAGAAAAATCTAAAAGTTTTTAAAAGATCTCTCTCTCTTTCTCCAAAATAACTTCCTCTTCAACTTCTCCATTAGATCTTCATCCTTATGCATAGATTTAATGTAAAGCTTGAGAGGATTTGAAAGAGGAAGTGTAGATCAAGTATCAAAGATCTATGGTTGGAGATTATATCTAAATATGAGTCTAAGAGAGAATTTGAGAGATGAAGAGAGAATTGGAGGGAAACAAAATTTTTAGATTTTTTATCTCAAGTAAAATGGAGATGGCCGAAAATTTTGGTGTGTTGGAGAGGTGGTTATCACATGGTATTTAAAGTGTGATCCTTACCAACTTAGATACTTAGTTAGCAATGTAGTTTTGGAGGGAAGAATCTAGATTCTTCTCTTCAAAATATCTTAGCTTACATGGCATCCAAGTTGCAATCTATATGTATTTTAATTAACTAATTAATTAAAGTGTTACATAGATTATAATTTACTTTAAATACCAAAATTTATTTCTCTCCGATTTTAATTTATCTTCTTGAATCAATTAATTCAACTATTGAAATTAATTTAATCAAATTAACCATTAATTCAATTAGAATAATTTGACTCTTCAAATTAATTTATTTAAGAAGATCAATTTTGACTTAGGTCAAACATTTTGACTTTTAATGAAAATCTCTCTTTATTTGCTTAAATCCAATTTAGACGATTATCTCTAATCTAATTAGAGAATCTCCACTTAGATTCATACCGTGACTAAATCAAGGAAGGTGTGTGACCCATTAGGATCATCAATCAATTACACGTGGGTTCGTAACTCTTTACGATTTATAATTGATTAAACTATTTAACTAATTACCTATAGAATTAATCTCTATTAATTCTATAGTACCCAATTTCTATAGTCGATGTCTAACCACAAGCCTATGGAGTCCAATTGATTGGTGAATTAATTGTGGTGTGAACCTCATCTACTTACGCGTGCCGTGCAAATACGGTTCCTCCGTTTTCCATCTGCTAATTGAAGCTGGGGTTAAGATATTTTTGGCATCCCTAATAGCCCAGTAACTATACATTTATTCTTAATGATTGATTCGTTTGTGTTCTTGACTTTGAAAACTCCTTTCCAAATCGATACACCACCTTGCGTAAGGATTTTCTTGGATTAAATCATCATAGAAAACATAGAAGATATACTCGTTCATCAAGACGAGAAAACGGATCTTGTCTTGGAACTCACAAACCTCTATGTGTAGATAGCTTGCACCTAATGTGCATCTCATATGATATACTAATCAGTGATCGAGAAGCACATCAAAGAATAATGATCTACCATAAGGTTACCATGGTTCCTCAAGTCTACCGAATACCACTATGGCTATCTTATGAAATTCTCTATGTCAGGTCTCTCAGTAGACTTGTTCTTCTAACAAGCACCCACTAGCATGCATTAGTGTCAACTATACTGATTACCCATGAAACGGGGCAATGATTCAACTCCTTGAATCATACATTATTAGTGCAAGCCTATCTGAATCCAACATGCGCTCATGTCAAGGATTCTATGACTTGGAGAGTTTAAGATTAAGATATCTAGAGACTAGTTTTATGATCACCATCTCATGCGTGACCTAACCTCATAGCCTTTTACGATCTAGAGGACTTATTCTATATCGATTGTTGATGAGATAATTTATGAGGATATGAAGAAGATGGCCATTTTATTTATATTGCAAAAATAAGATTGTTTAAGAAGAGCAATAAAGAAAAAGCCAAATCTAATTGGTTGCGGGACACTACTCTAACAATTTCTTACTTACCCCAAAGCCAATTACTCATAGTCCTTAGGCCCATCTTCTCAAAATGTCTCTCATAAACTTTCTAGGTAAGTGGTTTAATTAGTGGATCTGCTACATTCTCTTCTGAGACAACGCCTTCCACTCTAATGTCACCTCTATCAATGATCTCCTGGATCAAGTGATAACGCCTCATTTTGTGCTTGAATTGTTGATGAGATCTTGACTCTTTTGCTTGCACGATGCCTCTATTATTGTCACAGAAGATGACAACTGGCTTGGCCATGCTAGGAACCACATCCAACTCT
>JACFYI010003820.1:858340-870311 GCA_014898755.1 Handroanthus guayacan | reverse complement strand
ACTTTGGGAAAGCCCCAGCAATCTTTTCGATCTATCTCTATAGATCCGTATTCCCAATATAAAAGATGCCTCTCCCAAGTTTTTCATGGAGAATTGTGTAGATAACCACGCTTTAGTATATTTTGACACTCCCACATCATTCCCAATGAGTAGGATGCCATTTACTTAAAGTACTAAAAACTACATTGTGCTGCCACTACATTTCTTGTACACACAAGGCTCATACACATTTTTGATGAAGCCAAACCCTTTGATTGTCTCATCAAAACGTATGTTCCGGCTTCGATATGCTTGCTTAAGTTCATAAATGGACCTTTGGAGCTTGCAAACCTTTTGCTTGCTTCCTTTGGATGTGAAGCCCTTTGGTTGCTCTATATAAATATCTTTATCAAGATTACCATTAAGAAAAGCTATTTTCACATCCATTTGTTATACTTCATAGTCATAATATGCAGCTATAGCGAGCAAAATCCTAATGGACTTAGGCATTGCAACAGGTGAGAAGGCTTCCTCAAAGTTTATACCCGGTCATTGGATATATCCTTTGACCACCAATCTTGCCTTATATGTTATAACTTCTTCATTAACTCCCAACTTATGCTTGAAGATTCATTTGCATTCAATGGGTACTATACCCTCTGGTGGATCAACTAAGGTCCAAACCTTATTGGAGTACATGCAGTCCATCTCGAAATGCATAGCTTATTGCCAGTGTCTCGAGTCCATGTCTAACATGGCTTTCTCATAGGTCTTTAGATCACTATCCGATTGACCAGTCTCATGAAGAAATCCAAACCTTTCAGACTCTCTCTTGATCTATTTAAACATTTTGGAAGGTTGTGTGTCTCGAGGTTTATTTGCTTTTATTGATTGTGGGTTTTGTTATTGGTTGTGAACTTCATCAAGTTCTACTATTTTACCTTTTCTATCAAATAGAAATTTCTTCTCCAAGAAGATAGAGTTTCTCGAAACAAATACCTTTTGTTTCGCAGGATTATAGAAGTAATAACTCGTAGATTCTCTGGGATAACCCACAAATATGCATAAGGTGTATCTAGCATCCAACTTATCTCCTAGTAGTCTCTTGACGTAAGTGGGAGACTTCTATACCTTTAAATAAGAATACGAAGGTGCTTTGTTATACCACATCTCAGTGGTGTTTTGGGCACCGACTTACAAGGTACTATGTTAAGTAACTTTGCTGCCGTTTCAAGAGCATAGCCCCAAAATGAAAGAGGAAGATCTGTGAAACTCATTATAGGTCATACTATATCCAACAAGATGCGGTTTATATGTTCCGTCACACCATTTAACTGTAGTGTAGCAGGAGGAGTCCACTGTGAGCGAAATCTATTCTCTTCTAGATAACCAAGAAACTCATTACTCAAGTATTTTTCTTCTTGGTCGGATCGAAGAATTTTTATACTTAGTTCAAGTTGTTTTTCTACTTTATTCTTATACACTTTAAACATTTCAAAAGCTTCAGACTTGTACTTCATGAGAAACACCCGCCCAAATCGTGTATAATCGTCCGTAAATGTAATGAAGTAATTCTAACCATATCGGGCACTAACTCTTAGTGGCTCGTATATATCTGTATGAACTAATTCTAACGATTTAGTGGCACATTTCGGTTGTCCAACAAACGGTGACTTAGTCATTTTTCCCTTCAAACAAGATTCGCAAGTCAGTAACTCCTCAATATTGCTTATAGAAAGTGACCCTGAGGCAACCAACCTACTTATCCCATTTTTGAAAATGTGCCCAAGTCTAGCATGCCACAAGTATGCTTGGTTATGGTAATATGATTTTCTTTTGTTCTCTTATTGAATTTGTAATAATGTATAGTTAAAATCTAGGGTGTAAAGCCCATTTCTCAATGTACCAGTAGCAATTAAAGAACCATCTTTAGAAAGAAAACACTTTTTATTCTTGCAAGAAAAGTCATAATTTTCTTTGTCCAACATGGGGATGGAAATGATGTTCTTCAATAAAGACGGTACAAAGAGATAATTATTCATTTCCAACTTTTGATTATTACATGCTAAAGTAACTAGGCCTAAGGCTTCGGCGTCAACTCTTGCACCGTTTCCCATCGTAAGGATCACATCCCCTTTACTTAGCCTTTTAGGTCTCTGCATCCCCTGCAACGACTTGCAAAGGTGAGAACCGCATGCAATATCAAATACCCATGTATTGTTGTTAATCGAATTAACTTCAACAAAGAACATACTATTTTTCAAAGAAGCCAAATATTTCTTACAATTCCTCTTCCAATGCCCAATCTCCCCACAATAAAAGCATTTATCCTCTTTAGGGTTGGCTTTTTTCTTGATTTTACCCGATAGTTTTGGAACTTGTTTCCCTTTAGAAGAAGAACTTTTCTTTTTCTCTTTCTCATCTTGCCCTTATGGGCCTTAGAGGTTGAAGCAATCAATACCGTCTTATCTTTCTTCATAGTAGACTCGATCGTGATAAGCATATTAACTAACTCATTAACTGTCACGTTGAGTTTACTCATGTTGAAATTCATGATGAGTTGGTCAAATGAGCTTGGCAATCATTATCCATAACGACATCAAGTTTCCCGAACTTTTCAATTAAAGAAATTATTTTCGAACCATGCTCGTGAACACTTGATCCTTCAACCATTCGTGCCCTAAACAATTCCTTGGAGGTGTTATAACATTCATAATGCATTTGCACTGAGTATAACTCATCCAAGTGCATGTGTATCTCACTAGTGTACTTCATGTGCTCGTAAGATTTTTGGAGCTCACTTGACATTGATGCCAACATTAAACATCGGATTTGAAGATCATCTTCCCGCCAACGATTGACAATTTCCCGTACATCTTCCGTTGTATCATCGGGGAGACTTTGTGTCAAAACATAAGTCCTTTTTTCGGAATCAAACATAATTTTTAAATTTTGAAACTAATCACTATAGTTGGGACCAGTAAGTTTATTAGCTTCCAAAATTGCGGAGAATGAATTTTTAGCCATTTGAAATTGTTGATTTCAAAAATCTACCAAAGCGAAGAAGAGAATATAAGCATTTATTCGTGCAATATTTTAAAACATGACATGGTCTTATATCATGAGTTACCTCCCATTATTTTCTTCAAATTTTATGCCCTCAATTATGGACATCCCACTAGACTTAGCCAATGCCACAATTGAACTAATTAAAAGAGCATCACATGTTTGAAGTAGTGATCATAGCTTTTCAAGTAGGCACGTCCCACGAGACGCAGCCAACGTGCCTATCCGATAGCATCTCATATCACATACTTATTGGTGGAAGGTATGGAATATTAAATCTTATTTAATTTGTCCATTAAAACTTAATAAAATTTTTCTTGCAAAAAATACTTAGACATTCTAAGTGAGGGATTTATTTCAAAAATTGCCAAGACCTCATCAATGTTTTATTTACTCTTATTTAGGTTATCTATCCTAAGCATGCGTCACCATACATCACAAGAACAATAATCATAAATAAGTAAATAAAACAACCTAGCATGCTCCTAGGGTGGATGATTATGAGCCTTGACTAAATAATGTACTTAGAGCCATACATATGTAATAGATCCTATCTATTACCTATGTATCACCATACATACATGACCTTTATGTCTTGAACTCTTTCATCTTCTTTTTCTTGATTACATAAAATACCATGCATACATGGCCTCCAAGCAAAAGAAAAAAAAGACTTCATTATCCTAAAACTACTCTCATTACAAGATGGAAAGGAAGCATGCAAGCCCTATTTGATCACAAACCTAATCAATAAATCAAATCATTAAAACCATTTTAATGATGCTCATAATCATCCCATATATCCATTCAATATCAAACATCCATCACATAAATGCTTGAAATTAAACAAACAACAATTAATTAAACATTCATCACATGAATATATAATTAAAAGCAAATTAGTGCATCATATGCCACTGTTTTGCCATTGGAAATTGTTTAATGTAAATCGTTAATTAAATGTGGTATTAAATTTGGTTTTAAATCATTTTAAGGTTTCTAAAACCCTCCAAAACTTAGGAATGATTTAAAACACTATGAGAGATCAAATTACATCAAGATTTGGATCAAAACTTCATTAGAACTTCTAATAGCAGATTCAAAATTTGTGTCGGGTCTGACCAGTAGCCCCCGTTCCAAAAATTCTAATAAATTTTTCTTGATTTCCAAAATCACCAAATTTGAACCTTAGGTTCTACACTCATTGTAGATTACTCAAAAAATCAAGAAATACGAAAACAACATCCATTAGAGCACGAAATGATTTTATTTTTGCAAGGTCAGTGCATAGATTAGATAATTCTCGGGTCTGAATGGCAGTGCATGTCCTAAGATTTTTAGAAAATTCTCCTTAACTCCAAAAATCACCAAATTTAAACCATAGATTCCCAACACATCGGAGATGGCTTAGAAAATTAAAAAGAACAAAAACAAAGCCATTTGGTACACAAGAACTTGTCAAACCCGAGAGTCATATGTGCATGTTTTTCCAAAAAACACCAACATGTTCTTAACACAATTTTCATGCTCTAATTGATGAAATTTTTATCGAAACCATACTAGATCTAATATAATACATGTATATTGATCTCATATAAGTTTTAAAACAATTTTAAAATAATTAATTTCATAAATCAACATTAATTTCACACCTAATCACAAGATGAACATCAACAACTCCAATCATTCAATCATATTGAATCTAAACATGCTAGATCATCATATAGCATCAATTATCACATAATTCACATAGATCCAAGCCATATACAACATCTACTATCCTCCAACTCATTAGATTGAATCAAGATCACTAGATTTAACATCAATCCATCACATGAATCAGTATATAATTGAATCTAAAATCTAGCTCATATGATTTGACTTGGACACCAATTGAAGGTGAAGATTAGGCTAAAATAAATCAAAACGCAGTGGAAAAACACATTCATCACCATGAATAGAAGCCAAAATCTTCATAGGATCTTTATATGAGACTAGAATTTAGATTAGAGAGAAGAAAACCAACCCTTGATGCCTTTAATTGAACTTGACCGAAAAATTCTCCAAGGAAACTGAAAGATTATTTCATTTCTTGATCAAGCTCTTGATCTTCTCTAATGCCTTGATCTTTACCCACTCTTAATGATTCCAATCCAATTCTTCAATTAGATTTCAAATCTCCCAAGGAATGATCAAGAAAAATGAAGAATTCCCCCAAAAACTTGATGAACACTGTGAGTTGCCCTTAAAAAACGTGATCAAGTTCTGATCAACAAATTTCATGTGGAATCACACCTCTAATGATAGATCTACTCTTCCTCTTTGATTATCACTCAAGATCTATGGTTAGAGATTAGATCTAAGTATGAATCTAAGAGAGAATTTGAGAGATGAAGAGAGAATTGGAGGGAAATAAAATTTTTGAATTTTTTATCTCAAGTAAAATAGAGATGGCCGAAAGTTTTGGTGTGTTGGAAATGTGGTTATCACATATCATTTAAAGTATGATCCTTGCCAACTTGGATGCTTGGTTGGCAAGGTAGTTTTGGAGGGAAGAATCTAGATGCTTCTTTTCAAAATATCTTAGCTTACATCGCATCCAAGTCGCAATCTATGTGGCATTTTAATTAACCAATTAATTAAAGTGCTACATAGATTCTAATTTACTTTAAATACCTAAATTATTTCCTTCCTATTGTAATTTATCTTTTTGAATCAATTAATTGAACTATTGAAATTAATTGAATCAAATTAACCATTAATTCAATTAGAATAATTTGACTCTTCAAATTAATTTATTCAAGAAGACTAATTTTGACTTAGGTCAATATTTTGACTTTTAGTCAAAGTCTCTCTTTATTTACTTAAATCTAATTTAGACGATTATCTCTAATCCAATTAGAAAATCTCCACTTAGATTCATATCGTGACTAAATCGAGAAAGGCGTGTGACCATTAAGTTTATCCATTAATTAGATATGGGTTCGTAACTCTTTATGATTTATAATTAATTAAACTATTTAACTAATTATCTATAGAATTAATCTCTATTAATTCTATAGTACCCAATCTCTATAGTCGATATCTAACCACAAGTCTATGGAGCCCAATTGATTGGTAAATTAGTTGTGGTGCGAACCTCATCTACTTACGCACGCCGTTCAAATACGATCCCTCAGTTTTTCATCTCCCAATTGAGACCTAGGGTTAAGATATTTTCGGCGTCCCTAATAGCCCAATGACTATACATCTATTCTTAATGATTGATTCGTTTGTGTCCTTGACTTTGGAAACTCTTTTCCAAATCTACACACCATCTTGCGCAAGGATTTTCTTGAATCAAATCATTATAGAAAACATAAGAGATACACTCGTTCATTAAGACGAGAAAACGGATCCTGTCTTGAAACTCACAAACCTCTATGCATAGATAGCTCATACCCAACGTACATCTCATGTGATCCGCTAATCAGTGATCGAGACACACATCAAAAAACAATAATCTACCATAAGGTTACCATAGTACCTCCAGCCCAAGGACTAATTATATGCACTATTGTAAGATAGAGAATAATCCATCGCCGAATGCCACTATGGCTATCTTATGAAATTCTCTATGTCGGGTCTCTCAATAGACTTGTTCTTCTAACAAATATCCATTAACATGCACCAGTGTTAACTACACCGATTACTCATGAAACGGGACAATGATTCAACTCCTTGAATCATGTATCGTTAGTGCAAGCCTATCCGAATCCAAGATGCCCTCATGTCAAGAATTCTATGACTTGGAGAGTTTAAGATCAAGACATCTAGAGACTAGTTTCATGATCACCATCATATACGTGACTTAGCCTCATAGCCTTATATGATCTAGAGGACTTATTTCATATCGATTGTTGATGAGATAATTTATGAGGATATGAAGAAGATGGCCACTTTATTTATATAGCAAAAATAATATTGTTTGCAGAAGAGCAGTAAAGATAAAGCCTAATCTAATTGGCTATGGGGCACTACTCGAACGGAGTTTTTTGGAAAATCGAATACATTAACCTCTTGGGTTTGATAAGTTTTTGTGCATTATATGGCTTTGTGAATCATCTGCCATGTGTTGGGAACCTATGGTTTAAATTTGGTGATTTTTGGAATCAAGGAGAATTTTCTAAAAATCTTTGAATATGCATTGCCAATCAGACCCGATAGTAGATTACACTCCGTACCGACCTTACAGAAATAGAATTATTTCTGAGTCATCTACAATGAGTTGGGAACATTTGGTTCAAATTTGGTGATTTTTGGAATTAAGGAGAGTTTATTAGAATTTTTGAAATGGTGGCTGCTAGTTAGACCCATGGCTAATTATTAATCAGCCACTTAAAATTTCAATGATGTTTTGATCAAATTTTTTATGTAATTTGATCTTTTGTAGTGTTTAAATCATCCTTAAGGTGTTAGTGGGTTTTAGAAAGCTTTCAGTAATTTAAAACTAAGCTTAATTCCACATTTAATAGATGATTTAAACAGCTTGTGACGCCCCCCGAAATCCCAGTGATGTGCGGACCCGAGACCTGAGGTGCATCACTCGCGTTCTATACAATCTAAATCCAATTCAAAAATTCAAATACAATAATTTAAACTAACTTACATAAAACCATCAATAGATTCAAACTAAGAACCATAACTTACTATTACATACCGAGAGTTCAAATATATAGGACAATCTAACTTAACATTACAATCCAACGTTCTGTACATATCATGAGTTCAAAAACATAATGTCCATCCCAAATGCCAACTAAGTCCAAAAGTGATCAATTTAAACCAAGATACAAATAGGGATATCAAAACCAAAATAAGCCATACTATCTATTAATGCTTCAATCATTTATTCATTCACATTCCCGGAACCTATATGTTAAATAGGGTCATGAGTCCACTGACCTAGTAAAATTTATAGCATACGAATGAAGACAAGAGTTGAAAGAACATGAGCATAACAAACAATAGGATAAGAATGTGATATAGATAACAAGCCAAGACGTTCAAACAATCAATATACATATTGGAAATAATTATCACATTCGAGTCAATAGGCTGAAACAAGTTATTTGGTAGGTCTATCACCCTTATAACTTCAACATAACATTTCTCCTTATCCCTTCAACTCCTAAAAGAGCTCATTCATTCGAAACGCACAGCTGATGTACGTGCGTAGGATAGCGCTTCAAAATTCTACCTCCAGAATTCATCCGAACTACCCGACAAATAGGGATTTCAAGGGTCCTAGTCGACAATCTGATATTGTCCAAGTTTGGTACCCAAGAAACTCCCCAAGGCCCACATTCATTCATTCGTATGGCTTAGAAAAGAAACGGATATTCAATAACCAATAAGCCGACAAGGCATTACGTATATGGCAAACAATAACAAATGACATTTCAATTAGGCCAATTGTATTTAATCGATCAATCGTTTCGAAAATTGGAATATGGATTAGGGAGATTACGTTTTAAAACTTTGTATTATGTTAAAATAGTTGGATATAGACTCAAGATATCAAGAAATAAAGTTTTAAAACTCAAAACATCAATTTTGGACCAATTCAAATTTTTGGACATGGCCGGGCGCTTAAGCGCTGGTGAACAGTAATTTTTGCACCAAGTGGGCGCTCAGATGTGCGCGCTTAAGCGCTCACTCTCGAGTTAAAATTCAATTTTTCGTCTTTTGATTTTCTTTAAATTTTTTATCTAAAAATACATTTTTGAGATTCTTATATATATAAAAGCATTTATATAATATCGTTTCAGATTTTGGTTTTAAAAATTTTCGAAAAATTGTTTTAACGTCCAATCCTACGGTTTTGTCCATATCTTTTGTTTCTAATCAAATTTTTAATTCGTTTCTCCTCTTAATCCATGATCCAACATTCAAGTTCAATCCCAAACATCGGTATATAGTTCAAGATGATTCAATAAGCTTTGGGATGGATTCATATTCAAGAGTTTGAGCATGTAATAGCAAGAATAGCAACAACAATCACAAGTTCACAAGCTCATAGAACATCATGTATTCAATAACTCAAAGCATGCTCGATAAATCAATAAGAAAGCTGGAAACTCATGCTCATGGAGAAAGGAATAAGCTATAAATCTTATCTCTCATAGCTTAAATCCAAAATGTGATCGATCCAAGCTTATAATCACACCTATAACCACATATATACATCCACATCAAACACTATCATATATGCCACTTATCTAATCTTAAACCACAAGCTTAGGGTCACTTACCAAGTATAGGATGAGAGCTCACACCCACAAGAATCTCCCTTAGCAAAATCAGTTAAAGTGATGGGGAAATGAGGTGAGGGAAGTTAAAATGCCTTAAGTAAAAGTTATGTTTCTGCAGAAATTTCTTATGGCCAATGAGACTTATTTATAGAGTAGAAATAGGGCTAAAATGAGAGAATTTCAAAGTTAAGGCCCCCTAGAACAATTCCCACAAGCTAGCCCACAATGTGTGGCATGTTAGGATAGATGGATTGATGGAGAGAAGCCAATCCATCACTTGGGATGGTGGCTGCAACTGCAATTTTGGCTGAGCTCTTTTGGTCAGATTTCCTTTTTCCTTTTCTTTCATTTTGAATGTCAATTGTGTTTAACTTTGGTCAAAATAAGTGGCTATGCATTGGGTTGGGTCTTGGCTTGTATTGGGCTTGTTTTATAAGCCAATTGGGCTTGTTTTTGGGTTGAGTCGTGACGTGGAATTGAAATGTATTGGTTCGAAATATTTTTGAATACGTAAAATGTGTTTTGGTTTTAAAACGAAGCTCGATTTTAAAATCAAATGCGTTTTCGGCAAAACGATGATTCAAAAGTTTTATTTAGGAAATTCTCGGGTATTACACTCTCCCCTCCTTAAAAAAATCTGGTCCCCAGATTCGTACCTTATTCGAATAGGTGCGGATAATTGTTCCGCATTTTGTCCTCATGCTCCCACGTGGCCTCCTCTACTTTCAAATTCCTCCAAAGCACCTTAACTTGCGGTATCCTACGATTCCTAAGCTCGCAAACCTAGAAATCTAGGATACGAATGGGCTATTCTATATATGAGAGGTCACTCTGGAGAGGTACTTCGAGATGTTCTATAATGTGCGATGGATCAGGATAGTACTTCTGAAGCTAAGACATGTGGAACACGTTGTGGATTTCAGTTAGGTTCGATGGAAGATCAAATCGATATGCTACAGGACCAATTTGTTCCAAAATCTCAAATGGTCCTATATATCTAGGGCTTAGCTTTCCAGCTTTGCCCATTTTCCAAATTTCGTTCTGGGGAGAAATCTTCAGAAAAATGCGATCTCCCATGTTAAATTCCAAATCTTTTCTACGTTTATCAGCGTAGCTCTTCTGGCGATCTTGATTCTTTCTTCTTCGTTCCTCTTGATGACCTGGACCTCATCTATTACTACTTAGATTATCTCAGGTCGCAGTGCATCTTTGTTTGAGCTCAAGGCGCTCTTAATCTCATCTATATCCCAATGAAGGGGTGATCGACATTTCCTACCATACAGAGCCTCATATGGAGCCATTTGAATCGAGGCCTGGTAGCTATTATTATAGGCAAACTCGACCAGCGGTAGGTGCCTATCCCAATTTCCTAAAAAATTCAGAACACATACGCATAGCATATCCTCCAGTGTCTGAATTGTCCTCTCTGACTGTCCATCAGTCTGGGGGTGTGCAGCAGTACTGAACAGTAACTCTGTCCTCAGATGTCCTTGTAGGCTTTTTCATAGCCTCGCTGTGAACTTGGGGTCCCTGTCGAAGACGATACTTTGAGGAATCCCATATAATCTTATGATCTCCTTTATATAAATCTCAGCGAGCTTTTCAACATTATATTGGGTCCTAACCGGCAGAAAATGTGCCGATTTGGTAAGTCTATCTACCATGACCCAGATGCTATCACATCTGCCTTTTACTATAGGCAAGCCTGTCACGAAGTCCATCGTGATTTGTTCCCATTTCCAATTTGGAATTGGGAGTGGCTGCAACTTCCCAAATGGCCTCTAGTGTTCTGCCTTCACAAGTTGGCAGGTCAAACATTTCTGAACGTACTCAATTACATCATTCTTCATTCCATCCCACCAAAACTTCTACTTCAAATCCTTGTACATCTTTGTTCCTCCAGGATGTAATGAGTACTTGGTCTGATGTGCTGCAGACAACACTCTTTCTCTCATCTGTGCAAGAACTACAATCCGATTCTTGAATCGTAACAACCTATCAGTGTCGATTATAAAATCAGGTTTCATTTCTCTCTTCAATTTTTGAACCCAATCGTCTTCTCCTTGGATTCTTAAGATCCACTATATAGTTCTGGATAGATGCTCATGCTTGCTAGCCTTCCCTTATGGCTTAGAGCATCTATAACTACATTTTCTTTTCCTGAATGATAAGCGAGAGTAAAATCGTAATCCTCCAAGAATTCCATCCACCGTCACTGTCTTAGATTTAGGTTCTTCTAGCTAAAGATATACTTTAGGCTTTTGTGGTCTGTGAATATTTCTATCTTAGCTCCATACAGGAAGTGATGCCATTTTGCTAGAGCAAAGACCACTGCTGCTAGTTCTAAATCATGAGTGGGATAGTTCACATCATGATTTTTCAGTTTTCGTGATGCATACGCGATCACTTTTCCATGTTGCATCAAAACACAGCCCAATCTTTCTTTCGAAGCGTTTGTATATACAGTAAATTCTTCTGATCCATCGGGCAGTGTGAGCACTAGAGCTGTGGTCAATCTTTTCTTTAATTCAGAGAAACTCTCCTCGCACTATTTATCCCAAACAAACTTCCTATCCTTTTGGGTTAGTCTGGTGAGTGGTCCAGCCAACTTGGAGAAATTCTGGATAAATTTT
>JACFYI010003820.1:838813-849604 GCA_014898755.1 Handroanthus guayacan | reverse complement strand
AAATTCAAACACAATAATTCAAACTAACTTATATAAAATCATCAATAGATTCAAACTAAGAACCATAACTTACTATTACATACCGAGAGTTCAGATATATAGGGCAATCTAACTTAACATTACAATCCAACGTTCTGTACATATCATGAGTTCAAAACATAATGTCTATCCCAAATGCCAACTAAGTCCAAAAGTGATAAATTTAAACCTAGATACAAATAGGGATGTCAAAACCAAAATAAGCCATACTATCTATTACATGGTTCAATCATTCATTCATTCACATTCTCGGAACCTACATGTTAAATAGGGTCATGAGTCCACTGACCCAGTAAAATTTATAGCATACGAATGAAGACAAAAGTTGAAAGAACATGAGCATAACAAACGATAGGACAAGAATGTGATATAGATAACAAGCCAAAACTTTCAAACAATCAATATACATATCGAAAACAATTATCACATTCGAGTCAATAGGCTGAAACAAGCTATTTGGTAGGTCTATCACCCTTATAACTTCAACATAACATTTTTCCTTATCTCTCCAACATAACATTTTTTCTTATCCCTCCAACTCCCGAAGGAGCTCATTCATTCAAAACGCACAGCCAATGTACATGCGTAGGATAGTGCTTCAGAATTCTACCTCCAGAATTCATCTAAACTACCCGACAAACAGGAATTTCGAAGGTCCTAGTCGACAATCCGATATTGTCCAAGTTTGATCCCCAAGAAACTCCCCAGGGCCCACATTCATTCATTTGTATGGCTTAGAAACTAAATGGATATTCAATAACCAATAAGCCGACAAGGCATTATGTATATGGCAAACAATAACAAATAACATTTCAATTAGGTATTCAATCGATCAATCATTTTGGAAATTGGACTATGGATTAGGGAGATTATGTTTTAAAACTTTGTATTACGTTAAAATGGTTGGATATGGACTCAAGATATCAAAAAATAGGGTTTTAAAACTCAAAATATCAATTTTGGACCGAGATTGGGGGCTCGAGCACACAAACGGGCGCTCAGCGCCCAAAACTCAAATTTTTGGACGTGGGCGGGTGCTTGAGTGCCCATATGGGTGCTTAAGCACTGGTGAACAGTAATTACTGCACCAAGTGGGCGCTCCAGATGCGCGCACTTAAGCGCTCACTCTCGAGTTAAAATCTAATTTTTTGTCTTTTGATTTTCTTTGAATTTTTTATCTAAAAATATATTTTCGAGATTCTTATATACGTAAAAATATTTATATAGCATTGTTTCGGATTTTGGTTTTGAAAATTTTTGAAAAATCGTTTTAACGTCCAATCCTACGGTTTTGTCCATATCTTTTGTTTCTAATCAAATTTTTAGTTTGTTTCTCCTCTTAATCTATGGTCTAACATTCAAGTTCAATCCCAAGCATCGGTATATAGTTTGAGATGATTCAATAAGCTTTGGGATGATTCATAATCAAGAGTTTGAGAATGGAATAGCAAGAATAGCAACAACAATCACAAGTTCACAAGCTCATAGAACATCATGTATTCAATAACTTAAAGCATGCTCGATAAATCAATAAGAAAGCTGGAAACTCATGGAGAAGAGAATAAGCTATAAATCTTACCTCTCGTAGCTTAAATCCAAAATGTGATCGATCCAAGTTTATAATCACACCTATAACCACATATATACTTCCATATCAAACACTATCATATATGCCACTTATCTAATCTTAAACCACAAGCTTAGGGTCACTTACCAAGTATCGGATGAGAGCTCACACCCACAAGAATCTCCCTTAGCAAAATCGGTTAAAGTGATAGGGAAATGAGGTGAGGGAAGTTAAAATGCCTTAAGTAAAAGTTATGTTTCTGCAGAAATTTCTTATGGCCAATAAGACTTATTTATAGAGTAGAAATGGGGCTAAAATGAGAGAATTTCAAAGTTAAGGCCCCCTAGAACAATTCCCACAAGCTAGCCCACAATGTGTGACATGTTAGGATAGATGGATTGACAGAGAGAAGCCAATCCATCACTTGGGATGGTGGCTGCAGCTGTAATTTCGGCTGAGCTCTTTTGGTCAGATTTTCTTTTTCCTTTTCTTTCATTTTGAATGTCAATTATGTTTAACTTTGGTCAAAATAAGTGGCTATGCATTGGGTTGGGTCCTGGCTTGTATTGGGCTTGTTTTATGAGCCAATTGGGCTTGTTTTTGGGTCGAGTCATGACGTGAAATTAAAACGTATTGGTTCAAAATATTTTTGAATACGTAAAATATATTTTGGTTTTAAAACGAAGCTCAATTTTAAAATCAAATGAGTTTTCCACAAAATGATGATTCAAGAGTTTTATTTAGAAAATTCTTGGGTGTTACACAACTCCAGTGGCAAAACAGTGGCATGTGATACTCTTTTAGCCTTTAATTATATGTTTATGAGATGAATGTTTAATTAATTATTGTGCATTTAATTTCAAATACATTTATGTGATGGATGTTTGATGTTGAATAAATGTATGGGATGATTATGAGCCTTATGAAAATTGTTTTAATAAATTGAATTATTGATTGGGTTTGTAATTAAGTGAGGCTTGCATGCTTTCTTTCCATCTTATAATAAGAGCAGATTTAGGATAGTGAGGTCTTCTTTTTCTTTCAATTGAAGACCATGTATGCGTAGACTATCTTGTGATCAAGAAGAAAAAGATAAAGGAGTTCAAGACATGAAGGCTATGTATACATGGTGATGCATATGTAATAGATAGGATTTATTCATTTAATTACTTACCTAAATCACTAAGTAATACACTAATGACTCTAAGTGCATTATTTGGTCAAGACTCATAATCATCTACCCCCAAGAGCATGCTAGGTTGTTTTATTTACTTCTTTATGATTATTATCTTTGTGATGTATGGTGATGCATGCTTAGGATAGATAGCCTAAATAAGAGTAAATAAAATATTGATGAGGTCTTGGCATTTTTTTCAAAAACCCTCACTTAGAAAGTCTAAGTATTTTTCACCAGAAAAATTATATTAAGTTATAATGGACAATTAAATTGGATTTAATATTCCATGCCTTCTACCAATAAGCAAGTGACGTGAGATGCTACCGAGTGGGTACGTTGGCTACGTCTTGTGGGACGTGCCTACTTGGAAAGCTATGATCACTACTTCAAGCATGTGATGCTTTTTTAATTAGTTCGATTATAGCATTGGTTGCATCTCGTGGGATGACCATAATTGAGTTAATTGTAAAGAAGAATTGGTGGGTCAAATTTAACATCAAATAATATAGATGGTTATGTCTCATGGGTTTATACGAAAGATGAGACAAAATATATTTAGAGATTGTATAGATGATGCAATTGGTAATGTAAGTTACCTACTTAAGAAGTTATTTGTAGATGGCTATGTCTCATGGGTCTATGAATAATTTTTAAGGGCCTTAAAACCCACTAAAAAATATGATTTCTTGAATTTTATGAGAGGTCATAAAATTTGAAGAAAATAGTGGGAGGTAACTTATGATACAAGGCCATATCATATTTAATAATATTGCACAAATATATGCTTATATTCTCTTCTTCGCTTTTTGTAGATTTTTTGAAACAACAAATTCAAATAGCTAAAAATTCACTCTTTGTTATTTTGAAAGCTGATAAACTCACCGGTTCCAACTATAGTGACTGGCTTAGAAACTTAAAAATTGTACTTGATTCCAAAAAGAGGACTTATGGTTTGACCCAAAGTCCCCCCAATACCATCTCCGATGATGTAATGCAAGACATGCGAAAAATCGTCAATCGTTGGCAGGAAGATGATCTTCAAACCTGATGTCTAATGTTGGCATCAATGTCAAGTGAACTTCAAAAGTCTCGCGAGCATGTGAAGCATGCAAATAAAATACACATGCACTTGGAGGAATTATACTCGGTGCAAATATGTTATGAACGTTATAACACCTCCAAGGAATTGTTTAGGGCCCAAATGATTGAAGGATTAAGTATTCACGAGCATGGTTTAAAAATAATCTCTTTAATTCAAAGCTCGAAAAACTTGATGTTGTTATGGATAATGATCTATATGTAGACCTAATCCTTCAATCATTGCCAAGCATATTTGACCAATTCGTCATGAATTTCAATATGAGTAAACTCAATGTGATGGTTAATGAACTTGTTAATATGTTTATCACGATCGAGTCTACTATGAAAAAAGACAAGACGGTATTGGTTGCTATAACTTTGAAAGCCCGTAAGGCAAGACGGGGAAGAAAAAGAAGAAAAGTTCTTTTTCTAAAGGATAACAAATTACAAAACCATCAGGTGGAATAAAAAAGAAAGCCAACACTGAAGAGGATAAATACTTTTATTATGGTGAGATTGGGCATTAGAAGAGGAATTGTAAGAAGTATTTGGCTTCTTTGAAAAATAGTATGTTCTTTGTTAAAATTAATCTTTTGATTAACAGTGACACATGGGTATTTAATAGTGCGTGTGGTTCTCACCTTTGCAAGACATTGCAAGGGATATAGAAGCCCAAAAAGCTAAGTAAAGGGGATATGACCGTGAGGATGGGAAACGGTACAAGAGTTAACACCAAAGTCTTAGGCTTCGTTACTATAGCTTGTAATAATCAAAAGTTAGAATTGAATAATTGTCTCTTTGTACCGTCTTTATTAAAGAATATCATTTCAATTCTCATATTGGATAAAGAAAATTATGAATTTTCTTGCAAGAATAAAAAGTTTTTTCTTTTTAAAGATGGTTCTTTAATTATTACTGGTACACTAACAAATAGGCTTTAAACCCTAAATTCTAATTTTACATTATTACAAATTCAACAAGAGAACAAAAGAAAGTTAGATGAACATAACCAAGCATACTCGTGGCATGCTAGACTTGGCCATATTTCCAAAAATGGGATAAGTAGGTTGGTTGCCTCGGGGTCACTTTCTATAAGTGACATTGAGGAGTTACCAATTTGAGAGTCTTGTTTAAAGGGAAAGATGATTAAGTCATTGTTTGTTGGACAACTGGAACGTGCCACCAAACTATTAGAACTTGCTCACAAGGATGTATGCGGGCCACGAAAAGTTAGTGCTCGAGGTTATTATAATTACTTCATTATGTTTACTGCCAATTATACATGTTTTGAACGAGTGTTTCTTATGAAAAATAAGTCCGAAACTTTCGAAATGTTCAAGGTGTATAAAATGAAGTGGAGAAACAACTCGAACTAAGTATAAAAACTCTTTGATTCGATCGAGGAGGTGAATACTTGAGTGATGAGTTTCTTGGTTATGTAGAAGACAATGAGATTCTCTCACAGTGGACTCCTCCTACAACACTACAGTTGAATGGTATCGCAAAACGTAGAAATCATATCTTGTTAAACATAGTATGATCTATGATGAGTTTCACTGACCTCCTTTTTTTTATTCTAAGGCTATACTCTCGAGATGGCAGCAAAGTTACTCAACATATTATCTTCTAAGTCGATGCCCAAAACACCACATGAGATATGGTATAATAAAGTGCCCTCATATTCTTATTTGAAGGTATGGGGATCTCCTGCTCATGTCAAAAGACTAGTGGGAGATAAGTTGGATGCTAGATTCACCTTATGCAAATTTGCGGGTTACCCTAGACAGTGTGTGGATTATTACTTCTATGATCCATTGGAGCAAAAGGTGTAGGAATGCCATATTTTTAGAAAATGAGTTTCTATTAGATAGAAAAAGCGAAGCAGTAAAACTTGATAAAGTTTACAATCAAGAAAGAAACCCACAACCAATAAAAGTAAATGAACCTCAAAGCACACAACTTTTCAGAAGGTCAGACAGAATCAGGAGAGAACCCAAAAGGTTTGATTTTCTTCATGAGACTGGTCAATCAAATAGCGATCCAAAAACGTATGAGGAAGTCATGTCAAACATGGATTCAAGATACTGGCAACAAGTCATGCTGTACTCCAATAAGGTTTGGACCTTAGTTAATCCACCAGAGGGTATAGTACCCGTTAGATGCAAATGGATCTTCAAGCGTAATTAGGAGGTAATGGAGAAGTTGTGACCTATAAGGCAAGATTAGTGGCTAAAAGATATACCCAGGGACCGGGTATAGACTTTGAGGAAACCTTATTGTCTGTTGCAATGCCTATGTTTATTAGGATTTTGCTAACCATATCTGTATATTATAATTATGAGATATGACAAATGGATATGAAATCGCTTTTCTTAATGGTAATCTTGATAAAGAAATTTATATGGAACAACCAAAGGGTTTCACGTCTAGTGGAAGCAAGCAAAAGGTTTGCAAGTTTCAAATGTCCATTGATAGACTCAAGCAAGCGTCTTGAAGTTGGAACATACGTTTTGATGAAATAGCCAAAGAGTTTAGCTTTTTAAAAAATGTGTATGAACCTTATGTGTATAAGAAATATAGTGGGAGCATGGTATAATTTCTAGTGCTTTCTGTAGATGACATCCTACTCATTGGGAATGAGATGGGAGCATTAGAGTATACTAAAGCAAGGTTATTGATACAATTCTCCATAAAAAACTTGGGAGAGATATCTTTTGTATTGAAAATACGGATCTAGAGAAATAGATCGAAAAAATTATTGGGACTCTCCCAAAGTTCGTATATAGATAAAATACTAAAGCGATTTAGTATGGAAGAATTCAAGAAGGGTTTCCTTCCTATGAGATATGAATTATATTTCTCTAAGTTTATGGCCCCACAGATAGAAGAAGAGAGACATAGGATGTCTGGAATGCCTTATGCCTTTGCTATAGGAAGCATAATATATGCGATGCTATGTACTAGACCCGATATAGCATATGCTCCAAGTGTTACGAGGTGCTTTTAATCCAACCCGGGTGAAAGTCATTGGAGTGCCATAAAGACAATTTGAAGTATTTGAGAAGAACTAAAGAATTGTTTCTCGTTTATGGCGATAGAGAATCAAAATTGGAAGAGTTTTCGAATTCTAGTTTCTAATCCTATATAGATGGCAGCAAATCCATTTCTGAATTTATATTTTGCCTTAATGGCAATACGGTTAGTTAGAAAAGTTTCAAACAAGATACCACCGTCGATTCTACCACAGAGGCAGAATATATAATAGCATCAGATGCTATAAAAGAAGGTATTTGGATGAAAAATTTCATCCAAGAGTTGGATATAGTTCCTAACATGGCCGGGCCCATTGTCATCTTCTGCAACAACAATGGAGCCATCGCGCAAGCGAAGGAGCCAAGATCTCATCAACGATCCAACCATATAATAAGGTGTCATCATTTGATCCGAGAGATCATTGATAGAGGTGACATTAGAGTGGAACAGGTTGCCTCGGAAGAGAATATAGCAGATCCACTAACTATATCACTTACCCAGAAGGTCTTTGAGAGACATCTTGAGAAGATGGGCCTAAGGACTATGAGTAATTTGACTTTAAAGCAAGTGGAAAATTATTAGAGTAGTGCTTCACAGCCAATTAGATTTGGCTTGTAATAATTACTCTTGTGTAAATGATCTTATTTTTGCAATATGAATAAAATAGTCATCTTTTTCATATCCTTATAAATTATCTCATCAACAATTGATATGTAAGAAGTCCTCTAAATCATATAAAGCTATGAGACTAGGTCATGCATATGATGGTGATCATGAAATTAGCCTCCAGATGTCTTGATTTTAAATTCTCCAAGTTATAGAATCTTTGACATGAGAATATCTTAGATTCAGACTTGCACTGGCAATGCATAATTCAAGGAGTTGAATTATTATCCCGTTTCATGAATAATCAGTGTAGTTGACACCGATGCAGGTTAGTGGATGCTTGTTGGAAGAACAGCTTCACCAAAAGACCCAACATAGAGAATTTCATGAGATAGTTGTAGTGGCATTTAGTGATAGATTATTTTCTATCTTACGATAGTGCATATAATTAGTCCCTAAACTTGAGGGACCAAGGTAACCTTATGGTAGGTCCTTGTTCTTTGATGTGCATCTTAATCACCTATTAGTGGATCACATGAGGTAAACGTTGGTTGAAAGCTATTTATGCATAGAGGTTTGTGGGTTCCAATAAAAGATCTGTTTTCTTGTTTTGATGAACGAGAATATCTCCTACAGTTTCTATGATGATTTAATTCAAGAAAATCCTTGCGCAAGGTTGTGTGTCGATTTTGAAAAGAATTTTCAAAGTTGAGAATACAAACGAATCAATTATTAAGAATAGATGCATAGTTATTGGGCTATTAGAAACACCGAAAATATCTTAACCCTAAGCCATAATCGGGACATGATAATTGGAGGGACCATATTTGCATGATATGCATAAGTAAATGAGGTTCACACAAATTAATTCATCAATAAATTGGGCTCCATGGGTTTAAGTTAGATATCGACTATAGAGATTGGGTACTCTCGAATTTATGGAGATTAATTCAATGAGTGATTAATTAAATTGTTTAATTAATCGTAAATCACAAAGGGTTATGAGCCCATATCTAATTAATTGATGAACTTAGAGGGTCACACCCTTCCTCGATATTATCCTCGGGACAAATTTATGAAAAATTCTCTAATTAGATTAGAGAGAAATTGCCTCAATTAGTTTTAGACTAAATAAAAGGAATTTTGACTAAAAGTCAAAATATTTGAGCGAAGTCAAAGTGGTCTTTCTGGATAGATTAATTTGAAGTGTCAAATTAATTTGATTAAATTAATTTTAATTGGTCCAAGTAGAAAAAATAAATTGGAGAGAGAATTTATTTTCATATATGCCAAATTGGAAAATCATGTGGCATTTTAATTAAAATGTAAATTAAAATACTACATGGCATATTCTACTTGGGTGCCATGTGGACCAATAGAATTTAAAAGGAAGAATATAGTTTCTTCCCTCTAACTTACATGTCATCTAAGTCTTCAAGTAGGATATAAATAACTATCATTATACTTTTTTCCACCTCCTTAGCCGAAAATAAAAGAAAAAAATTTGAAAATTTTTAAAAGATCTCTCTGTCCCTCCAAAATAACTTCCTCTTCAACTTTTCCATTAGATCTTCATCTTTAAGTTTAGATCTAATCTAAAGTTTGAGAGGATTTGAAAAAGGAAATATAGATTAAGGTTCAAAGTGTGAATCCACATACAATTAGAATAATCAAAGGTTGATTCAAGTTTTCAAACTCATAGTTTCTTGAAGATTTTGAAGCCATGGTTGCGGTTTTGGAGTTTTTAAGGCGCGATCAAGGAAATTCTTCAAGTGTTAGGGTAGATCAAGCCTTGGTTTGGATAATCAAGTGGATCAAAGTGTTGATCAAGTGGAAAAGAGAAACTTTCGGCCCTTTCTTATAGCTCAAGGCCAAACGAGTTATTTGATGCGATCAGGGTATTTTTCTCTTCTCTAAATCTAGATCTATACTCATATGGTGATTTTTGAAGATTTAGACTATTAATTTATGATTGATGAATGTAATTTTTAATAAATTTTGCTGCATTTTGGTTGTTTATGCCTTCACCTTTACCTTCAATTGTATCATGAGAAGGTATTGAAGCGGACCCAGTTAAATTAGAAGCTGTGGTTAATTGGAAAAGACTTGAAAATGTAATGGAGATACAAAGCTTTTTGGGTCTAATTGGGTATTATCGAAAGTTCATATGCAATTTCTTCAAAATTGTTGGGCCTCTCACCTGACTAACATAGATAGGGCAACCTTTTATTTGGACCCCACGATGGGAGAAAAGTTTTCTTGAACTAAAAAAATGACTGACATTTGCTCTGCTACTAACCCTTGTAGAAGGAATGGATGGCTTTACAGTATATACTAATGCTTCAAGGAAGGGATTGGGATGCGTGTTGATGCAGCATGGTAAGGTAGTTGCATACACTTCTAGAAAACTCAAGCCCCATGAGCAGAACCATCCCCATATGATTTAGAACTGGCAGCCATTTTGTTTGCCTTATCAAAGCGAAGACTTTAGCTATATGGGGTAACATTTGAGATTTTCACCGACCATTAAAGTTTCAAATATTTATTTAGTCAAAAGAACATGAATTTAAGATAAAGGAGATCATTAGAATTCCTAAAAAACTACGATTGCACTGTCTCATACCATCCTAGGAAAGCTAATGTAGTAGCTACTGCATTAAGTCGAAAGAGAGATATGAGTATTGGAAATAATGATGATCGTGGATAAAATGAGTCCTCAAGTGAGATGGTGGTTCTCGAATAATTCAAACCCTGATTTCTCATAGTAGAATGTCGAGCATTTCCTAAATTAATGATAGAAATTCTGGAAGCTTAAGATAAAGATGAACTAGTTAAGAAACTGAAACAACATGCTTTATCTCATAAAGAGTTTGAATTCCAAATTGACGAAAAGGGATTATTGACATATAAGCATCGAATCTGTGTACCTGAAACAATGAAGGAAAAGATATTGAATGAAGCTCATGCTATTAGATATTTGATTTATCTAGGAGAAAGTAAGTTGTATTGAGATTTAAAGCAAAAGTCTTAGTAAAACGAAATGAAAAGAGATATAGCAGACCACGTTCAACAATGCCTAACATGTCAACTTATTAAAACTGAGAACCAATGACCATCTGGGATGCTAGAACCTCTCCCAATTCCGAGTTGGAAGTGGGATTAGATATCCATGGATTTCGTGATAGGATTACCAAACATACCAAGGAAAATTCAATAGCAACTCGGTAATAGTGGACCAATGTAACGCCCCGGATCCTGGGGCACTTCCGCCCTAGGTCCGAAACGCTAC
>JACFYI010003820.1:805962-838713 GCA_014898755.1 Handroanthus guayacan | reverse complement strand
TTGAATACAAGGGTTTTAAAATTTAAATTAAGGGAATTTGTGGGGTCTCACAACCAATTAACAAAATTAGCACATTATCTCCCAGTCAATACTAGGAGTACCGTGGATTAGCTGGCAAAACCTACATTAAGGAAATTGTACGATTGCATAGGGTACCCCAGAGCATTGTATTTGATAGGGACCCCAAATTCACACACAGATTATGGAAGAGCCTACAAGGGCATTTAAGAACAAGGCTTCGGCTTAGCTCGACAGCACACCCTCAAAGGATAGTCAATCAGAACGAGTTATCAAAGTCCTAGAAGATCTATTAAAAGTGTGCATACTAGATTTTCCTAGAAATTGGAAGCGGCACCTTCTCCTCATAAAGTTTACATATAATAACAGGTACAATTTTCTATTCAGATGGCACCGTATGAGGCCATCCATGGTCGAAGATGTCCATCGCCTCTGCACTGGAATTTGGATGATGTCAAGAGCTGTGCTAATAAGGAACAAGGAGGATTAAGACTAAAAATCATTCAAGGAGGGATTAATATGGTCAACAGTATTAAACATCGACTGAATGTAGCTCAAAACCGACATAAAAGTTACGCTGATCGTTGCAAGAAGAATTTAGAGTTTGAAGAGATAAAGTTTTTCTATGTGTTTTTCCCCCCTTAAGGTGTTAGAGTAGTTCCCCACAGCCAATTAGATTTGGCTTTATCATCACTGTTCTTCTATAAACAATCTTATTTTTGCAATAAAAAAAAATGGCCATCTTCTTCATATCCTCATAAATTGTCTCATCAACAATCGATATGGAAGAAGTCCTCTAGATCACATAAGGCTATAGGCTAGGTCACGCATATGATAGTGATTATGAAACTAGTCTCTAAATGTTTTGATCTTAAACTCTCCAAGTCATAGAATCCTTGACACGAGGGCATCTTAGATTCGAATAAACTTGTACTAATGTGTATGATTCAAGGAGTTGAATCATTGTCCCGTTTCATAGGTAATCGATATAGTTGACACTGGTCTATGTTAGTGGGTACTTGTTAGAAGAACAAATCTACTGAGAGACTTGACATAGAGAATTTCATGAGATAGCTGTATTGGCATTCGGTGATGAATTATTCTCTATCTTACGATAGTGCATATAATTAGTCCTTAGACTTGAGGGACCATGGTAACCTTATGGTAAATCCTTGCTCTTTGATGTGCGTCTTGAATCATATGATATACACATTGGGTACAAGCTATCTACGCATAGAGGTTTGTGAGTTCCAAGACAAGATTCGTTTCATCGTCTTGATGGACGAGTATATCTCTTATGTTTTCTATGATGATTTGATTCAAGAAAATCCTTGTGCAAGGTGGCGTGTCGATTTGGAAAGGAGTTTCCAAAGTTGAGGACACAAATGAATCAATCATTAAGAATAGATGCATAGTTATCGAGTTATTAGGGATGCTTAAAATATCTTAATCCTATGCCACAATCGGGAGATGAAAAATGGAGAGATCGTATTTGCACAGCTCATGTAAGTAAATGAGGTTCACACCACAATTAATTTACCAATAAATTGGGCTCTATAGGCTTGTGGTTAGACATCGACTATTGAGATTGGGTACTATAAAATTAATAGAGATTAATTCTATAGGTAATTAGTTAATGGTTTAATTAATTATAAATCGTAAAGAGTTACGAGCCCATATCTAATTAATTGACGAACCTGATGGGTCACATGCCTTACTCGATTTAGTCACGGTATGAATTTAAGTGGAGATTCTCTAATTGGATTAGAGATAATCGTCTAAATTAGATTTAGGCAAATAAAAAGATATTTTGACTAAAAGTCAAAATATTTAACTTAAGCCAAAATTGGCCTTCTTGAATAGATTAATTTTAAGAATCAAATTATTTTAATTGAATTAATGGTTCATTTGATTCAATTAATTTCAATAATTGAATTAATTAATTCAAGAGGATTAATTAAATAAGGAGGGAAATAAATTTAGGTATTTAAAGTAAATTAGAATCTATGTAGCACTTTAATTAATTGGTTAATTAAAATGCCACATAGATTGCAACTTGGATGCCATGTAAGCTAAGATATTTTGAAGAGAAGAATCTAGATTCTTCCCTGTAAAACTACCTTGCTAACTAAGCATCCAAGTTGGCAAGGATCACACTTTAAATACCATGTAATAACCACCTCTCCAACACACCAAAATTTTTAGCCATCTCCATTTTACTTGAGATCTAAAAATCTGAAAATTTTGTTTCCCTCCTTTTCTCTCTTCATCTCTCAAATTTTCTCTTAGATTCATACTTAGATCTAATCTCTAACCATAGATCTTGAGTGATAATCAAAGAGGAAGAGTGGATCTATATTTAGAGGTGTGATTCCACTTGACATTTGTTGATGAAAAGTTGATCATGTTTTTTAAGGGCCACTCACGGTTTTCATCAAGTTTTTGGAGGAATTCTTCATTTTTCTTGATCATTCCTTGGGAGATTTGAAGATCTAGTTGGAGAATTGGATTGGAATCATCAAACGTTGGTGAAGACCAAGTCAGAGAAGGTCAAGAGGTTGATCAAGAAAGGAAATAATCTTTCGATTTCCTTGGAGAATTTTTCGGTCAAGTTCAATTAAAGGCATCAAAGATTGGTTTTCTCCTCTCTAATCTAAATTCTAGTCTCATATAAGGATCCTATGAAGATTTAGGCTTCTATTCATGGTGATGAATGTGTATTTCCGCTGCATTTTGATTTATTTTAGCCTAATCTTCACCTCCATAAGGAATTAAAAGAATTGGAAAAGGATGAAAGTTCGCCCAATGTTTTACGGGACCTTTTGAGATTATAGAAAAAATCGGAACCGTGGCCTATAGGTTGACACTTTCATCTAATCTCATTGCTATACACGATGTGCTCCAGTAGCCCAACTATGGAAGTATTATCCGGATCTATCCACATGCTGCCGCATAATAATATACTCCTGAAAAGTAATCCTTCATATGAAGAACAACCCATCTGCATCCTATCAACAAGTATGAGAGCTGCAAAATCAAAAGATTTCCCAAGTCAAAGTCCTATGGAGAAACTCATTAGTGGAAAAAGCCACATGGGAGCGTGTGGATGAAATGTGCAATTGTTATCCACATTTATTTTCGTAATAGGTAAGAATTTAGGGACCAGATTCATTTTAGAGGATTCGTATGTAGTACCCTGAAAATTCAACCAATATTATAGGAGGCGAGAATTGAACCGATCAAGTCTTGTGAATAGCAAAACTCTTGGCTAAGGTGAGGAATATTAACCTAAAGATTTGGATTTAAGGCAAAAATTTCTATGTTTATCATGCTTCCCATGATTTTTATGAGTATGAATTACTTGGTTATTTTGTGTTTGTTAACTTTCAAGAATTTCAAGTTAATTTGATCATTTTGTGTTAGATACATTTTAGTTTGAATAGTTCAAATCATGTTCGAAAGTTGGACTATGGTTACATATGTTATTTTTTAAAACATATATTTAATTAAGATTAAGTATGGAAGTTTTGATGAGATAGCTTCTTCAAATTTTTGATGTAATAAAATCAAGAAAATCCCTATTATATGTGCCCAAAATTTTCAGCCCTCACGTACTTGGAGTGTCCTTACCTCTAAAAATTAGGATGTTTCTTATTTACAAATAATATTAACATTAATATTATTTTCATGACAAACTACATTTTTTTTAAAATAATTTAGAGGTAATAGTCATTTTAATCACTATCTTATGAAAATTCCATAATAATAATAATAATAATTCTTCCTTAACCAGCTATTGGCCATACGCACGGGAGAGAGAGAGAGAGAGAAAGAGAGTAATTTTTTTTTTCACCTCTCCATTGTAGTGCCCCTTGTCCCATATTGGGAAAATGAGGAATAAGTCACTATCATATAAGATGTAGCTAAAAAATTTATGTGCAACTATCGGATATCCCTTTTGAGCAAGTTGTTCATAGCTCAATTTCAGGTTGTGCATGATAGATTCTAATGCAAATCTCGCTCCTTCTCAGCCCCCTACACCTGGGGCATGACAAATGGCATCAGAACCAATCACTAATCGAAGAGAGCTAAGTGCTACGCATATGGGAGCCACCTTTGAGCCTACAAGGCAAAGTGTTACATGGACGGGAGCCACCTCTTGAGCCTGTAGGAACAACCTCTAGAGTTCCAATATTTGGTGAGCGATTCTTGTCTCTGTCATACCGCAATAATACATTGCATTCTAAAGGATGGGTTTTTTTTTCTTTTTTTCTTTTTCTTTTTCTTTTTTTTATAAATGCATTCTAAAGAATAGGTTATTGTAGTGCCTCTTGTCCCACATTAGGAAAATGAGAAAAAAGTCACTATCCATATAAGTTGTAGTCAAAGAATCTACATGCAATCATTGGATATCCCTTCTGGACAAGTTGTTCATAGTTTAATTTCAAGTTGTGCATGGAGATTCTCAAATAAATCTCACACCACCACTCCTTTCATCACCCATGCAGCAACTCATCCTCCTCTCACTTGCCTCTCACAGAGCAAGATCAAGATTGTAACGTCCTAGATCCCGAGGCATTTCGCTTCGAGATCCGAAGTGCTACTCGCAACGGATAATCATTCCAAAACCAAACAGAAACTAACATAAAGTATTCACACTAAATCCCAATAGAAGAATATCATTACAGGCCATTAAATTCTAACATACAATCTCATAACTTAATATTCTAAATTTACAGACTGGAATCTCCAAAATTTATTACAAAATCCAGATTACAAGCTAAACCTATCCATGGATCAAACGAGAACTTAACTAAACCAAAATATCACATCCGGATATTCTCACTATTATAAGCCAACAATCTATATACTCTTATCAAATCTTAAATCAAAACGTTCAACATGTCCAGGTACATACTTATATACATCAATTCCCAAGTGAATGCTGTATACTAACACCAGGTTCAGTCACTAAATCCATGGTTTATACAAAGCTTCAATCGGTCAATCATTGGTTTAGAAACCTACATGATATTACGGAATCATGAGTCCACTGACCCAATAAAACTTATGGCGAAAATTTAGGAACAGAAGAGTGTGAATGGAAAAATAGGATAGTAATAGACAAGAATGTGATTCAGTAAAACAGTACAGTATAGTCAGGACAGTGATATCAAATTGATAACGGTAAACAGTAATTATATTCAAGTCATTTAAGGTTGAATCAAGTAGTTTTGGTAGATTTATCACCTTTGTATCTTCAAACAGATTCATCCTTATCCCTCCAATACTCTCGTAAGAGCCAGTACAGTAAAAGTACTGTAGACTATTCACGTGCTTTAAGGTAGCCGTTCAGAACCCTAACTCCATGACCCATCCAGTCTATGCAACAATAAGGGATTCCCGAGGGTCCTGATAGTCAATCCAATATTGCGCGTATCAGATACTTCTGAAAACCTCCAGGGCCCAACAGTAATCATTCAGGCAGGTTCAGGAACAGTTAGTCATTTCGGGTATATCAGTAAGCCTTTACGGCACAGTGTTTGATTGACCAATAGTATTAAATAAATGATTAAGAAATTTGGCCAATCACATCAATTAAACAAATCGGGATTTAGAATCATGAACTGTAGAGAACAAATGGATTAGAATTGAGATCATAGACTGTAGAGGACAAATAAATCGGAATTGGATCATAGACTGTAGAGGAGAAATAAATCGGAATTGGGATCATAGATTGTAAAGGACAAATAAATCGAAATTAGAATCATAGACTGTAGAAGATAAATAAATCAAAATTAGAGGACAAATAAATCGAAATTAGAATCATAGACTGTAGAAGATAAATAAATCAAAATTAGAGAACAAATAAATCGGAATTAGACTATGGACCAGAGGAGTTTTCATTTGAGGTCTTCATCTTATTAAAGGGGTAAAATACGAGAGAAATTATTTGGAATAAATATAAATTTCAAATTTATTTTATTCGAACATTGGCTAAAAACCTTACTCGGATAGTAAAAATAATTTTTGTTAATAGGTACAGGGTTTAAATTTAAAGATATTTCATTTAGAGAAAAATAATATCAAAATAGCTCCAAATCAATATTTTTTTAGTGGCAGTTCACTTTTCGATTACTTTAAAAATTCATCTTAATGAGTTAAAATCTGTATTTTAACTCCATAAATAACTAAACTCAATAATCTTTCTAATGGTATATTTTTCGGGTTAATTCGATGAGGAAAAGTTTGATTTTTAAAATTTGAAAAGTAGAAGTCGAGGCAGAGTCAATCCAGTTTCCCAAAAATCTGGCGGGTCATGTTCTAAGGATGTTTTTTGCCATAATTTTCCATATTTTTGAGTGAATCTAAATTCTAATGTTATTTAAACTTAAAGACGTTTCCAACGGTATATTATATGAGTCATTTGGATGAGAGGAAGTCAAGTTTTCAAAGCCCCGAAGTTGAAGATAAGACAGAGACGTCACTGGAATATGGCAGAAGTGGCAGTCGGCCTTCCGAGGCCATTTTTGCTCATTTTCTTCTTTTTTTTCATAATTCTTGATTCTAAAGGCATCTACACTCAAAGAGGTTTCCAACGGTATATTATATGGGTTATTTGGATGATTGGAAGTCGAGTTTTGGCAGTTAAGAAGTGAAGGGTTGTGCTGGGCGAGGCTTACACGAGAGGCTATCAGTTTTCTTACATTTTTAAATGTTCAAGTCCTCCTCTTTTAGTCCATGGTCTATGGGATAATTTCAGCACGACCATAACGAAGATGTCAAAATGTTCACAAGACATAAGATCATTATTTCAAGGTGTTGAGCTCATATTTAACAATAACAATGATCAAGGCACTAAGCTCAAATAACAATAACAACAAGATCATGAATACGATAAGCTCAACATAACAAGACGAACAAATCATGGAGAGACATATATAATCATGTGAAAGGAAGATGAGGTTCCATAAGTCTTAATTGTTCAAAGCTTAAATCCGTAAATATACTCCAAGTTTTTTGAGTTTGATCAACCGTTTAAAATGCCTAAGCCAAACCATAAGTTCTTATATCAAACTCTAAATCACATATCAACATAATCTTATAAACATAAATCAAGTCTCGACTTACCAAATGGTAGAGAGTATACCACCTAGATTTCCCCCTTGGTTCCCTTAATGTTTGAAACTTATAATGTGTAGGCGTGTCAAGAGTGAAGTTGCCGAGAGAGAAAAGAAAAATGTGGTAGGAAGGCTGCAAGTTTTTCAGATTTTTGAATGGACAAACATCAATGTATTGAGCCTCACCAAACATTTATAGTGTATAAAATTTTTCAAACACTTGGCTCAAGTTTTTGTGAATTAAAATAAGCCACATTCTTACTGACTTTTACCCACCATTATGGCCTTCCTTGCCTCCCAATTCGGCTGCCACTCCTCAGATTTTTAAAATCTGATTTTGTGCTTTTTTTTTTTTTTTTTTTTGAAATGTCATAACATGGGTTGAAAGTTGTGGGCTGATTTTGGGGCAATGTTTGGTTAATTCTTGGGCTAAATTGAGGTTTATTGGGCCGAAAAAATTGAAAAAATCGGGGCCCCAATCGAGAGAAAATGGTTGGATCGAGTGAAACTTGTTTTTAAAATAAAAAATTTTTCGTTTTATTGAAATCGGTTTCATTTTACAAAATTGATGATTCGAAATTTTAATTAGAAAAATCTCGAGGTGTTACACTTTCCCCTTTAAATGAATCTGGTCCCCAGATTCTTACCTCTATGCGAATAGGTAGGGATATCTATTTCCCAGGGCATTATTACACTTCCAAGAGATCTTAACTTAGAGCATCTTACGATTCTTAAGTTCTTGAGCTTAAAATTCTAGGATTCGAACATGTTGCTTTACTTACGTAAGGCTTCTTTGGATGGACAGTTTGGTAGGACAAGTGGCAATTTCTTATTTCTCCATTATCACAGGTGAATTCAGATACTTAATACATGTTTAAATTTCATATAGGATTTTCATAAATTTTAAAGTTGAACCTATTCGCTCAACTCACATAGTTGATAAAAAGAAGGCGCAGTTCTAAGACTAACTAAAGCTTGGCAATATCTCGGACTAATGTATTATTTTTCGCTCCTTGCGTAAGGTCCATCCCTTGTTCTCTCGCTAATACATCAATTCGGGTTTCAACCCATCAATGAACTTTTTCTTTTGTCCTTTACTCTTCGTCTATCAAGATATGCGAGGCGTACTAGATCATCGGATTATTTTGCCTCATACATTATTACCGATAGAAATCCTTGAATCAGATTTATGAACTCTTTCATTTTTTTACCTTTCTTGCTACTTGTAGAAAGTATTTTTCCATTACTCTGCTCTGATTATCTACAAGTCTATATGATCCCTTTTTATGATTCCTTATTTGCTCTACAACATATCACCAATTCTATACTGTTTTTTTCTAAAAGAAAGGTAGTATATCTAACCTGGGGTTCTTTTGAGTATTTGAATACTTAGAGAATTTTCTCAACTTCTCCCAATCAGGCCTTTACTTTCTTATTATCAAGCCCTTCAAGCTTGGGCAGTTTAAATCTCAAAAACCTAGTTATCGATTGAACCTTTAACTTTTTCTTACTAGCTCGTTCTAAGTTAGCCAACTGTCATTATTAGTTTACAAATGGTTGTAAACCTATTTATCATTAGGGAGTTCTCTTACGTGGCATCTCTTGGGTAAATTGTCCTCTGTATTCATTGGGTTTTCCCCACATTTCCTCAAACAAAACTCATTTCTCGCCTATCACGTTTCTCAAGGAGTTTGTTTGATAAGGTTTCTATACTTGTCACCAAATTTATCAAACATTGGTCCATGACATTCTTTAGTATCAATCCAATGCTCAAGACTCATAATTCCATGACCACGAAATATACCATCAAAGCTCAAGATTGGCAATACTAAAATCCGATTTTCATTAAGTTCAAAATATCCTTCATTAATTAGCAAAAGCCTGGTTACTAATTCACCTCACAAAACAATCAAAGAAAATGGTTACATAACCACTGCCATATCATGCCTAGTTTTCATTATTACCATCATCACTAGGCTCTACAAAATTTGGCATTCTTGAGGTTGCCACTCACAAGTGCTTATGCTCCTAAATCCCTAACACACATATATATATATATAGATGTGTTTATCATTTCAACTTCCAATCAATCTTAACTTAATTAGAATCCTTTGTCTCTTTGTTTTCTTATCCAGTATTTACCCCGACAATACTCCCAACATTCTTAGCATCGCACAACCTAATTTCGTCCCTTCTTGCTAGCTGTCCCTCAGTCCAAGCTAGCGCTTCATCACTTTCCTCTAATTCCTTATTAAAAGTCCTATTCATTTACTTTCTTGATTGTCCCACATGGGGACTATATTTCAATTCCTTTATTTTAGTCAATTTTCGCTTTTCCCAGTTCATCCTATCCAAGACATTATCAATAATCGCAATTGGCTAGAAAAATCGTGAATATAATAATGAATTTATCTTAACTCCAACGTTTCCTAAATCCTATAATCAACGATATACCAAAGCTTTGTTCCTTTGTTTATCTCTCCCTAAGGTTAATACTTAACCCAAAGCAATTTGACGTCATAAGCCTATCTTAATTTTCTAAAATCAAATAGTTAATGCATAATTATAGCAGTTCACAACTTGGTAGGCCTCCTAATTGCAATTTAATACATTTAAGCGTTACCCATCACCAAATAATCATAACTTAATATAGTCCAATCCTATGACATAAGTCCAAAGAAGTTCTTATCTCAAGAGTCAGATTCCGGCATTGCGATATAACTGGCCTAGGACCGCCCACTAGGCGTTGGGACTCTAGAGGTGGCTCATACGGGCTCAAAAGGTGGCTCCCGTACATGTAGCACTTTGCCCCACAGGCTCAAGAGGTGGCTCCCATGCATGTAGCACTTTGTCCTGCATAGCACTTAGCTCCTTTTGACTGCTGGTCGACTCTGATACCATCTGTAACGCCCCAGATCCGAAGTACTACTTGCAACGGATAATCATTCCAAAACCAAATAGAAACTAACATAAAGCATTCACACTAAATCCTAACAGAAGAATATCATTACAAGCCATTAAAATTCTAACATACAATCTCATAACTTAATGTTACAAATTTACAGACTGGAATCTCCAAAATTTATTACAAAATTCAGATTACAAGCTAAATGTATCCATGGATCAAACGGAAACTTAACTAAACCAAAATATCACATCCAGATATTCTCACTATTACAAGCCGACAATATATATACTCTTATCAAATTTTAAATCAAAACGTTCAACATGTCCATGTACATGCTTATATACATCAATTTCCAAGTGAATGCCGTATACTAACACCAGGTTCAGTCACTAAATCCACGGTCTATACAAAGCTTCAATCGGTCAATCATTGGTCTAGGAACCTACATGATATTATGGAATCATAAGTCCACTAACCCAGTAAAACTTATGGCGAAAATTTAGAAATAGAAGAGTACGAATGGAAAAACATGACAATAATAGACAAGAATGCGATTCAGTAAAACAGTACAGTACAGTCAGGGCAGTGATATTAAATCGATAACGGTAAACAATAATCACATTCAAGTCATTTAAGGTTGAATCAAGCAGTTTTGGTGGATCCATTACCCTTGTATCTTCAAACAGATTCATCATTATCCCTCCACTACTCTCGTAAGAGCTAGTACAGTAAAAGCACTGTCGACTATCCACGTGCTTTAAGGTAGCATTTTAGAACCCTAACTCCAGGGCCCATCCAGTCTACCCAACAACAGGGGATTCTCAAGGGTCTTGATAGTCAATCCGATATTGCCCGTATCAGATACCTCAGAAAACCCCCAGGGCCCAACAGTAATCATTCAAACGGGTTCAGGAATAGTCAGTCATTTTAGATATATCAGTAAGCCATTACGTCACACTATTCGATTGACTGACAATATTAAATAAATGATTAAGAAATTTGACCAATCATATCAATTAAACAAATCGAGATTTAGAATCATAAACTGTAGAGAACAAATGGATCAGAATTGAGATCATAAATTGTAGAGGACAAATAAATCAGAATTGGATCATAGACTGTGGAGGACAAATAAATCGGAATTAGATAGACAAATAAATAGAAATTGGATCATAGACTTTAGAGGACAAATAAATCAGAATTGGGATCATAGACTGTAGAGGACAAATAAATCGAAATTGGACTATGGACCAGAGGAGTTTTCATTTGAGGTCTTCATCTTATTAAGGGGGTAAAATATGAGAGAAATCATTTGGAATAAATGTAAATTTCAAAATTCATTTTATTCGAACATTGGCTAAAAACCTCACTCAGATCATAAAAATGATTTTTGTTAATAGGTATGGGGTTTAAATTTAAAGATATTTCATTTAGAGAAAAATAATATCAAAATAGCTCCAAATCAATATTTTTCTAGCGGCAGTTCATTTCGATTATTTTAAAATTCATCTTAATGAGTTAAAATTCGTATTTTAACTACATAAGTAACTAGACTCGATAATATTTCTAATGGTATACTTTTCGGGTTAATTCGATAAGGAGAAGTTTGATTTTTAAAATTTGAAAAGTAGGAGTCGAGCCAGAGTCAATTTAGCTTCCCGAAAATCTAGTGGGTCATGTTCTAAGGATATTTTTGGCCATAATTTTTCATATTTTTGAGTGAGTCTAAATTTTAATATTATCTACACTTAAATAGGTTTCCAACGGTATATTATATGAGTCATTTGGATGAGGGAAAGTCAAGTTTTCAAGGTCGAGAAGTTGAATATAAGACAGAGATGTCACTGGAATACTGCAGAAATGGCAGTCGGCCGTCCGAGGCCATTTTTGCTCGTTTTCTTTCTTCTTTTTATAATTTTTGATTCTAAAGGCATCTATACTGAAAGAGGTTTCCAACAATATATTATATAGGCTATTTGGAAGAGTGAAAGTCGAGTTTTGACGGTTAAGAAATGAAGGATTGTGCTGGGCGAGGCTTACTCGAGAGGCTGTTGGTTTTCTTACGTTTTTAAATGTTCAAGTCCTCCTCTTTTAGTCCATGGTCCATGGGATAATTTCAGTATGAGCATAAGGAAGATGTCAAAATTTTCACAAGACATAAGATCATTATTTCAAGGTGTTGCGTTCATATTTAACAATAACAATGATCAAGGCACTAAGCTCAAATAACAATAACAACAAGATCATGAATACGATAAGCTCAACATAACAAGACAAACAAATCATGGAGAGACATATATAAGCATGTGAAAGGAAGATGAGGTTCCATAAGTCTTAATTGTTCAAAGCTTAGATCCGTAAATATACTCCAAGTTTTTCGAGTTTGGTCAACCGTATCAAATGCGTAAACCAAACCATAAGTTCTTATATCAAACTCTAAATCACATATCAACATAATCTTATAAACATGAATCAAGTCTCGACTTACCAAATGGTAGAGAGTATACCACCTAGATTTCCCCCTTGGTTCCCTTAATGTTTGAAACTTATAATGTGTAGGCGTGTGAAGAGTGAAGTTGCCGAGAGAGAAGAGAAAAATGTGTTAGGAAGGCTGTAAGTTTTTCAGATTTTTGAATAGACAAACATCAATGTATTGAGCCTCACCAAACATTTATAGTGTATAAAATTTTTTAAACACTTGGCTCAAGTTTTTGTGAATTAAAATAAGCCACATTCTTACCGACTTTTACCCACCATTATGGCCTCCCTTGCCTCCCAATTCGGCTGCCACTCCTCAGATTTTTAAAATCTGATTTTGCGCTTCCTTTTTTTTTTTTTGAAATGTCATAACATGGGTTGAAAGTTGTGGGCTAATTTTGGGGCAATGTTTGGTTAATTATTGGGCTAAATTGAGGTCTATTGGGCCGGCAAGATTGAAGAAATTGGGGCCCCAATCGAGAAAAAATGTTTGGAACGAGTGAAATTTGTTTTTAAGATAAAACGTTTTTCGTTTTATTGAAATCGGTTTTATTTTACAAAATTGACGATTTGAAATTTTAATTAGGAAAATCTCGGGGTGTTACAAAGATAAAGATAGAGAGAGAAAATTTTTAAACCCAAGGGATAAAACAAGCAAGGGCACCAAGGTAAAAATAGAAAGCTACCACACAAAACTTACCTTGCGTGGCTGTTTTAACTCTATACAAAGGAACGGTAACAATTAGGCAAACAATTTGTACACCACCTACCAAAAAAATTAAAAAAAAAAATAAATAATAAATAAATAAATAAATAAAATAACCTAAGGTAATAAAAACTTACAGAGATAAAAGGGAATAAAGTAACTTACTCTTCGCTCACCTCTACGAGCTGAATCGAGTTTGGGGTGGCTATATGAAATGCCTAGAATTTCCCTCAAGGGCACATAAGTAATTACCCATCAAATAATGGCTATAATAAAATTAATTACCATCTCAGCATTTTAGAATGAATAGAATGTTAAGACTGAATGGGCTCAATTAATGACTAAGCCTGTGATGCCCTAGATCCTAGTGCATTCCACCCAGTGATTCAGAACGTTACTCACAAACGGATAGCTAACTAAAATCATAAACAGAAAATCTAACAAAATTCATAACTTAGCATTCCAATATTTCAAAAACTATAGGCTATATTTTTTTTTTCTCAAAATACATCATGGACCTAAATTACATATCATCATGTCCGATATCTAAATGAGTTCTAACTAACCAAACTAAATACAAGTACACATACATGATTCACAAGAAGCCATGATACCTAACGGGAGCCTCCCAGGTTCACCAATCCATAAGGTTAATTTTCTACACGATATTAATGAAATCATGAGTCCAGTGACCCAGTAAAATTTATGGCATAGGACGAAGAGTACAAGAATGAATAAAAATTATAACATAAATGAAACATAAATGTGATGACAATATCGAATCAAAATGTTTAGAATGGTCGTAACAAACAATAACTTATAAAATTCACATTCATGTCAATAAATATTTAAGGCTGAAACAATCATTTGCTGGATCTATCACCCTTATAACTCCAACATTTGATATTCATTAGTCCTTATCCCTTCATTACTCCCTCAAGGAGCAGTATTCATTCGTTAAAGCACAGTTGACTCCATGTGCTTTAGCGTAACTCTTCAGAATCTTACCTCCAGGATTCATCCGAGCTACCCACCATTTGAAAATTTTCATGGGTTCAGATTGACGATCCGATATCGCCCAAATTGATACCACCCGAAAATTCCCAAGCCCAACATTCATTCATTCATTTGGGTTCAAAACAATAGGATCGTTCTCAAAGCATTAAGCCATATCATGACATGAATTTTGAAACAAACTTATTTGAACGGATCAGAATATATCCGAATATATCAAAACATATAGCCACCACGGGCATGGATTTAAATGATAGATTCAAACAAACGATTCGAATTTGGACCATGGACTAGAAAAGATTTTGATTCGAGACCTTAAACATGTTTAAAAAGGTGAAATATGAACACGAGTTGATAAAATGAAGTCGAAATACAAAACTATAGTCACTAGAATGGGCACTGGGGTGCCCGTTGGGTGCTCGAGCGCCTGGACAGTGCTTTTGGCTACTGAAATGCTCGCTTGAGAGCTCATCTAGGCACTCAAGTGCCCAAACAGTGGCCGAAGCCACTGACCAGGAGCGCTGGGGCGTTCAAATTTTTTATTTTTTTGAGAATCTTTATGATGCAAGAAGGCTAAATGTGAAGAAATTAGACTTAATTTGTTCTGTTCATCATCAAGATTTTTAATTTTTAAATTTTTGGAGAAAAAGTGTAATAAATCCATAAATTCAAAATGTTCTTTTTCTATATTTTTTATCTAGAAATCAGACCTCCAGAAACCCACTTTCAAAAAGTGATTCAAAAATTTTGATTTTTAAATTGATTTTTACAAGTTTGAAGTGAAAAATCGATTTTATGCCCATAGTCATTTTCTTTCCTTTTTTTCTCAAATCTTTGATTCATCCAATGATAAAAATTCTCAAGGTCATACTCATGATAAGAATGAGGTCTCATATCATTCAATAAGTTCAAATCATCATTCGTAATGAATATGGAGCAAGAAAATCAAAGAATATCACAAAAACAAACATTATGCTCCATAGCAAATCTTAAGCCAAGGATAACAAAGATTTCAGTATGTGAAGCCGATAAGGAAATGCCATAAATCTTACCTCCATCCTAAGCTCTTAAAATGAAGATTTGATCGGTTCAAGGAGAAATTCAATCACCTAACAAATCAAGTTATATACTTAAGTTAAGCTTGATCTCAACTTAACATATATCCTTTCATAATCATATATTTAAGCTTACTAAGGCAAGTGAGAGTATCCCTAGTCCTTCCCCTTATCAAATGATAGACTGATAGTTCAAGATAGTGAAGTTATTTTTCTTTTATGAGCTTTGAAGGTTGCAAGAAGTGGTATGAAAATGAAAAGAAGCTAGAGTTCTTATTTTATCTTGCAAAAGAAATGGAAGAAACAAACATCCACCCTTTAGCCTATTTATAGAAGAGAAAGAAGGAGTTGTTTGCAAAGAAGATTTGGCCAAGGACTTGTCTTGCAATTTTCAAAATTTTGGGTGATTGAATGGGATTGATAGGCTGGGTAAGGGATTTCCTCATCCAAAAATCTACAGCTGCTGATTTGCAGCTGCCTCCATCCCTTTTTTTTTTTTTTTTTTTGAAAGGTTGAAAATTGGATCAAAGGTATTAGGCTAGGGTTAGGGCTTGGTTTGGGTTTATTAATTGGGCCAAAAGGGCTCGTTTTGGGATAAAAACAGGGCTTAAACGAGATAACGATTGTACGAAAAAAAATTTAAATGAAAATAAATTATTTTGATAATAAAATAATTTTCATGATAGCGAAAACAATTTATCGTTTGAAAACGAAGAGTTAAAAATCTTGATTAGAGAATTTTCAAGATATAAAGAAAAAATCGTTCGAATGGGAGAAAACATTTGATTACAAGGAGGATTTTCATGATTATGAAAATCATTTATCATTAGATTTAACAAAAGTTTCAAAATTCGATTAGAAAAATTTTCAGGGTGTTACAGAGCCTAACAATGGAAAGCCTAATTCAAGATTGTAAGTACCCTAGGAAAAAAGAAAAACAATCAAAGACTAATCACCTCAAAAAATCAGAATATTAGACTTACCCTCATAAAACCCCTTGAAATCCTGGCCAGTTATGTTCAAGAGTCAAGAAACCCGCTTAAAATACCCCTAAAGGGCACTTAACTAATCGCATATCAAATAATGACTATAATAAAATTAATTAGGACCTCAACATTTTAGAATGAATAAAATATTAAGACTGAATGGGCTCAATTAATGACTAAGCCCAACAACGGAAAGCCTAATTCAAGATTATAAATACCCCTTGAAAAGAGAAAAAGGATCAAAGACTAATCATCCCAAAAAATTAGAATATTAGAGTCATCCTCAGAAAACTTTTAAAATCCTTGTCAGCTATGTTCAATAGTCAAGAACCCTATTGGTTTCTCGTCCAAGAGTCAATAAATCCCAGTCAGATTAAATTACTTGGAATCATTGTTTATTGTTTTGGCAAGAAACAAACAAGTATACTATAAAAATATCTGCACTGATTTATATTCGTTTCAAATGCACATTTTTTATTCAGCAAGATAACTCTTCAAAAGTCACCAGATCAAGAATTATATTCCTTTAATTTGTTGGATTCCTTTTAATAGTAAACTTTGTCGTGACACTTTATTTTTGTTGATTTCATACTCAAATTGGCTTCATATATACAGTGCCCAAATTTAGATTTAGAACGAATAAAAACTTATGAATTGTTTCCTTTTGATGTTTTACTTTTTTATGACATTCCAATTTGCCATGGTAATTCGACCACCATTATTTTGCTGCACTTGTTTCTTGCGTTTAATGACAATACATAATGATATACCTAGAATATTTCTCAAGGACACATAAATAATTACAAATCAAATAATGACTATAATAAAATTAATTACCACCTCAGCATTTTAGAATGAATAGAATATTTAGACTAAATGGGCTCAATTAATTACTGAGCCCAACAATGGAAAACCTAATTCAAGATTATAAATACCCTAGGAAAAAAGAAAAGCAATCAGAGACTAATCACCTCAAAAAATTAGAATATTAGAGTCGCCCTCATTTAAAATCCTGGTCAATTGTGTTCAAGAGTTAAGAAGCATGTTATTTTCTCATGGGAATTCTGGAAAGAAGAACTGGCACAAACATAAGTCAAGCTAGAACTTCTACTCACTAAATTATCTACTCAACTAATAACAATTATGATTTTATTCTCAATGGGCCAATATAATATTTTTGCCTACCACCACCCTAATCAGATCACTACTTGAAGCTATCAATGTCTCTCTACAAAGCTCCAAGTCTTGATTGCACATAAATCCACTTGCCACCTTTATCCAAATAAGTTGAATCTCTTAGCCAATTCTTCCTCAAGCTTCTTCATCTATGTTGAAAATAACAACTTAAACTTTACAGTATCATTTCCATAATCAGCCTTTATAATCATGAAGTTGGAAGTTGCAAAATGCATGGAAGGTGTAGGTAAAAATAAATTTAGCATGAAACACTATCCTTTGCTAGTGTTTAAACCCCAACGACTTGCCTAAACGAATGGTGAAAAGAAGAAATAATTCTTTAACTCAATTGTGATTGAAAAGTTGCCAAATAGAGGGGTATAATATAGGTGCACATAGAGATGTAGAGAATAACCCAAATTAGTATTCTATTTACGAAGAATAATTGTAGGTACATGAACAATCTTACTTATTCTTACAATATCTGAAGAACACACGTCTAATCTAGTCATGATTTTACACCACTTTTGTAGCAATCCAAAGGCGCATGAACACAGTCATAATTATTGTTTCAAGAAATGAACCATAATAGAAAGAGGCCAGTCTAAGTACCTAGACAATGTTTATACTTTCATATCATCAATGTTACCAGGCAATTTAAAGGTTAATTTGAAACTCCTCGAAAAAAAGTGGTGAATAGATCCTTTTTATGTGTTTATATCAAATGTCAATACGTCATCAATATGTCCTAGAGGATAGGCACCAATACACAGACGCATAAAATATAACATATTAAATGTCAATTGTATTCCTGCATTTTTATTCAATTTAAGGCTACGTACAATTCACCCCTAAATATTTATTATTTTAATTAAGTTATTATTCCTATTGATACTTTTATATTCTGTGAAATACAAAAAATATAATATTTTTTTTAATATATAAAATACAACATTAAACAAGTATTTTGTTATGGATTATGTCTGTTTAAATTAGCCTAGGAGAGGGTGAATTAGGCTTTTTCAACTTTTGGCACAACGGAATTACGAGTTTTCTTTTTAAAGACTGTTTCTATTTTAATACCAATTCAATAAAATTAATTAGACTAGAACTATTAACACCAGTTTGCATTTTTAATCGAAATCAAACAATTAAAACAGTAAAGGCATAAAATAAAGATAGACACTGCGATACATAGTGGTTCGGTTTCCCTACATTCACTACCTAAGCTTATCCTTAGGATTTTGAACCTGTCAAATATTACTAAAATTACAATACAACAAAGTTCAATACAATGTAATCTGATAGTATAAGTAAAGAGATAAGAAGTTCAAGAAAAGTCCCAGTAGGATTGTATAATCAGCTCTCGAATGAGAGTAATAACAAAATGATGTGAGGCTTGGTGAACGGTTAGTCAACATCAAGCTAGCCTCTGGAATCAATGAAATGGGCCACTCCCAGCTAAGCTTGAGCCAGAACAGCTTAATCAGCAACTCTAGACCAAGCAAATGCTATAAGACACCTCGTGCTCCAAGCCCCGAATATGACTTCTATCTCTCGAATCTGACAGCAACACTTGATTCTAATAGAAACATGCTGCTTTTCTTTTCTCCACAAATGGTACCTCAAGAGAGCACAACAAAATATATAAACAAAAACAACAGCCTCTCAAAAGAGTATAATAGCTTATAACACCAACAACCAAGTTATCACAACTCATCATTTTGAAATGTTGAGTTGCCAGTATTTATAAGCATTTGTTTTAACATTAAAAAACATAAGAGTAGAACAGTTTGTTGAGGCTGATATGAAAAAGATTTCCCATCTATTTTGCATATCTAAAATTTCAGTTAAAGTAAAACTCTTTTTAAATTCCATGAATAAAGGGAGGTTAGCTTAAGGTAAATCTCAAATAGACTTTATTCAACTTACCAATGGATAAGAATCCTAATTCAAAAGAGTCCTTGTAGATTCAAAAAGTATTTGTGAAATTTAAGACAAAAAAGCAGCGGACTCAAGTTTGTATGTATGACTGGAATCATCAAAGTACAATGTGAGGGCTAACAATCTTCCCCTTTTTGATGATGACACCATTTTGGATAAATGTGTTTTGAAGATTAAGGAAAGACATTACCTGTATGAAGCTTTTCCTATATTTAAGGAGTTGTACTCCCTTGATTTGAGGAGTTAAAGCATCTCTTATTTTAGTGGCTCCCGCTATCTATGAGTCATATATCTAAGAACGTCTAAACAAATTATCTTCAACTTCTTAAGTACACCAGCATCATCCATCATACAAGTAGCAGTTAGCATATGGTAATACCAATATCAATATCCAGTCATAAAGAGAGTATTATGATCAAACAACCAAAACATCAAAACATCATAATCCATCAAATATCATCCAAGAACGTTAGAAAAAACACATCTAAATCTAAGGCATCGTAAAAAAGGCAATCAAAAATCTAACTATTAAAAAGAAGTAAAAAAAAGTAGAATCCAGCAATTAAAAAGAAGTAAAAGGAAGTAGTTAAATGGTTCATATAGTCATACAAAATGCGAACACGGCCATTGCTTCTCTTCCATTATTAGAAAGGGAAGTTAATAAAGCTTTCTATTGATACGCTTTCCATGGATACAGGGTTGGAAAGAAGGGAACAAGAGATGAATTTATGAAAAAGGATGTGTTCAATGACCATTTTGTTAAAGCCTTTTCCACCCAAGAAAGAGTGTTTTTGGTCATTCAAAAATTATCTTTTTCATTTCATCAAAGGAAACATCAGCATTTTCGAAATCATAAAAGTTAAAAAGAACATGGTTCCTTCATTTGGTAAATCTAATAGAAAGTTCACATTAAAAGGAGTCAAGGTGATTTTATTTCTGAAAATTACACTTTTCACAAAAATATTGGAATCAAATTCAATGTAGGAAAGATTAGCATGGAAAAGTTTCCCAAGCAGAGGAAAGGAAGCTTCATCTATTTCCATTATATTTTCCCCTTGTAAGTGAATTATGCAAACAATGGCAGTTGACATAGGCAAAGAACCAATTTTAATAGCCCTTCTATGGTTTAACTTCTTTTTCACAAGTTTTTTAGAACAAAGTTTTTGTCCTTGAAGAGAGTCGAATTTAAATTTAGGATAAACCTTAGAAAATGATCAATCAACGATTTCTTCAAGAATAGGCATTTTGAAGGAGGAAGATTTAGCAGGAGATTTGCACCAGTTTAGGAAAGGATTCCACTGAAATCTTGGTAGTATTTTCTTCCTTTCGAGGTGTCTCCATATTTGGCGATTCTTCAACCACATCTTCGAGGATTTCATCTTATTATGGTGGAACAATTTCTTTAGTTGATGAAGAGTTTTCTCCACTGGAATCAGAGTACCATTTCAACCGCAGAATGCAATTAATTGGTTCTAGAGATGATTCCTCAACGATTAGGAGAGTTCTCACTTTCTTTTGAAAGGGTGTGAAGATGATAGTGAAGCCATGTCATATTCGAGAGAATTTTTTGAAAAGCTAGGATGATTCTGTGAAAGAGGTGGTGATATTTTAGGGTTCGTGACGTGGTTTTAAGGTTTAAAAGGATGTGAAAGGGCAAGATGCTTATGAAAAGATATGATTAAGAAGTATTGATTATTTGTTGTAAGAGATGGCTATGAGTTAATTTGTGAGGGAGTATGAACCGTCAACACCTCTTTGATTTGATGTTCCCCCAAAGAGTTATCTAATACACATAGTTTAATTCTTAAACAGTGAAGGTGAGTTTCAACTAGAGCTTCTGTGAAGATGTCAGCTAAATAATTAGAAGTACAAATAAATTCAATTGAAATGTTACTTCTTTGAACATGATCATGCAAGAAATGATGCTTAATGTTAATATGCTTAATAAATTAATGAAATATAAGAATTTTGATGTATTGCGTTATCACATAATAAAGGATCATGCAACACACTCAAGCCATAATCACGTAAAATGCTTTTAATTCATTTGCCTATGTGCAACAATTACCTAAAGCTATATACTCTGCTTCAGTGGTGGATAGTGCAATAATATTTTGCTTCTTTGAAGTTCATGATACCAAGCATTTTCCTAATAAATGGCAGCCACCACTAATACTTTTCTTATCTAATTTACATCCAGCAAAGTCAACGTCACAGGAACCACAAATATCAAATGAATCAAAGTGTGGATAACAAATATCATAATTTTATGTACTTTTAAGGTACATTAGAATCCTTGATAGCTGTCAAGTGGGATTCCTTTGGTTCTGAGTGGAACCTTGCACATGGACAAGTTGAAAACATGATGTCTGCCCTACTGGATGTGAGATAAAGTAAACCACCTATCATACCTCGTTAGACTTTTCATCTATAATCTTATCATCTTCATCTTATTCCAGGTTTGTGTGAGGGCTCATGGGAGTGGAAGCTCGCTTGTAATCTTCCATCTTAAACTTCTTAGAAGTTCTGATGCAACTTATCTTGTGTGATGAAAATTCCATTATCTCTTTGCTTTATTTGAAGTCCCAAGAAGAAGTTGAGCTCTCCCATAAGACTCATTTCAAATCCCTATTGCATACACTTGGCAAACTCTTAGCAAAGATCATTGTTAGTAGAACCAAGTGTCATGTCATCGACATAAATTTGCACAATAATGAGATTATTCTCATGACGTTTAGTGAACAATGTTGTATCAACAATACCCATTGTAAAACCATTATTAACAAGAAAGCTACTAAGTCTTTCATATCAGGCCCTTGGGCCTTATTTTCAACCATAAAGTGCTTTAGATAGCTTGGTTTGGAAATTTTTCCTTTTCGAAACCAGGTGGTTGTTCTACAAAACCCTTTTTTTTTTTTTTTTGAAAATTTGTTTAAGAATGCGCTCTTTACATCCATTTGAAAAAGTGTAAATTTTTTGTAGGATCCAAAAGCTAATAAAATATGGATGGAATCTAACCTTGCGACTGGAGTGAAGGTCGTGAAGGTTTCATCATTGTCTAGACCTTCTTATTGATTATAGCCTTTTGCTACTAATCGAGCCCTATTTCTAGTAACCTTGCAAATTCTATCCATCTTATTGCGGAAGACCTATTTGTCTCTAATTACGAATTTATCTTGAGGGCATTCAACTAACTCCCACACTTGGTTCTTGTCGAATTAAGTTGGTTCCTCTTTCATAGCATTGATCTCGGAGGGATCTTTTAGTTCTTCTTTAATGTTTTTATGTTCTAGTATAGACACGAAGGAGTAATTGGATTCATGGGGTTCAAGTCTGGTTCTGGATCTGGTGATGATTCCAATTTTGGAATGTCCAATAATTTTGTCAATTGGTAGACTGGAGACATGTTTGAATCTTCTATGCCTTTAAGTTATTTCATCTCCAATTTTGCTAGTATCAGTTTTGGAATTATTTTGAACTTCAGTAGTTCTAGTTACTTCTTGAGTGATGAAAGTCATTTGAACTTCTCGAACTAGAGCAGTTTCATCAGGATCTGCATTCATTTTGCTCAAGGATTCCCTAGCAATATAGAAATTAGTCTCATAAAAATTCACGTGCATAGATTCCCAGACAATTCTTTTTTCCTTTCTATTATAGACACGATAATCGTTGCTATATGTTGAGTAACCAACAAAATGTCTTCGTTAGATTTAAAGTCAAACTTTGACAGATAATCACAGTCATTTGAGATATAGCATTTACAACCAAAGACTAGAAAATAAGAGATATTGGAGATTTTTCCATGCCATAGCTCACATAGAGTTTTTTTAAAAATATGATGCAGTAAAATACGATTTCTCATAGCAGTATTAATGGCTTCTCCCTAAAGGCATTTAGGAAGATCATATTCTTTAGCATAGTTCTAGCAACTTCATCCAATACATGATTTTTCCTTTCAATAACATCATTTTGTTTTGGTGTCTTAGGTTCTAAGAAATTATGACTGTAACCATTTTCATCACAAAACTTTTCAAAAGCAAATTCGTCAAAATCAGTTCCATGGTCACTTCAAATTTTCATAATGAAAAGACCTTTTTCATCTTGTATGGGTTTAATGAGTTGAATGAATGCATTTAAGGCATTACTTTTACTTTTAAGATAAAGTACCTAAGTAAAATAAGTATAATATCGACTATCACAAATGCATATTTCTTACCTCCAAGAGGCATAGTTTTCATAAGTCCAAATAGATCAATGTGAAGCAATTCCAGTACTTTGGATATGGTGATGTTAGGTTTGGACTTAAAGAATGATCTTACTTGCTTACTTTTTTGGCACGCATCACAGATGGAATTCATTTGACAAGTTCATTCTTTGAAAGATGGGAGCGTAGGCCCATGTTGATGTGTCCTACCCTTCTATACCATTTCCAGCTTTATTCTTCGGTGACGGTTAGACACTCAACCTTTTGAAAAGTCAAGTCGTTTAGATGATATGGTAGATATTTCCAATTCTAGTAGCAGCAAAAACCAGTTTTCCATCTTTCAAGACATCACACTTAGTAGGATGGAATTGGACTTTCAAACCCTCATCATAGAGTCGGCTGATTCTAAGAAAATTATACTTAAGTCCATCAATGAGCGTCACATTTTCAATAGTGGTTCCACCAGTGATACCATTGGTACTACTTTCAATTATGCATCCTTTTGTCTTATCATCGTAAAGGACATTTTATCCAAGCTGCTTGCTTAATATGATGAACATGGATACGTTTCTAGTCATATGTCTAGAGCAATTGTTGTCCAGATACCAAATCCGGTTTCTGAAATTTTCCTTCGCTTGTACCTGGAAATAGAACTTTTATAATTTCAGGTCCCCAGGCTTTACTGGGTTAATAGTCAGACCAGTTTTTGGTATCTATATACATCTGGTACCAATCAATTTTTCAAACTGACATCTAATATTTATGCGACGAGTCTTACCACAAGTAAAACATGATTTGTGTTTAAGTATGACACTAGAATTAGATAACTTTTCATACTTATGTCTAATGTTGGAACCAGAAGTTTTCTGAACTGGCTTAGAGTATGCACGCCTTTTAACATGTGAATGAGTGCTAGCACATGAGGGACACTTGATAATGGCATTATATTTCATTTTACTTTAATTTAATATTGATTTTAATAAGATCATTGTTCTCCACAAACAACTTTTCATTTATTATCTATTTTTTCTCCCAGTTTTTTGATTTTCTTCGCTAAGTTCATTTCTATTTTCAATTTTTTTATGCAAACTACATCTCGGCCTCCTTCTAATTCTTTACTCCTAGATTGAAGAGTGTTTTCCTTTTCAGCTTGTTCCCTAATGGTATTTTGTAGAGAACTATCTTTCATTCCAAGTATGTCCAATTTTTCTTGCAAATTTTTATTCTTTGCTCCTAATGCTTCAAAATGCTTTAAGATCAGAAATGGAACTTAAAGGTGCATTTGCCATGAGATAATTTTTCTCATTCTCAAACTTGTCACCATCAGAGTCATCCCAAAGGGATGGCATAGGTCTTTGTTTGGTTTGCTTGTTTTCCTTCTTTAATTTGGGGCAATCAGGTCTGGTATATCTGGTTTCATGACATTCATGACATCAAATGGTGTCATATCTCTGAGCTTCTTGACAAGAATGAGATTGGTTTTGCCATTTCTTTCTATTTCTTTTTTGCAACTTTGTCAATTGTTTCACTCTTTAAGAGTGCATGGCGATTTTCTTAGAGATTTGATCATCATTTAAGCCATATTGGATTTCTAAATTGGAATTACTATTGGAATTGAAGGCAATATTCTTTCTTGCTTGAATTTCCGAACTTTCTTCCTTGTTGAGCAAGGTCTTCTCATGTGATGTGAGAGATCCTATAAGCTCACATATGGTCATGGTGCTTTGCTCTTGGGCTTCTTGAATTGCTGTAACTTTAGGTGTCCACTCTCTTGGAAGGGATTTGAGCATTTTTCTTACTAGCTCATCTTCATAAATTCTTTTTCCAAGGGAATGCTTGGGATGTACAATAGCCATGAAGTGAGTGTACATTTGATCTTTGATTTTGTCTAACTTCATTTTTTTTTTTTTTTTGATAAGTTGTCTAACTTCATTTGGAATATCTCATATTGATTAACAAGGAAAGCAATTCTTTCCTTGTTCGGTACTTTCATAGTTGACCTGTAACATGTCCCAAACTTCTTTTGTAGTGTCATAAGCACTAATGTGCAACCTAAGAACCTTTAAAGTCTTTGCATTTAATGAAAGAGCCTTCTTGTCTTTGGGTGTTAATTCATGATGCTCCTTTGGTACTGGAACTCCATCAACAAGTTTGGTTGGTATAATGGGACCATTGGTGATGATATCCTACAGTTCATAATCAATAGATATTACATGTCCTTGAATGAGCTTCTTCCATAGACTGTAATTAGTTCTAATGAACAATGGAGGATGGTTGTGAGAAGCTCCTTTTGCAATAAGATTAACAATAACGTTAGTTTCTATGAGGATCTTTTACTCGGGCTGTTAAGCCACAAAAATGGGAACATGGCTCTGATACCACTTGTAAGTCTAAATTAGCCTAGGGGTGTGAATTAGGCTTTTTCAACTTTTGGCACAGCAGAATTAGGAATCATCTTTATGTTAAAGATTGTTTCTATTTTGATACCAGTTATGCTTTTAAACATTATAGCTAAAGCTTATAAATACTAGCAACTCAATAAAACAAATGACGAGTTGTAATTATTCGATTGTTGTGTTATAAGTTATTATTCTCTTCCGAGAAGGTGGTTGTTTTCATTTATAAACTTTGCTATTTTCTTGAGGTACCATTTGTGGAGAAAAGAAAAGCAATACGTTTGTATTGGAAAGTGTTGCGGTCGGGTTCCAGAGATAGAAGTCATATCTAGGGCTTGGAACACGAAGTGGCTTACAGCGTTTGCTTGGTCCGAAGTTGCTGATTAAATTGTTTTGGTTCGAGCTTCGCTAGGGGTGGCCAGTTTCATTTATTCTAGAGGATAACTTGGTGGTGACTAACCGCTCGACGCTCGCCAAGCCTCACATTATTTTATTATTACTCTCATCTAAGAACCGTTTAAACAATCAAATTGGGACTTTTCTTAAACTCCTTATCTCTTTACTTTACTGTCAAATTACATTGTACTGAACTTTGTTCAATTCTAATTTTAATATTATTTGACATGTTCAAAATCCTAAGCATAAGCTTAGGTAGTGGATGTAGGGAAATCGAACCACTATATATTGTTCTATCTATCTTTACTTTATGCCTTCATTGATTTGATTGTTTGATTCTATAAGATTTTTCATTTGATTTGCATATCAAAAATTCCAGTTTGAGTAAAAATCCTTTTTAAAATCCATGAATCAAGGGAAGTTAGTTTTAAGTAATTCTTAATCAGATTTTATTCAACTTCCTAACGAATAAGAATTTTAATTCAAAAGAGTCCTTGTAGCTTCGAAAAGTATTTGTAAGGTTTACGACAAAGAGATAACGGACTCAAGATTAGACTTATGACTGGAATCATCTAAACATAGTATGAGAACTAACAGGTTTTCCTACAATATGTTCTCTTTTTAGTTTGTGTTTTCATTTATTTTAATAGTAGTGTAACTACCACTAGATGACCACCCATAACCACCCCCATATAATTAAATATTATGATTCACGTATATTAATGAAGCCAATGTCATTATCTTTTATGTTGGATAAATATTGACCTATAATTGTAATAAATTTGTCAAATATAATATTATGAGTTTATGCGTGCATGCCTATGAAAGTATCAAAAGGTTAGTAAATTTGATTAATTAGCATATTTTTATGATTTAAAGTTCTAATAAGTTTTAAATAAATTTAATAATAGGTATTCTAATAGTTTAAAAATATAAGTGGCCAATAAATTATTTTTAAATTGTTAAATTCTAAAATAAGGTGAAATTAATTAAATGTCCATGTTTAGCACATAATAGTAAAATTTTATATGTATATGGGTAATATATTTAAAAAGAAAGATTATTAGATACATATAGATCAAAGGGTACCAGTCGTTAGTACATTGTAGTTTAATACTTTTGTAATTAGGCTCAGAGAATGAGCACACAAATACGATATTCATTAATGTAATACCTATTTGTTTGTCTACATTTACGATCTAGCTTGTTTCCACTCTTGCACTCCTCCTATTTATTTAGCAAAAGAGTACTCAATAATTGTAATTAGGGTTAATTACATCTCACTACCCTCTAACGTTGTAAAACTACCAACCACTACCCTCATGGCTTAAAAATTACAAATTAACCCCCATACGTTTATAAAATTACTGAATCATCCATGTCGTTAGATTTTTTTTTGCCGAAAACTATTTATATCCTCCAATTTTTCTATTGCACTAACTACCTATTATATCTCTATACTTGATCGTTGTTATTTTAGAGACTAAAATTAGAGAACATCATTAGTTTTTTGTCAAAAAACCTAATGAAATTGATGATTTGGTAATTTTATACACTTATGGGGGCTAATTTGTAATTTTCAAACCACGAGGGTAGTACTTGGTAATTTCACAATCTCAAAGGATAGTCAAATGTAATTAGGACTATTCTATGGTGAGGTATACATTACATAAGGACAACTTAATACAATCATACATTATACAAGCAGTTAAATGTGAGTTTATATTGTATGTTGAGGATGCAATGCACCAAAATATGCTACAGCCCAGTAAATGAGTTTCTACATATTTTGGGCTTATTAAATTGGGATTCTTATAATAAATTATTGGGTAAATTACAAAAATCACCCCTGAGATTTTGTAGCGTCCCGGGTCACGATATCATTCCGTCCCATGATTCGGAACACTACTCACGGTCGGATAAATATTCCAAATCCAAAATAGGAACTAAAACATAAAACTATACGTGATATAACATCACAATATCCTTACAAGCTAATAATTCCAAAATACAATCCAATCTACCTAGACAAAATAGGCCATTAAAAAATTCTATCAGCTCCAATCCGTACATTCATTAGTAATACAGGCTTAAGCATGTACATTTATCCGAAAGACAATTCACAGTCTATACAGAGCTCCAGTCAATCAAATTCTTTGTCTAGGAACCTAAATGATGATATGAAATCATGAGTCCACTGACCCAGTAAAACTTATGGCAGAAAATAGGAACAGAAGAGTATAAACAATAAATAGAACAATGATAGACATGAATGTGATTCAATATAATAGTTCAGTACTGTCAGGACAGTCAAATCAAATCGATAATAGTAGAAAGTTATCACATTCAAGTCATTTAAGGCTAAATCAAGCAGTTTTGATGGATCTATCACCCGTATATCTTCAAACAGATTCATCATTATCCCTCCAATGCCCTCGAAAGAGCCAGTACAGTAAAAGCACTGTCGACTATCCACGGGCTTTAAGACAGCCTTTCAGAACCCTAACTCCAGGGCTCGTCCAGCCTATCCAACAGTAGGGGATTTCTGAGGGTTCTGATAGTCAATTCGATATTGCTCGCATCATATACGCCTAAAAACCCCCAGGGCCCAACAGTAATCATGCAGATAGGTTCAGGAACAGTCAAATCATTTCGAGTATATCAGTAAGCCATTACGGCACAATGTTTGACTAACCAAAAGCAATAAAGAACAGTTCAGAATTTCAATCAATCCTATCATTCAAAATAAATCGGAATTGGACTATGGACTTAAGGATTCATCATGTTAAAATCTGAAATGTAACTTAGAAAGATTAGATACAGACTTGGTTTATCGAAGAAAAAGTCGAAAACACGTTTAAGTTCACGAAAATGAGTTAAAATGTTCTAAAACGAGTGCTTGGGCATGTGTTTGGGCGCTCAAGCGCCTAAACAATGGTTTTGGCCATGAGTCTGAGCGCTCGACTTCTGGACTGAAATTGAAAACAGGAGTTTTAAAATTTTTCATGGGCCCTGGAGCGCTTGTTTTGAGCTCTTGGAGTGTTAGGTTATTGGAAAATGTGGTTTTAAAGTTTCTGAGCGAGCGCTGGAGCGCTTGTTTTGAGCACTAGAGCGCTCAGTCTCGGGTCAAAATCCATATTTTCATTCTTTTATTTTCTTCTAATTTATGGCTCGAAATCATAGTTTTTGGCTTCTTTTAGGTCCATAAACATTTCTAAATTATTTTTTATAAATTTGGTTAGAGATTTTTCAAAAAATAAAAATCGAGTCGAAAAGCATCGTTTTGTCCATATCTTTCATTTTTATTACGTTTTAGATCATCAAATTCCCCTCGTAGTCCATGGTCCACGGTTCGATATCATTCCAAAGCTTAGGTCAAGATATTTAGGGAGTTCAATGGCTTTGGATTATCATTGCGTTTAGTATAATAAGGAACAAATACCAATATAAAGCTCAACATAACAATAAAAATCATTAGATCATGGATGGCACAACTCAACATATCATGCTCCATAAAACATAAATAGAAAGCAAATAGCCAAGAGAAGGGAGCAAGAGGTGCTATAAATCTTACTTGTTGAAGCTTATCTTGTCAAAATATTAGATGTTCCAAGCTTAAGTTAATCACCTAAATAACAATCAATCATGTGTTAAACTCCCATTTAACCATATCAAAATCACTTACTATCATTCTAGGATTAAGCTTACCAAATGGTTGGAAAGACACCACCTAGATTTCCCCTTCTTATCCCTCTTTTAGTGCTCAAGAAGTTGTTAAGTGTGTGTGTGTCTGCCGGATAAAGGAAAGAATAAGGAAAGGAAGAACGAAGTTTTTAAGTTAGAGGTTGGAGAGCAAGTCCACAACAATTGTTCAACCATGATTTATAGTAGAGAAGGAAGACTAATACTTGGCTCAAGTTTATTGTAACGTCCCGGATTTCAGCGGCATTTCGCCGCGAGAACCGAAGTGCTACTCGCGAACGGATAATCATTCCAAAATCATCAGAAACTTAATGCATCAATATCATTCAAGCAAAATCTCATAAAACCCCGTCAAATGATCCAAATTAATTCCCAAAATGTATAGTTACATATTAAACTGTCCAAAAATTACATAGAGCAATCTAACTTATCAATACAATCCCATGTTCTAGACATTTTATAAGTCCAAAACATGGTTTCGATCTAAATACAAAACTAGTCCAAACCAATAGACTAAGCCAAAATACAATAGGGTTTACAATACCAACCAAGCTATACAATCTATCGAGCTCCAATCAATCACTCAATCGCTTACGATTCAAGAACCTATATGTTAATTGGGGTTATGAGTCTACTAACCCAGTAAAATTTATAGCATACAAATGAAGACAAGAGTTGAAAGAACATGAGCATAACAAATGATAAGACAAGAATGTGATATAGATAACAAACCAAGACGTTCAAACGATCAATATACATATATACATATCGGAAACAATTATCACATTCTAGTCAATAGGCTGAAACAAGCTATTTGGCAGATCTATCACCCTTATAACTTCAACATTTTTTCCTTATCCCTCCAACTCCCGAAAGAGCTCATTCATTCGAAACGCACAGCCGACGTACGTGCATAGGATAGCGCTTCAGAATTCTACCTCCAGAATTCATCTGAACTACCCGACAAATAGGGATTTCGAGGGTCCTCGTCGACAATCCGATATTGTCCAAGTTCGGTCCCCAAGAAACTCCCCAGGGCCCATATTCATTCTTTCGTATAGCTTAGAAAAGAAGCGGACATTCAAGAACCAATAAGCCGGCAAGGTATTACGTATATGGCAAACAATAACAAATGACATTTCAATTAGGCCAATCATATTCAATCGATCAATCGTTTTGGAAATTGGACTATGGACTAAGGGGATTACATTTTAAAACTTTGTATTATGTTAAAATGGTTGGATATGGACTTAAGATATCAAGAAATAGGGTTTTAAAACTCAAAACATCAATTTTGGACCGAGACTAGACGTTTGGGCACGCAAACGGGCGCTCGAGCGCCTAAAACTCAAATTTTCGGACGTGGCCGGGCGCTCAAGCACCGATAAATAGTAATTTCTACACCGAGTGGGCTCTGGAGCTCCCAGATGCACGCGCTTAAGCACTCACTCTCGGGTTAAAATTTAATTTTTTGTCTTTTGATTTTCTTTGAAATTTTTTATCTAAAAATATATTTTTGAGATTCTTATATACGTGAAAACATTTATGAAACATCGTTTCGGGTTTTGGTTTTGAGAATTTTCGAGAGATCGTTTCAACATCAAAACATACAGTTTTGTTCATATCCTTTGTTTTCACTCAATTTCTTAGTTTGTTTCTCCTCTTAGTCCGTGGTCCAACATTTAAGTTCAATCCAAAGCATTGATAAAGAGTTCGAGATGATTCAATAAGCTTCGGATTGGTTCATATTTCAAGGATTTGAGCATGATATAACAAAAATGACATAACAACAAGATTTTTCTTGCTCAACACATCAAGGATATCAAGTTCTCAATAGCTCAACATACTCGATCAAGATAGGAAAGCGGTAAATACATGCTCATAGCGAAGAGAAAAAGCTATAAATCTTACCTCTTGTAGCTAATGAACTTGAGTATGTAAGTGATCCAAGCTTATAACCATACCTATAACCATATATATATATATATTCATGTCAAGATCTGTATAACATACCATTAACCATCCTTAAACATGAATCTTAACCACTTAGAATTCAAGTTGAGTGCTTTACCACCTTAAATCCCCCTTAAGCCAAAATCGATTTTGACAGAAGTGAGAGTGCAAGTGATGCAAAGAATTTGAAGTGTTTGTAAAAAATTTTCTGTAGAAACTTGTTGTGTTTAGATGGCCTTATTTATAGAGTAGAAATGGGACTAAAATGAGAGAATTTCAAAGTTAAGGCCCCCTAGAACAATTTCCACAAGCCTAGCCCACAATGAGTGACATGTTAGGATAGATGGATTGATGGAGAGAAGCCAATCCATCACTTAGAATGGTGGCTGCAGCTGCTATTATGGCTGAGCTTCTTTGGTTCAGATTTTCTTTACTTTTTCTTTCATTTTGAATTTCAATTGGTTAGATTTTTGGTCAAAATAAGTGGCTATGTATTGGGCTTGTAAATTGGATCATTTGGGCTTATTTTCAGCTCGAGACGTGATGTGAAATTGAAATGTGTTTGCTCAAAATTATTTTGAATGCACAAAACGAGTTTTGATTTCAAAACGATGCTTGATTTTGAAATTAAATAAATTTTCAATAAATCGGCGATTCAAAACATTTTATTTTGAGAATTCTCGGGGCTCGTTTG
>JACFYI010003820.1:748013-772378 GCA_014898755.1 Handroanthus guayacan | reverse complement strand
TCATAACGAGTCCATTGGCATCCCCCGATCATCTCTAACTAACGAGGCATGGGATTGGTTGTGTTTCATTAACGCTCGACTATATCCGTCATCCCATCTCTCCAAAGTTAGCAAGGATCGAGCCATCCTTCTCTATGCCATTCTCACAGGTGTTTCCCTGGATATAGGGCGCTACATTCACAGTGCCATCCTTAAAAGTGCCCGAGGTGGAATGACGGTCAGTCTATATTTTCCCAGCCTTATCACTGGTCTTTGTCAATAAGAGAGCTTAGAGAACTTTCCTGGAGATGAGCTCATTTAGCTAGACACCACCATCAATGAAGAAAATCGAGCTCCACCTCCACCCCACCCTCTGCTCACCTCCGTCAGCGTCGCCCCCACGAGCTTGGAATGGAGGATCGGCTAACACGTGTCAAAGAGGGCTTACATCGCCTACAACTCCAGCATAAGAGACATATGGTGGAGCACCAGCATTTGCGCTTGGAGCAGCGGCAGTGCTTTGGTGCTCTATACGATCACTTTCATATCCCACCCGATCGCCGTCCCCAGTTTGTACCCGATGAGCTTGATGCCCTTGGCGATGCTGCATGATTGGTTTTTTTCCTTTTTCTTGCCTTTTCTTTATCTTTACGCATTCTGTATAACTGTGGAATATTATGTTTCCTTTACATTGCACTCATGTTTAATGGCATTTAATTTCAAGACCATCATTCGTTGCAACTATACCATAGCTTACTACTTTGTCATTCCCGTTGTCATGTGCCATTTTCTTTCCATTTTCATACTATGGGGCCAAAGTATCTCCTTAAGTTTGGGGGTACTTTGCCTTTCGGTTGCATTAACTCTATTTTTGCACATTGCATATACATCCCTGTCCATCCTTGATGTAGCTCGGAAATCGACCGATACGTGGCACCTTGAGTTCATTCGTGTCGACCCCTGTACACGCCAGCATGGATTTAAACTGGTGCTAACTCCCAAGGCTCTCCGATCGATCTCCTTGCGTCGATCAGTCAACCCAGGATAAACTTCCATGCGGCACGGCACCAGGACGGTCGATGCTATCGATCGTTCTGGAGGGCTCATATCACCCGATCTCGCTAATGATCCATCGGCCTTGGAGGTTGATGCGCAGCTCGATTGGCGTCGCTTTCGAGCATTTATGATAGAATCATTAAAGTGCAACTAGGAGCAACTTGCTCTGACATCCATAATCAGGTACGGTAATTCATGCTTGATAAAGCATATTGTTGGTCGGCTGACGGCGAATTAGAGTTGATGCACGCAACTGATCCCATCGAGCAAAAGACTAATCGGACCCCGCCATCATTTTATCTGCTGATTCATTCCCAAGTACAAGTTGAGGGCAAAATAGGGTTTTCTCTGAGTTCACTCACTAGCCCAAGCTTCTATAGATACCAGGTCCATTTATGGCTTCATTTAATGCTTCATTCATTGCACAACTACCACAATACTTAACCTCCCCTGTTTGACCTAAGAGTCCCACTCATATACTGACTTTGGCATCGGAGGGTCTTCGCGGAGGCATTCTGCTAGTCCCACATGTTTTTCGTCTTGCAGGTAGAGCCCACAATCAATAACGGGTCGATTTGTTGTGCTGAGATCGATTCCAGCTCAGCAGCCCCAAATTCCACCCACATCAATCCTGCATGCTTGTCACTTATTTTGGGATATTGTTTATCGCACAAATGTTCGAGGACACACCTTCATGTTCATAATTATGTCAAATTTTTAAAATTTGTTATACTATGCACTTTTGGGACATGAGTTGAATTTAGAAGTTAAGTGATTTTAATCCCTATATTTTGCGCACATTAGATTGTAACCAAATACTTGTGTCCAATTTTGAATGCGATTGTTTATGGCTATGAATTTTTGTTCTGATATTTTTGAAACCTGTCTAAAATTCTTTTGAAATAGAATTTGGAAAGTACTCAGCTAAGAAAGTGATCTAGGCCATTTTTGGATCGATTGAGCCTTTCAAGCCAACCAAAACACGATCAATCATCCATAGGGTCTCTTTTTGAGCTTTTAAGATAATTTTTCTTTTGTTTTTTTAGCCAAAAACCTAGTCTATTTCTGAAAACGCCCTACTTTGACCTTATCTCATATGCACTGACTCGAATAGCGTTGTCTGTTATTAAAAAAAATAAAAATAAAAATAAATCCCTAAGGAGATAAAAATTCAATTATACACCATACTCCAAAGGGGTAAGAAAGCCATATAAAGAAAGGATTCTAACTGAGTAATCGGATACATTCATCACCAATGTTTATCCTCGCGTCAAAAGGTCAGACGACATTCTAGGCTTATACAAGGTGTTTCAAAATAAGGGAATTGCTTCGATTGAAAAGGAAACCTCAAACTAAGTTTGGGGGTACCAGAAGAAAACGAGTTGGTGCTATGGGTTGAACTACTCTATCCAAATATACCTACCCCAACCTAAAGCCTACATTGCATGCCATTAAAGTCCTACTGATTTTTGGCTAAGTACAATCTACTTCTATCGAAATTGGAATGAGAAACAAGCTGATAAAATTGTTAGGATGAATGTCTTGTTTAAAATAGACTTGAGTTTTGGGGACCAGTCATTCACACACTTACACGGGGATTGATCTTCATAAGACCACGAAGATTCGAATTATGTTCTGAAAGGACATGACATGATGAATATGATATTTGATATAGGGGTGAACACGAGTCGAGAGCATGTGTGTATTTTTTTTCATTCTGAATAGGGGTTGCCATTTCTCTTGTCTTAATGCATGTTCCTGTTCGAATAGTTGCTCGAGGTCGAGCAACGAACAAGTTTGGGGGTGTGATAATTCCATAACATTACTACATTTTCATATTGATTTATCATGGAATTATCTAAATTACGCTACAATTGGGACTAACAATTCGTTCTAGGAGATAAAAAGTACAGGAAACTCATAAACGAACACAAGAAAAGGAAACAAAGCAAGGAACTCATGACTGAGCTAGGCCGCGTCCGCGCTCTTATCTCCCCGCGGTCACGCAGACGACAGAGATAAGAAAGAGAATGGCATAATAGGTGCGACCGTGCCCAAATATAACCGCGATCGTGCTCGAACTAGAAGTGTGACTCCAAAATCATGACGACGGGCGCGACTGCGCCTAATTGTATCCGCAGTCGCGCCGAGACCAGACAAGAAATTTGAACTTATGACATTGAGCGCGACCGCACTCAAATTCATCCGTGGGCGCGCACGTTGAATCCGAAAGACGCGTGGATATGGACTTTGAGCAATCTGAGTACCTCTTAAACTCTTGATTTAAAGCCAATTTCTTATTACAAGTGCTCATTGGACTCTAACTGGCACAACTGAAGAATTTCACAAGGGATCGAAGACCTAAATCCTACCTCAAGACTCATGCTCTATTTATAGGACGTAATTTGCTCGTTTTGCGGACATCTGGGAGAATTCTGAAGACTGGCTCTGAAGGAAGCATTCGAGATCATCATCACTTTTTGTATCTCAGTATTTCGTTCTTTTTGTTATTTTCATGTTTATATGTTCATATTCATTAACATGAATATGAACTAATTTCCTTTTTCTAGAATTATGTATAAACCGATTTTCATGGATTAATTCAAGAGTTAATGTTTGCTGTTGTTAATCGTTGATTATTGATTACTTCTTTTATTACGGTGTTTATCTTAATTTGAATGTCCGGCCAATATTCTAATTAAATTCTCTAAACTTTAAACAGTCTTAGTAGGGATATTTAGAGTAGGTTATCGATAAAAGAACTTAAGTTCGATTTATTTGCATAATTAAATAAATTGATTCGTATGTAAGATAGGAATATACTTGCATGCCTTAAGTAGCTCATTACGTGGTTCTAGATTAACCCTTAATTAGCATAATTCATATAGGAATATAGTGAATTAGCTAATTAGGAGTTTTGAAGACAAGTTACTTGAAAGAGACTTGGAGTTGCTTTTGACTTAAAGCTAATAATCATAATTAATTGAGAAATTTTAGAAAAATATTAAGAAGAATTGATCCATGTTAAAAGGAGGTTACATAATTCTAGAGTCATTTAATTATTGAATTTTCTCCAAAACGTTTTTCACAACTTTGCACTAAAAAAAGTCTTCACTCAAAATTATTTTCAGTTACAATTTGGTTTAGTTTTAGTTGAATTTTATTTTTGCAATATTCAATCGAATTTATTCCAATTCCTTGTGGGAACGATACTCTACTCACTCTTTATTACTTGTTGCGATACGTGTACTTGCGTGCAGGTTTTTGCACAACACACACACTTAAATTTTCTTTAAGTAATAAGAAGACATTAAGAAGGGAAATCTAGGTGGTATCCTCTCCAAATATTTGGTAAGTTGAGTCTTAGTTTATATCTATATGATTATGATAAGTTGTGACTTAAAGTTGATTAAGAGTTTATGATTTTGTTTAGACGGTTGATACGGAGATATAGAAGCTTGGTGACTAACATTTAAGCTTGAACAAGTAAGACTTATGGCTCTTCTCTTCTTACTCCAAGTATGATATATGATTATCATCATATTGTTGTTGAAACATGTTCTTGAGTGAGCCCATATACTTGTTGATCACATTTATTTTTTTGAGTTCATTAGCTCATTTCTTCTTGATATTTGTTGATATGATGATTATCCTTATGAAATCATGACTAGACCATCCAAGGACCACGGACTATGAGATTTTGATACTGAAAAAGAAAGGAGACGGAAGATATGGACTTAAAAAAAGACATGAAAATTTAAAAACATGAGAAAACGGATAGCTTTTCGGGTAGCTTCATCAAGCACAAACGCTTCACTTCTTAACCGCAAGAACTCGACTTTTGTTCGCCCAAATAGCCCATATGATGTACCGTTGGAAACTTTTTTGAGTGTATATACTTTTGAAATAAAAAATTATGAATAACTAAGAAGAAAAAAGAATGAAAACACCCTTGGAAAGTAGGTTGCCACTTTTGCCAAAAACTAGAAACCTTTATGTCTTATCTTTTTTTCAACCTTGAAAATTTGACTTCCTCTTGTCTAAATTGCTAATATGATATACTGTTGGGAACATTAGAAGTTAGTGTAAATAATATTAGAGTTTAGATTCACTCAAAACTATAGAAAAATATGGCCAAAAACATTTTTAGAATCCAACTTGCTAGATTTCCATGAAACAATGGTGAGCTCTACCACAACTTCTATTTTCCAAAATTTAAAATTAAACATTCCCTTATCAAATCAACCCAAAAAATATACCATTAGAAAGCTTATCGAGTCTAGTTCTTTATGGAGCTGAAATACGGATTTTAACTCATTGAGATGAATTTTTAAAGCAATCAAAAAATGAACTGCCGCTAGGAAGATGTAGATTTTGAGCTAATTTGATATTTTTCTTTAACTGTGATATATTTAAATTCAAACTCCATATCTTTTAACAAAATCATTTTGATGATCTAAATGAGGTCTTATATCCAAAGTTGAATTAAATAAATTTTGATATTTACTTTTGTTACCAAATGATTTCTTTCGTATTTTACCTCTTTTAACAAGATGAAGATTTCAAAATGAAAAATCCTTTGGTCCTTAGTCCAATTCTGATTTTTTTTATTGATATGATTGGCCGAATTTTTGAACCGTTTATTTAATGATGTTGGTCAATCGAATACTATGCCGAAATAGCTTACTAATATGCTCAATATGATTTGACTGTTTTTAAACCTATCTGAATGAATACTGTTGGGCCGTGGGGGTTTTCAGGGGTATCTAATACGGGTAATATCAGATTGACAATCAGGACCCTCGAGAATTCTCTACTATTGGGTAGACTGGATGGGCCTTGGAGATAGGGTTCTGAAAGGCTACCTTAAAGCACGTGGATAGTCGATAGTATTTTTGCTGTACTGGCTCTTTCGAGAGCATTGGAGAGATAAGTATGAATTTTTTTGAAGATATAAGGGTGATAGGTCCACCAAAACTACTTGATTCAGCCTTAAAAGACTTGAATGTGATAACTGTTTACTGTTATCAATTTGATTGAGTGTCCTGATTGTACTGAATTATTTTATTGAATCACATTCATATCTATCACTATTTTGTTCATCTTTTGACTCTTCTGTTCCTAATTTCTGCCATAAGATTTACTGGGTCAGTGGACTTATGATTCCATAATATCATGTAGGTTCTTAGGATAAGAATTGACTATCTGGAGCTCTGCATAGACTGTGGTTTCCCCTTTTAAACAAATATATATGTTTAAGTTTATATTACTAATGATTGTACGAATTTGAATTGATAGCTCATTTAGTGGCCTGTTTTGTCTACCTAGACTGAAATGTATTTTGAATTTGATAGCCTGTAAGGATAATTAAATGGAATGTAGTACGTGTTGTTTTATGTTTAGCTCCTATCTTGGTTTTAGAATATTTTTTGACCGCGAGTAGTGTTTCGGATCATGAGGTAGAATGCTGTCGTGACCTGGGGCGCTACAGGTGGTATCAGAGCCTATGTTAAGAAAGCTTGGGAGTTTAGAACCATAGAATTTTGCCTTTTTATTTCCTCCGTCACTAACTTTATTTGTTCATGTCTTCATGTCGTGGATGGCCAATGGCAAGGACAAAGTGAACCTAAATCCCAAGCATGAATGAAATTATCTAAGTATTTTGACTTAGAAATATGTTAATGTGCATAATTTGATTCATGGTCTTGATAATTGTCGAAGTAATCCTGAATTGTCACTAAACCTGACCTTATGAATTTCAGATCAAAATGTCGACTAGTGATAATGCAAACCAAACTGAGCCTTCAAGAAAACATGGATGACCTAGGCAGGTATTATTTACGAAAATTGTAGCGCTTGACATGCCCAATAACAATGAAAATCCAATACCCCAACAAGGACAACCTAAACTAAATCCTCGAGCACAAAACGAACCTGATCCTCGACCATGTGCCAGACCTCGCCATAGAACCCCTTCCCAAAATGAACCTATGGTTGAACAGTTTCTGATAGTGCTAAGAGAAGTATTGAATCGGGAAAGACCACAAGAACCATCTAGACCTAGACTCGAGGAGGAGTTGAATGATAGGATGTTAACTAGATTCTTGAGATTTAGTCCGTCAAATTTTTGACAGTGAGCCCGATGACAGAAAAGCCGAATCCTAGTTAACGACAGTTGAAAAGATTTTTTGAGTGTTGAATTACTCGAATGTTCAGAAAATAAATTATGCCACCTATTTATTTGAGAGAACTGCATCCTATTGGTGGGAAATCATGGAGAGGAGATGGAAAAGAGATGGGGTTGAAAAATCATGGAGTTGTTTAAGAGAAGAATTCTTGAAAAAGTTCATACCACAAGTAGTCAAGAATGCAAGAGAAAGGGAATTCATGAGATTAATACAGGGGTCATTGTCAGTAGCTAAGTACGAAACCGAGTTCCATCAGCTCATTCAATATACCCAAGTTGTGGAAGGTAAAATCACTATTCAGAATTTTATCTGTAAAGCTCTCTTTGATCCTGATACAATGCATTCTTTCATTTCACATGATTATGCTAAGAAGTTGAATTTGCCTTCTGAAAATATGAATATCTCTTATGAAGTTCACACTCCAGTTGGAGAATGCTGTGAGACTAGGATTAGATATCTACGATGCCCTGTAGTCATAGAGAATCAGGACTTTAGTGCTGACCTAATTGAATTACCAATCCAAGATTACAACTTCATTTTAGGAATGGATTGGTTGTTTCAGCATCGAGCTATTGTCGACTATCATGCTAAAACAGTCAAATTGGGTACTGGAGTTAGAGTTAGTACCGGGAATACTAATAAGAAAGGTGGTATACCCACCATTTCAGTAGTAGGCCAGAAAGATAATAAGAAAAGAGGAACAAGGATTTCTAGCCTACAGGATTAATAAGCCTCAGGATAAGACTGAACTGAAAGACGTGAAAGTGGTTAAAGAGTTTCTTGAGATTTTTCCAGAAGCATTGAACTCACTATCCCTAGATAGGGAGATTAAATTTGTGATAGAGACAATCCCTGGGATAGTGCCATTCTAAAAGATCCCTTACAGAATGGCACCAGCTCTTCACCTTGGGGAGTTCTAACCTTGTTTGTGAATAAAAAGGATGGGTCACTAAGGATGTGTATTGATTACAGCGAACTAAATAAAGTGACTATTAAAATATGTATCCATTACCCCATATCGATGAGCTGTTTGATCATCTTCAGGGATCAGTTATCTATTCAAAGTTGGATTTAAGACAGGGGCACTATCAATTGAAGATATGGGAAGCAGATATTTCCAAAACTGCATTTAACTCCCGTTATGGGCATTTTCAGTTTATGGTCATGCCCTTTGGATTGACTAATGCTCCTGCAGCATTTATGGACCTAATGCATCAACTGTTTCGTTCATACCTCGATAGCTTCATCATAATTTTCATAGATAATATTCTAGTTTATTCCAGAACTAAAAAGGAGCATGAAGAATATTTGAGAATTGTTCTTCAAACTTTAAAGCAGCACAAGCTGTACGCCAAATTCAGTAAGTGCGAATTTTGGCTTAAGAAGATGACTTTTTTGGGATATATCATATCAAAGATTGGACTTGAAGTGGATCCAGAAAAAATCGAATTGGTCCTGAAGTGGAAAAGACCTGGAACAGTCACTGAAGTGTGGAGTTTTCGAGGATTAGCTTGATATTATCAAAAATTTATCCAGATTTTTTTTAAGTTGGCCGGACCACTTATCAGATTGACTCAGAAGGATAAAAAATTTGTTTGGGACAAACAGTACGAGGAGAGTTTTTTAGAGTTGAAGAAGAGATTAACAACAGCCCCAATACTCGAACTGCCTGATGGGTCAGAGAAGTTTACCGTTTATACTGATATCTCAAAGGAAGGATTGGGCTGTGTTCTGATATAAAAGGGCAAAGTGATCACCTTTGGATCACGAAAATTGAAAAATCATAAGGTGAATTACCTTACTCATGATTTGGAACTAGCGGCGGTGGTCTTTGCCTTGGCAAAATGGTGTCATTATCTGTACGAAGCAAAGGTAGATGTGTTCATGGATTACAAGAGCTTAAAGTACATCTTTAGTCAAAAAGATCTGAATTTAAGGTAATGACGATGGATGAAATTCCTGGAGGACTATGACTTCACCATCAGCTATCACCTAGAAAAAGCAAACGTCGTTGCTAATACTTTAAGCCAAAAAGGAAAATTATCAAACTGAAGCATCTATCCTAAGATGTACAATGAGATCCTGAAGGCCTAGGAGAGAGATGAGTTTGTTCAGAAACTGAAAGGTGAGATGAAACCCAACTTTAGGATTGACACTGATGGACTATTACAATTCAGGAACCAAGTTGTTGTTTCGGCACAGATAGAGGAAAGAGTATTATCTGAGGCACATCAGGCCAAGTATTCTGTCCATCATGGAGCGACTAAAATGTATAAGGACATAAAACAGAAGTTTTGGTGGGAAGGGATGAAGAAGGATAGAGCTGAGTATATCCTAAAATGCCTAACTTGCCAATTCGTGAAGGCGGAGCATCAGAGGCCGTCTGGAAAGTTACAACTGCTCCCAATTTTGAGCTGGAAGTGAGAACAAATCACCATGGACTTTGTGACGGGGCTACCTATTGTACGAGGAGGATATGACAGTATCTGGGTAGTGGTTGACAGGCTTACCAAATCGGCATATTTTCTACCTGTCAAAACCCAGTATAATGTATAGAAACTCGCCGAGATCTGCATAAAGGAGATAGTACAATTACACGGGATTCCTCAAAGTATTATCTTCGACAGAGATCCAAAGTTTACGACGAGATTATAGAGAAGTCTGCAAGAGCATTTGGGGACAGAATTACTATTTAGTACTACTGCTCATCCCCAGACACATGGACAGTCGGAGAGGGTAATTCAAAAACTAGAGGATATGCTGCGAGCATGTATTTTGAATTTTCCTAACAACTGGGATAGGCACCTGCCGTTGGTAGAGTTGCTTATAATAACAGCTACCAAGTCTCAATTTAAATGGCCCAATATGAGGCATTGTATGGTAGGAAATACAGATCACCCCTTCATTGGGACATTGATGAGACGAAGAACACTTCAAACTTAGAAAAAGATGCACTGCAACCTGAGATGATTCAAGAAGCTATAGATAAGGTTCTGATCATCAAGAAAAATATGAAAATAACTCAGGATCACCAGAAGAGTTACGCTGATAAGCGTAGAAAAGATTTGGAGTTTAGTGTTAGAGATTGGGTGTTTATGAAAATAGCTCCAACAAAAGGAATTTGCAGAATGGGCAAGGTCAAAAAACTGAGCTCTAGATATACGGGACCATTCGAGATCATGGAACGAATCGGTCCTATAGCATATCGATTTGATCTTCCTCCTAACTTAATTGGGATTCATAATGTGTTCCATGTATTCCATTTACGGAAGTATCATCTTGATCTTTCGCACGTTATTGAACATCTTGATGTTCCCCTCTAGAGTGACCTGACATATATAGAACAGCCTGTCCGTATCCTAGATTCTCAGGTTGGTAAGCATAGGAATTGTAGAATACCACAAATTAAGGTACTATGGAGGAATCAGAAAGTAAAAGAGGCAACCTGGGAACATGAGGATGAAATGCGGAGCAAATATCCTCATCTGTTTCAATAAGGTAGGAATCTGGGGACTAAATTCTTTTAAGGCGGAGAGAGTGTAATATCCCGAAATTTTCCTAATTAAAATTTCAAATTGCCGAATTTCACAAATTAATCCGATTTCAATAAAACAAAGAACGTTTTAATTTCAAAAACAAGTTTCACACGTTCAAAATATTTTCTCTCGTTTAGGCCTCGATTTCTTACGATATTTTCGGGTTAATAAGTCTATTTTAAGCCTAATAACCTGGCCCAAAATCAACCCAAAATGAGCCCAACATTTCAAGCCATTAATTAAACATTTCAAAAAAAAAAAGAAGGAAAATCAGATTCAAATCTGCTGAAGTAAGGCAGTCGATTTTTTTCAAAAATCATGGGATTTGGTCGGATTTGTTTAGTATATTTACGAAGAAAAATCCTTGACCAAGTATTTGTTGAGTCTTCTAACTATAGGAGATGGATGAATCTTGAAGTGGGAGCACTTTTCCTTCAAAAATTTCTATAGAAAAACAAGCATCTTTCTTCCTTCCTTTTTTACCTCTTAGCAGTCTTCATTTGCTCACACATACTTAAATTTTCTTTAAATAACAAGAAGAGATTAATAAGGAAAATCTAGGTAATATCCTCTCTAAATATTTGGTAAGTTAAGTCTTAGTTTATATTTATATGATTATGATAAGTTGTGACTTAAAGTTGATTAAGAGTTTATGATTTTGTTTAGACGGTTGATACGGAGTTACGGAAGCTCGGCGACTAACATTTAAGCTTGAACAAGTAAGACTTATGTCTCTTCTCTCCTTGCTCCTAAGTATGATATATGATGATCATCAGATTGTTATTGTAACATGTTCTTGAGTGAGCCTATATGCTTGCTAATCACATTCATTTTCTTGCGTTCATTGGCTTATTTCTTCTTGATATCTATGGATATGGTGATTATCCTTATGAAATCATGACTTTATTATCTAAGGACCATGGACTATGAGATTTTGAGACTGAAAACGAAAGGAGACGGGAGATATGGACTTAATAAAAGACTTGAACATTTAAAAAGTAAGAAAATAGATAGCTTCTCGGGTAGCTTCGCCAAGCACAATCCTTCATTTCTTAACCACGAAAACTCGACTTCCACTCTTCCAAATAGCCCATATGATATATCATTGAAACCTTCTTTGAGTGTAAATGCCTTTGGAATAAAAAATTATGAAGAAATAAGAAGAAAAATGGATTAAAACACCCTTGGAAGGTAGGTTGCCACTTCTGCCAAAAACTGGAAACATTTCTATCTTATCTTCTTCTCGACCTTGAAAACTTGATTTTCTCTTGTTCAAATTACTTATATGATATACAATTGGAAACCTATTTAAGTGTAAATAATATTAGAATTTAGATTCACTTAAAACCATGGAAAAAGATGGCTAAAAACATCCTTAGAATCTAACCTGCTAGATTTTCGTGAAACAGCGGTGAGCATTGCCACAGCTTCCACTTTCCAAATTTTAAAATCAAACTTTCCTTTATCAAATTAACCTAAAAAATATATCATTAGAAAACTTATCTAGTTTAGTTCTTTATGGAGCTAAAACATGGATTTTAACACATTTAGATGAATTTTTAAAGCAACGAAAAAATTGGACTGCCACTAGGAAGATGTAGATTTTGAGCTAATTTGATATTTTTCTTTAAATATAATATATTTAAATTCAACCTCCATATCTTTTAACAAAATCATTTTGATGATCTAAATAAGGTCTTATATCCAAAGTTGAATTAAATGAATTTCAATATTTACTTTTGTTACAAAATGATTTCTTTCGTATTTTACCTCTTTTAATAAGATGAAGATTTCAAAATGAAAAATCCTTTGGTCCGTAGTCCAATTCCGCTTTGTTTAATTGACATGATTGGACAAATTTTTGAACCATTTATTTAATGCTATTGGTGAATCGAATACTGTGCTAAAATGGCTTACTAATATGCTTGATATGATTTGACTGTTTCTAAACCTGTCTGAATGAATACTGTTGGGCCCTAGGGATTTTCAAGGGTATTTGATACGAGCAATTTGGGATTTTCAAGGGTATTTGATACGAGCAATTTTGGATTGACTATCAGGACCCTCGAGAATCCCCTACTGTTGGGTAGACTGAATGAGCCCTAGAAGTAGGGTTCTGAAAGGCTACCTTAAAGCACGTGGATATTCGACAGTACTTTTACTGTACTGGCTCTTTCGAGGGCATTAGAGGGATAAGGATAAATTTGTTTGAAGATATAAGGGTGATAGATCCACCAAAACTGCTTGATTCAGCCTTAAAAGACTTGAACGTGATAACTGTTTACTGTTATCAATTTGATTTGACTGTCCTAACTGTACTGAATCGTTTTATTGAATCATATTCATGTCTATCACTGTTCTGTTCAGCTTTTGTACTCTTCTATTCCTAATTTCTGCCATAAGTTTTACTGGGTCAGTGGACTCATGATTCCATAATATTATGTAGGTTCCTAGGCTAAGAATTGACTGTCTGGACTCTGCATAGACTGTGGTTTCTCCTTTTGGACAAATGTATATGCTTAAGTTTGTATTCCTAATGATTGTACGGATTTGAACTGATAGCTCATTTAGTGGCCTGTATTGTCTAACTAGCTGAAGTATATTTTGAATTTGATAGCTTGTAAGGATAATTAAATGAAATATAGTACATATTGTTTTATGTTTAGCTCCTATCTTGGTTATAGAATGTTTTCCGACCGCAAGTAGTGTTGCAGATCACGAGACAAAATGCTATCGTGACCTGGGGCGCTACAAGTTACCTGTAAATGTGATTAAATATGATGTATATAGTATGAGAAAGGACTTTGTTATAGTTTAGGGAATCTACCCTATTATCATGAACTCATTCAGTTGAGGAGTGTCAAAGCTGCTAAATTCTAATCAGCTCTTAAATTATAGTATGTTACTGATATTGTTAATCAAAATTAATAAATCTAATGTCCAAATTTTGATTCAACATAGGACTGATAGCAGGATTAATTAATCTTGGATCATCAAAATGATACGTGAATAATGTGAAACTCATAATCTCATGTATGAATATATTTGTCACATATGAATGATGAAACCTTCAAATTTATAGATAGATGCAAATAAGAAAACAATAAAATAACCAATAACTATCATAAAATATGTCTAAGTTTAAGCTGGGCACAGTTAGAAACATTCTTGCACTTTCATTTTCCAACAATATCTCTAAACCTCTCCTCCTTTCTTCTCCTCACGGCATCTTCTATACACATACATTTATATCAATATCCTTCTCTATAATATCCTCATCCAACTATCTTCAAGACATTCAAGACTTTAACAAAGGGAAAATAGTAGAAAGAGCACTCTTTTAAGGATATGCACTTCGGTAAGCTTAGGTGTAAATTACCAAATGAGTTAGTGTGAAATTTATGATGAAACTGAAGTGTTTAAATGATTTTGCAGGTGATCTGACTTGAAGCTATCCTTGGAACATTATCTCTACCACGCCTATGTTGTTATGTCAATATCATTGCTTAGATATTGTCATCTTGGACATGAAATAAAGCTTGAATAACCTTGTAAATAGGGCCATTGAACCATCGAACTTAAATATGATGAAGTGTTTAAATAATTATTGATAACCAATAGGTGGTTTAACCTAAAGATTATATTTGATTGGAAACATATTTTGAGGTTTAGGGTTAAAATCTAAACACACACAAAAGAATCATCTCCCGGGTATCACTGTCCCCTGCACATCCTTTGATTTCCAAAGCTTAGAAACCCATCTTAGTCTTATCAAAATAGCCCATATGATATACCGATAGAAACCTTATCGAGTGTAAATAATATTAAAATCAAGAATTACTCAAAAATATGAAGACAAATGCCCGAAAATACTAATAAAAAATAATGTATCAAGGCTACCGGGAACAGGGGCAGTGGCAAGGGGTGGAATTTAAAAGGATATAGACAAAGATCCAACTATTGGATCATCGATCAGAAGTTACAGTAAGAAAGATCATCGAGTTAGAATATTTATAGAGGTAAATCGTACCATTAGACTAATTAGGAACTTTGAGAAAAAATTGATTGGAATAAGATTGTCGTGTAATAACTATGAGTTTTGGCGTTAAAGTAGTCGATGTGACTTGGAGCTATAAGAAATTTGGAAATCTTCTTAAACTTGAATCTAAGGACCAAATGTAAGATTTATGGCTTCTCCCTTGCCTCCATACTTGTTCTTACTTCATTTCTCGCAAATATAATATATTAAGCTATCTATATGTTTCTTGACTCAAAAGCTCAATATCTGTATGATTGATGATAGGGGTGGCAATTTTCAACTCGACCCACCAGACCGACACGAACCCAACATGAAATTAGTGAGTTTGGGTTGGGGCTTATTGGGTTCGGGTCGAAATCGGGTCAACCCAATTAAGAACTCGCGAATTTTAATGGGTTCGGGTTGGGTCACAGGTTGACCTGCTCAACCTGAAATTTCAATTGGGTTGACCCAACAACCCATCCAACCCAAACCCAACTTATTTAACATATATATAAAAATTATAATATTTATATTATATATATATTGTAATATTTATATAACAAATTTATTAGCCAAAAGAAAAGAAGAAAAGTGAAAACCCTTATTTTCTATCCAAAATGGCAAATCAAATCTGGCTTCACACATTCATGCTAGTTCTCCTCGTAGCTCATCTTCTTCATCTCCTTGGAATTAATTTACTAGTTTTGGAATTTTGAATATTATTTTAGTAATGAAATGTGGTTAATTTTATTTTAGTAATTAAATTTATTTTATTTCTTAATAAATGATAGTGTCATAATCATGACTTGTTTGAGTAATGGGAAAAAAAGCCACAAATTTTTTATTTTTTGATAAATATAAAGTATTTTAAATAGGTTAGGTTGTGGGTTTGCGGGTTGCTGGGTCAACCCAATTAATAAACAGGTCGACCCGGGTCGACCTGATTTAATTTAGGTTGGGTTTGGGTTTGCTTTAATCAGGTTAAAACTTAAATGGATTGGGTTCGGGTTGAAAGTAAATAGGTTGGGTTGAAATCAGGTCGAACCCAAACCCACCCATCCCACCCGAATTGCCACCCCTAATTGATGATTTGGGGATCTTGAACATTCTTATGATTCCATCCTTATTTGTATATGAACACTTGTGAATATGGGACCCTGGACAAAGGAGAAATTATGGACAAAAAAAATATATGAAATCATGGACTTGTGATATGTTTTCCCCAAATCTCTTGGTAGATTTCAAATCTAAATTTTAAAGTTTTCTCACAAAATAAGTTCCTATGAAATTTGAAAATTTTGATACAAAAGTTGAAAGAAATAGATTTATAAATTTATAACACCTTTTTCCACAAAAGTTGATTTTCCCAGTAGTTCGAAAAATGAATTTTTAAAAGAGATTTTCGCTTCAAACATTTTCTGGAAAAAAAAAATTCTTGATAAAAATCTGATTTAAAAAAAAAATTTAGCTAGGAGCAGTCAGCACAGAGGCGCCCGGGGCAGTAGCCTCGTGGCATCCATCCGCGTTTGCCTGCGAATGTGCGCACGGACGCACCCTGCACAGAATGCTTGCAAACATTTTCTGACGTTATTTACCCCTTTTTAATCTATATTTCTTCTCTTTAAAATATTTTAAAAGCCTTTAATGATTTACTTATGTCCGAAGCTTGAAGCGAATCATTTACTGAACTTATTTTACGTTATATTTCTCTACCAGTTAATATCAATTTCCTGAATATGTCTATGAATTATCCTTTTGAAATATTTTGAGCTTAAAAATAATTTTTATATGTCCAAGATTCAAATCGAATCATTTATATCCGTGATTGATCGAAATTCTGCTTTCGTCAAAACAATCCAACTTTATTGGGCATCCTAGCACCCATTCCAGTTTCCAAATATTTAAGTGTTGACTTTGATTTGCCAAACCAAGTCTATGTTTCACTTTTTCAAAATGTTTTAAGACGTCAAAATAATTTTTTTCTAGGTCGGAGGTCCATTCCAAATCAATTATAAATTGTTGGCCATATGAAATCGTGCCCAGATTTGGCTAAATGTTTCAAATATATTCTGTTTGTTTTGAAATTCATGTCTCGATAACGGTATATGTTTGAATATATTCTGTTTGTTTCGAACCTATAAGAAAGTAAGATAAGTTGAGCCCTGGGAATTCTCAAGAGGATTTGATTGGGCGATATTGGGTCAATAATCAAAATCCTTGGGGATTTTCGTATGTTGAGTGGTTTCGGAGGAGTCCTTGAGGTAGTATTCCAAAGGACTACTCTAGGCTCGTGGTCGACTGTGCTGCGGTGACTGTGTCTATTTGTATCCTCTTGAGTAACTACTCAGAGGTGGTTAATTACATCCTTGTAAGTAACTACTCCGAAGTGGCTTGGAGGAATCAGATGAAATGAATGCATGCTAGGAGCGATAAGGGTGACATATCTACCAAATGTTTGTTTCAGCCTTAAATGTTTATTGATATGGATGTATAAAATTTATAAGTTAACTGTTCGAAAAGCCTGTTTTGAATGTTTCGATTTGATATTTGGCATCATATTCATGGTTCATTCTTGCTATCCTTTTTTATCCATCTTATACTCCTCCTCATACGTTATAAATCTTGCTAGGCCAGTGGACTTATTGTAACATCCCGAGATTTCCTTAATAAAAATTTTCAAATCGCCAATTTCGTAAAATAAAACCAATTTCAATAAAATGAGAAACATTTTGATTTCGAAACACATATCACATGTTCCAAACATTTTCTCTCGATTGGGCCTCAATTTCTTCAATATTTTCAGCCCAATTTATATTCCATTTAAGCCCAAATAATGGCTCCAAAAACCAACCCACAATTGCAGCCCATTAGTAAATATTTCAAAAAAAAAATAAATAAATAATATAAAATGAAATCAAATTTCAAAATCTGATTTCATGGTTTGGCAGCCGGATTTCACATTGAGGGAAGCCATAATGGTGGGTAGAAGTTGGTGAGTAATTAGCCTATTTTAATCCAATAAAACTTAGACCAAGTATTCTCAATTTCATGCATTATAAGTGAAGGGTTGGAGCTTGTAAGAAGACCTTTATCTTCACTAAAATTTCTGCAAGCAAACTTAGCACACTCACCTCACTTCCTCTCTTCTCTCTCGGCCGTAACACACTCCACACACATACACATTTTAAAGTTTAAGTTTTAAAGAAAATCAAGAAGGGGATCTAGGTGGTGTACACTCTACCATTTGGTAAGTAAAACTTGGTTCATGTTTAGATGATTATGTTGATATATGTGATTTAGAGCTTGATATAAGAGCTTATGCTTGGCTTAGGAAATTAATACGGTTGATTCACTGAGAAACTCGGAGTATATTCGGATTAAACTTAGGACAAGAGGTAAGACTTATAGAACATCGTTTCCCTTTTCACATGCTTATGTGCTTCTCATGATTAATCATCTTATTGTGCGGAGCTCATTGTATTTTGTATCGTATTCATGTTGGCTATCATCGTATGAATTTGTTGCTATGATTCATTGTTATCGTTAATATGAGCTCTCGCTTTGAAATAATGATTCTATGACTTGTGAACATTTTTCATGTCTTCCCTACACCTGGACTGAAATTGTACTTGGGACCATGGACTAAATGAGGATGATCTGTTGCTAAAACCGAAAGAAAATAAGGAAAATAGATGAAAACATTGTGTTTTAACTCGATTTTGATTTTTCAAAAAATCTTCATTCGAACTCCAAAACTATGATTTAGAAATGTTTATGAACTTAAAAGAACCCCAAAAACATGATTTTGGATAAAAAAATTGAAAGAAAATAGAAAAGACAAAAAATGAAATTTTTAACCGAGGACAGGCGCTCAAGCGCACGGACTGAGCGCTCAAGCGCCCAAAACCAGCACCCCAGCACCCGTCCAAAACCATGTAACATCATTTTCCAGTGAGCTCAGTGCTCAAGCATCCAAACCGGCGCTCCAGCGCCCGGAAAGATTTGGAAAATTGTCTTGTTTCATTTTCTGTCTGGAAGCTGAGCACAACCCTTCACTTCTTAATCACCAAAACTCGACTTTCACTCTTCCAAATAGCCCATATAATATACCGTTGGAAATGTCTTTGAGTCTAGATACCTTTAGAATTAAGAATTTTGAAAAATAAAGAAGGAAAATTAGCAAAAATGGCCTTGGAAAGCCGACTACCATTTCTGCCGTATTCCAGTAACGTCACTCTCTTATCTTCAATTTCTCGGCCTTGAAAACTTGACTTCCCCTCCTCCAAATGACTCATATAATATACCGTTGGAAATCTCGTTAAATTTAGATAATATTAGAATTTAGATTCACTAAAAAATATGGAAAATTATGGCCAAAAACATCCTTAGAACATGACCTGCCAGATTTCTGAGAAGCTGGATTGACTCTGCCTCGACTTCTACTTTTCAAATTTTAAAAATCGAACTTTTCCTTATCGAATCAACCTGAAAAATATATCATTAGAAAGATTATTGAGTCTAGTTATTTATGAAGTTAAAATACAAATTTTAGCTCATAAAGATGAATTTTTAAAGTAATCAAAAAATGAACTTCCGCTAGAAAAATATTGATTTTGAACTATTTTGATATTTTTTTCTCTAAATGAAATATCTTTATATTTAAACTTCATACCTATTAACAAAAATCATTTTTACGATCCGAGTGAGGTTTTTAGCCAATGTTCGAATAAAATAAATTTTGAAATTTATATTTATTTCAAATAATTTCTCTCGTATTTTACCCCCTTAATAAGATGAAGACCTCAAATGAAAACTCCTCTGCTTCATAGTCCAATTTCAATTTATTTGTCCTCAATAGTCTATAATTCTAATTTTGATTTATTTTTCCTCTATAGTCTATAATTCCAATTCCGATTTATTTGTCATCTACAGTCTATAATTCCAATGCCGATTTATTTGTCCTCTACAATCTATAATTTCAATTTTGATTTATTTGTCCTCTACAGTCTATGATCTCAATTTCGATCCATTTGTTCTCTACAATTTATGATTCTAAATTTCGGTTTGTTTGATTGATATGATTGACCGAATTTCTAAACCGTTTGTTTAATGTTATTGATTAATCGAATACTGCACCGTAATGGCTTACTGATATAACCGAAATGACTAGCTATTCCTGAACCTATATGAATGTTTACTATTGGGCCCTGAGGTTTGTCAAGGATATCTGATACGGGCAATATCGGATTGACTATTAGAACCCCTGAGACTCCCCTACTGTTGGATAGACTGGACAAGCCCTGGAGGTAGGGTTCTGAAAGCCTATCTTAAAGTACGTGGATAATCGACAGTGCTTTTCATTGTATTGGCTCTTACGAGAGCATTAGAGGGATAAGGATGAATCTATTTGAAGATACAGGGTGATAGATCCACTAAAACTGCTTGATTCAGCCTTAAACGACTCAAATGTGATTACTGTTTACTATTATTGATTTGATTACACTGTCCTGACTATACTGTACTACTTTACTGAATCACATTCCTGTTCATTACTGTTCTGTTTACCGTTCGTACTCCTTGTTCGTATTTTCCGCCATAAGTTTTACGGGTCAGTAGACTCATGATTCCAAATATCATATACGTTCCTAGACCAATGATTGACTGATTAAAACTTAGTATAGACCGTGGACTTAGTGACTGAAATCTCGTGTTAGTATATGGCGTTCATTTTGGAATTGATGTATATAAGCATGTACCTAAGCATGTTGAACGTTTTGATTTCAGATTTGTCAAGAATGTATAGATTGTCAGCTTGTAATAGTGAGAATATCTAGATGTGATATTTTGGTTTAGTTAAGTTTCCGTTTAAACCGTGGATACGTTTAGCTTGTAATTTGAATTTTGTAATGAATTTTGAAAATTTCAACTTATAAATTTGGAACATTAAGTTATGAGATTGTATTTTAGGATTTTAATGGCCTGCAATGGTATTTTTCTGTTGGAATTTAGTATGAATGCATTTTGTTAGTTTTTGTTTGATTTTGGAATGATTATCCACCTGCGAGTAGCACTTCGGATCTCGGAGCAAAAATGCCTTGGGATCCGGGGCGTTATACTCATGATTTTACCATTTATTTTGTAGGAAATTAATTGTAAGAGTCGTTCGAAGGTTGAGAAAATCTTGCTGGGCCAGTAGACTCATGATTTTACCATTTATTATATAGAAAATTAATTGTAGAAGTCGTTCAAAGGTTGAGAATCTTATGATGGTGATTTGGACTTGATATATGCTTATGTGTATTAGGATAAGTTGGAAATTGGTATGGGTTTTAGAAATAGATGGTTGTATCCTTTGGGGTTTTATGATGTACTTTTGGAGCTCAGGTTGTATTTGAAAAAAAAAATTATCTTGTAAATTTCGAAAATATTAGCAATGGATATATTGTGAGTATAAAGTTATGGTTTCAGTTAGTTAGAGTAACATTACGAACCTAGGAGCGGATGCTCTAGGATCTGGGGCACTACATGTGAGCTATTTCTTGGCATGTTTTCATGGATACTTTCAAAATTATCCAAATCTTAATATATTCTAATAATCACTCATGAACTGCAAATATTCTATTTATATTAGATTAATTATATATATAATTGCATTAAATGTATTAAGTATATATTCTAATTACTAAATTTATACAGGGCAGAAAGAGAGGAAACTGAGTGGACCTGGAAAGAATTCAAAACTGAATTTATGAGACAATTTGTACCTTAGGTTGTTCGGGATATGAGGGAAAGAGAATTCATGAATCTGATACAAAAAAATATGATGATGGTGAAATATAAGATAGAACATAATAGATTAATTTAGTATGCATCTCATATTCTCGCTAATGGGGGAAAGAAGAACGAAAAGATTCGCGGAAGGCCTTAATCCCAAATTGAGATGGGCTTTAGCTATCTGTGACCTCCCGAACTACAATCGAGCGGTGAAAAAAATAATGCAGTTGGAGATGGAGTTTCAAGAACTCCAAAAAATCGATGAAAAGAGAAAAGGAAAATGTACGGGAAAGTCCGACTACAATAAACAAAAAAGGATTTCTTTGGGAAGAAACCAAAAATAATGATGGGAAGTTGAAACCCACCAATTGACAAAGGAAAAAAGGTCCTTATACTGCTCCCAATGATGGGAAAATAAGCTGTGGTTTTTGTGGATGTGCCAATCACTCAGAATATAAGTGTCGGGAGAAGTAGGAAAGATGTTTAATTTGTGGAAGCCCCCTGCACTTGCAAAATGATTGCTAGAGAAACCGTAAGGACAGTATTCCTGGAGGACTGAACCAGCAGTAATCGCAGAACCCGGCCGGACACCCGCAAGTTAGGGCAAGAGCTTATGCCTTGGTGGGAGAAGAAGGAACAGACCCTACGCAGGTGGTGGAAAGTAAGTTCCTAATTTGTAATTTTTTGTGTAAAGCGTTATTTGATCCTAGTGCTACCCATTCTTTCATATCCAGTACTTGTGCAAAACAATTAAGATTGATTTCAAAACTTATGGGAACACCTTATGAAGTACACAAACCTATAAGCAGTTGTTGCACCACTCGAGTTAGATATACAAACTGTCCTGTGATCGTAGAAAACCAAGAATACATTGCTCACTTGATTGAACTGCCAATCCAGGAATATGACCTTTTCTTGGGCATGGATTGGTTATACCAACACCAAGTTATGGTAGACTGTTTCACCAAAACAGTCAAATTGGGTACCAAAATCGGGGTCGATACCAATAAGGGTCTCATGCCAGATGTTTCAATTACCATCTCGGCTGTGAAAGCCCGAAGGGTTATGAAAAAGGGGGACAGGGATTCCTGGCTTATTTAATCAACAAGCCTCAAGATACAATCAGTCTGGAGGATGTAAAGGTAGTTTGCGAATTTCTAAAAGTGTTTCCTGAGGAGTTAAATTCACTACCATAACACCCGAGAATCCATAAATAAAATTTTCACCCAACAACGAGCCTCGTTAACCCAGTTAATAAGCCGAAAACATAACCCAAAGCCTAGCCACTAACATTGACTATGGAAAGCATATTTGAAACTAAAAAAAAAAAAGAAAAGGAGGCTTATCTAAAGCTGTTGCCGTGCAGCTATAAACTGCACAATGGATGGGATTTTCATCCCATCCATCTATCCATCAAGCCATCCTATTATAGCATAAATATATGATAATTATTTTGAGGGGCCTAAGCTTTAAAATTCTTACATTTTGACTCTATTTTCCTCTATAAATAGGCCCCAATATTGAACATAAAATCTGTTGAATTTCCACTTGCAACGCTTAGAAATTTTTGCAAAACTTTTCTCCTCTCAAATACTCTAGCACTCAGAAATTTCACTTGCATTTGGCTTTCATCAAAACCGACTTCTTAAGGGATTAGTGTGTTGTGAACTCTCATCCTAACACTTGGCAAGTGGCTTAAGATTTATGTTTAAGGATTGTTAATGATATGAATGTCTAGAACTTGATAAGTATGAATGTGATTGTAGGTTGTGGAGGCTAAGCTTGAATCTCTTACATACACAAGTTCTAGCATCTTAAGATAAGACTTATGGCTTCTTTATCCTCTTTATGAGCATATGCTTTTCAGTTTTTCCTTGAAAGAATGAGCATAAGATGAGCTATTGAGTATTTGGTGCCCATTGATATGTTGATCATGAGAACTCTTGTTGTTGTTTTGTTATCCTTGCTATTCTATGCTCAAATCCTTGAATATGTAAATCCAAAGCCTAATGAATAATCTTGACCTTTAAACCGATGCTTTGGATTGAGACTCGAACAATGGACCACGGATTAAGAGGAGAAACGAACTACAGAATGACTAAAAATGGGTGATATGGATAGAAATCGTGTTTTTCGTCTTGAAAATGATTTTTCAAAAAATCTTAAACCAAATTTCAAAACAACAATTTATAAATGTTTTTACATATAAGAAAACCTAAAAAAATGTAGTTTTGGATAAAAAATTCGAAGAAAATCAAAAGACGAAAAATCAGATTTCCTGAGAGTCAGTGCCTGAGCGCATGTCCATAGGCGCCCAAGCGCCCACTCTCAGGACAAATGACCAAAAATTTTAGAGGCTTAGGTGCTTAAGCGCCCGTATGGGCGACCCAGTGCCTAGCTTCTACCCAAAATTTTTCTTTTTGGTGCGCAGGCGCCCGTTTAAGCGCCCAAGCGCCCATTCTCATGCCGAACTTGATTTTTCAACCTTCATTTTATATCACATTAAGTCTATATCCGATCTTTCTAACGTAATACAAGTTTTGAAATGAAATCCCTCTAGTCCATAGTCGAATTTTTGAAATGATTGATTGATACGTTTGGCATATTTGCAATGCTATTTGATACTATTAGCCAATAAACATTATGCCTCATCGGCTTCCTTGAACGATTGAATGTCCCTTTTGTTTCTAAGCCTAAATGGTTGATTGATTATGGGCCCTGGAGAGTTTTCTCGGGGACCAAACTTGGGCAATATCAGATTGTCGACTAGGACCCTCGAAAATTCCTAATTGTTGGGTAGTTCGGATGGAT
>JACFYI010003820.1:725314-739085 GCA_014898755.1 Handroanthus guayacan | reverse complement strand
CCAACAAAATTTAATAATAATTTTTTTCCAACATTCCCATAATTCAAATTAAAAATATTTTCCTAGTTAGAACTTTTCCCTACCATAAAACATTTGCCACGCACCTCCTATAATTTTCAAAATTTATATTTTCACCCCAAAATTTCTTAATTTCACTTCCTAATAAACTTAAGCTAAAAATTTAATATCTCTATCACAAAAATTAAAATTTTCTCTAAATGAATATCCCTATACACATTCATTCTCATTTAGAAATTTTATTCCGATTCCGAAACATTAAACTTCTATTTATCAAGAAATTTTCATAAATATCATTTTTGCCCCAAAAAAAATTATTTCCGATCCCAGAAATTTTCCAACCTCCATACTTAAAAGTCAAAATATTTTATTTCATCTACTAGAATTTTTCCCATAATCAAAATTCTTATATGTCATTATTTGGCTCCAAGAAAATTATTTTAACTCAAAAATCTAAATCTTCCATTTTTCTAAACCCCATAACAAAATAAATAAAATAAAATGGAAAAATTATCTAATTTCATCATTATTCGCCAATTTCAATAAAATTTCAAGGAAAATTTTAATCTTAAATTTTGGAAGAATTAAACTATTAAAATAATGATAAAAATAAATAGTTATCCATTTATCATCATGTCTCCCAAAGAGGAAGAATATTTAGCTTCATTAAATGCAAGAGATAAGGTTAATTAATGCACTAAAATTTCAAATAAATAAATGAAATTGACCAAATATTATAAAAAAATATAAATATATTTTTTTCCTTGTCTTGCAAAAATGAAGAAGGATCTTGAAGGCCCACAAAGATATTTATATCTGCCAAAAATTCCCCTAAAAATCATTAAAAATTACAAAACTTGCCCCTCAAATTTTTATTAATAACCTACCATTCTTGCATTTTCCTACACTCTCAAACTGTCTCTCTCTACAATACAACCTCTTCTCTCCTATACACTCCAAGGAAACCCTCATGAGGAAGAAGATTGCATCTTCCTCTTCATCATCAAAAGAGATCTCTCTCTACCACGCATACACTAACCAAATCATTTGAAAATTTCCTATAAAACTTACAACTAATCTATAACAAAGCCAGGTAGAAGAATCTTATCATAGGTAAGGCTTTTGACTCTATAAAATATTTAGAACATAAAGATCATATTCATTTAATGGCTAAAGAACATATTTGTATAAGTGAACTCGGATCATTTGAGAGATTTGGAGAAAACTTTGGAAAAAACCTTGAAGCAATGGACTTAAGGTAAGATTTATGGCAAACCATAGCTAGACGATACATTCTTGATGATGAGTCCTCAAATCTTTGGCTAGACCTCTTGCAAATATTTTGTGTTGTGATGAAACTTGACTAACGATGAGTTTTTGACCTTATTTCCTTTAATTTCTATGGCCTAAGCATCTTTCTCATGCTTTAACATGGTTCTACAAAAATTAACCTCAAACAACAAAGAAAGAAGGGGGAAAAAAAAAGAAAAGGATAGTAGTCGAGCATGACCGCGCCCACTTTGGTGTGCAGACATGCCCAACTAGCGGCCAAAGCAACCACTGAGCGGGACCTAGCCCATTTTCGGGCATAGTTGTGCTAGTCCTAAAAGATTTTGCCTACATTTTTTACCTATTTTTCCTTGTTTCATACTTGATTTATTTCCTATTTGATATTTAAAGTCCAAAATAATGATTTATATGCCCATCTACAGATTGAAATTGAATATTTGTTTCCGATCTATATTTTGGAATCACATATTGACACAAAATTGGGTACTTGTTATTCCTTGCAAGCTTAAATGTTAAGATGTAATATTTGGGCCCAGGAGCCACCGAAGAGACGATTGGGCAGTGTCCGACTGTCGATTTGTCTCCTGCAGAGTTTTTCATTTGAACAGTTCCACGATCGCCTAGAGATAGGTGTTTCTAGGGAAGTGGTTCGAGGTACGCAGTCAACCTTGCCAATTTGTTATTGTGTTTGTTCCCCTTTTAAGCGGCCACTCAAGGGTGGAACTGAAGGGATAAGGGTTGATTCATTATTTTGGAGTTATAAGGGTGACAAATCTACCAAATAATAGTTATGCCTTATTTATATTTGATTTATTGTGCTTTGTACTCTTTACCTTGTTATTTTGTTCCTTCACCATCTTATTTTGATTCTTACTCCATGTCATAACATCTTACTGAGTTATTCGAACATTTTTATGTAGGTGAATAGATTAGTGGATACCGGATCTGAAATGGCCATTTTAATTTGTTAAAACTTTTGAGATATGTTTATATATTGAATTTCTATGTTTTATGAACTTAAAAGTATGTCATATAGGAAAAATGGATGATTATTTCATGTAGTATGCGTTAGGAAGTATTTGGATGTGCTATTCTAGTAGTTTTGCTTAAACTAAGATGTTATGTGTAGGTTGTAATTCATTTTCGTTGATATGGAAATTTTGAAGGAGTTTATTGTAATTTCATTAACTTCGTCTTGAAAAATTGGCAAAAACTTTGTGATGGATGGATTTACGTAATTGATTGTGAAATCTTGACTACGTTGTTGAAAACTTCGACATTTATGTTCCGATATTTTAGTTAGGAACTCTTTTCCCCAGTAACAACTCGACCCAGGAGCGGATGCTCTAGATCGGAGTGTTACACATGTTCTAAACCATTTTATCCTAAGAGGAACGGCTCTGATACCCATTCCACCGGTGAGTGAGACATCTGTTTCTTCAAGGCAAACATATAAACATCTATGATTTGGTTGGACAGTTCTGTTATGATACAGAACTGTGAGATAGGCTCTCTGTTTGTACCTTATGCAATTTACTGATTGCGGATTGGCTTTTCAATCCTATTTCGTTTGTTGTCTTCGGTTTTTAAATTGGATCATAATTTTATTTCGTAAACTGCACACCTTGAATTGTAACATATATAAATTTGTTAAAACATAATTGTTTCCACTATGATCATCTAAACATTGTTCATTGATAATCTGAAAAATCTCTTTTTACAACAAAAAATATAGTAAAAACTTAATTAAAATAGTAACAATATAGAATTAAAACAAAGAATTCAATATATATATATATATATTTAAGATCGTACTAATTTAAATGAAAACATACATATTTTTATTTTACATTTTGTAACATAATCTATAAATAAATTAAAATGAAAATAACAATTGCCTAAGATGAAGTATGACTTTTTTTATAATATCTTATCTTTAATATAGACCTCCTGGAGAATTTTCTTCAATAAAAAAAGAGTTCAGAAATCTTACATATAGACCCCTGTGGATATTTTCGTTAATTAAAAGTGGGTTATTGACAAATAAAAAATCCAAGGGCAAAACAAGGATAACATTCAACTTTTTAGTTGACATCATCAAGTTCTATTAATCCAACTAGCAGTAGGAGATGTAAAATGGTAATTATCCAAATTTTAGGAAGTGCTTTAATAATTATATCAAATTTTAGGATCTGTGGAGGTCATTGATTTGCTTACTTTATGTATACGTATTTAGTGTATACTGAATGCTAATTCTAATAAATTACTTGAAGTAAAAATTGATTTAGAGTGCGATTATCAAATTTAAGAATGCAAATAACAACTTCCAATTAAAAGATTCCAAATTAAATTTGCTGTGAACCGAACGTATGTAAGCAAAACCAACAGTACAAGGATAACGTGGGGCTGCTCAAACCACAAAACTGACTGCCGTACGAAATGATCGACATTCTCAATGTAGCCGTGCTGGCAAAAGACTAAATTTTATTTAGTGCTGTCATTGATCATGTGATTAAGAAATAAGGGGTTCTCTGAAACAAAAAAGAAAATGAAAATGGAAAATTGAGTATAAAGGATACTCACTTTCGTCCTTAAAGGATATTAGTACTTTTGACAATGAGAGAAAACACTTAATGGATTAACAAAATTATGCGGTACTATAATTGTAAGTATATATATTTTATAGATCTATATAGTGATGTTCATACTACTAGTCTACCAGGAAAAACTATTAAAATTTTTAAAGTATATAAGTTGATGCTAAATTCACTTTGCTCAAACATTCAACAAGGACTATGATCAATCTTGGGGATTTTAATCCGAGCTCAATCCGAATTTTAGGATCTTTAATCAATCAAAGTATTCAATGGATCAATTTCAATTATAAATATCCGTCATTCAGAATAATAAACTGAATATGAAATAAAATAGTTCGATTGTTAAAATTCCAAATCCAAATTTTAATAATATGTTTTATTAAATTAATAATCTAATATGCGTGTAATATTATTAAAGAATTTAGATATAACTTAATAATTATGTTGGCCTAATGTTCATACTTTGCCATTAACATTCGACCTCAGCCTTAAAATATTAGCCCAAAAACAAGAGAGATATTAAAAAAATAAGAAAAAAGAATGTAAAATGTAGTAACATATAATAGTTTATTATAATGCAAAAGGGTGACTTGTGGCTACACTCCTTGAGTTTAATTTGTTATAATCACAAAAACCACCCCTCAATTTTTCCAAATTACAAAAACTACCTCTATAGACATTATGACAGGGAGTTTTTAACAGAAGTTGTTGATGTCATGGTAGTAGTTAATTTTATATATCATCTTCATTCTATCTGATCCATGCTTGTGGGACGCTTGTAGCTTCAAGCTCAAAACCTCCCTCATAAACATTTAAATTTGCAAATTCTCCTTTATATAGCAAGCACCGATGCAACCGCATGCTACAGGTGCTAATAGAAAAGCGTCCGAAATTGTATACAATTTTTTAAATTTTAACTGTTGTACTTTCCTGGCAAAGGGAAGCTTACATTTTTCCTTCATATGCTTAAACCACCACTAGAAGAATGGCTTGAAGAAGCCATGATAAGTGGGCATGGAAGAGGAGGAAAATATATGTATATATATATATATATATCTCAATTCATAATGCATTTTATAGGGGAAAAAAAGCAATGGCCATTATGCAACAGTCATATTAGGAATTGTTTTAGAATGTTAGAAAAAGTACACAACTTTAATATATTACATAAAGTACACGTAAGGGTATTCTTGAGATTAAAATGAACTACTATGATGAAGTCCCGCTAAAAATTTAACGCCATAAAGTCTTTACAGATAATTTTTTAATTTGCCAAACTTGAAGGATGATTGTTGTAATTGTCCCTAAACCGAATTCACCCTAGTGTAAAATAAAGGCGTATGACTGAAACATTTATATTTGGGCCAATGAATGGAAAAATGGTCAAAAACTCAAGTCTTGAGCAAATTAGTATGTGAAGGTTATATATTGTTGTGATTATGAGCCAGAGCATGTTAGAGCCTAGTCCATTGGAATTCAAATGCAAATATTAGAATGGGATACTGATCCGTTCAGGCCCAAGACTTAGAATTTTGGAGGCCACCACAAAAAGAACCAAAATTAGTGACCACTCGATCGATCACAAAATAAGACAAAAAGCGATTTCTGCATTCGTTAGTGACTGTTGTCGGTCACAAAAACCCTAGTCACTAATCCAAATTACTGACCCAATGGAAGAGGGTCAATAATTAGTAACCGATGCAACGGTCACAAAAACTTTGATACTTTTTAATTATATTCAGTCACTAATTGGATTGACCAGTCACTGATTTGTGACCAATCAGTGACCGATCTCGCGGTCACTAATTTTGTGACCCATATCTAGGTCACAAATATGTTGTAACTTGTCGCTCATTTTGTGACCGATTAGTGACCGCAACCGCATTTGCAATCACTGATTTTGTGATATCTTTTCAGTCACAAACACGATATTTGTTTTATATTTTGTGACCAGTTAGTGACCAAAATTGTGGTCACTAATGAAAGCAGTCACGATTTTGTAATAACTACTATTATTCCCATTTTCTTGACCTTTTTCAGTTTTTAGTTCACACTTGCCACTGCAAAAATCATACAAATTTAACATTAAACCAAATTTACACGAGTCTAAACATAAGAATCTATTAATTAAAAATCCTTTTTCGGAACACTAAAAAGTCAATATATAAAATTCAAACATTTAAGTTCAAGTCAAGTCTCCATATTAAATATAACTACTACTTCCTTTCATCACTCACCCCCTTCATGAGAGCTTGATGAACCACCTTGCCTTGTGTAAATTTTGCTACCACAGCTCCAAATGTTGTAATAATAAACCTTGCTTCTTCCGCCATCTTGCGCCTGTGCCATATTAGTTGCCTCCCTCAAAACAGCCTTCTCCTTTGCTTAGCCATTTTTTCATTAACTGCTTTAGATACTTCATCGTTCAACTGGTCATTGGGTGTGCATCAAATAAGCTTTTGGGCGTAGAATTACTGCCATGTTGATTGGCATTTTCTTGATCATACTTTTCCTATTGATCACAACAAAAATTGTAACATATCACAAGAAATTGTTACGAAAAAAAAAAAAAAAGACCATATACAAAAAACCTGAAAGTGAAGGTAAGGCATAAACAATCAAAATTGCAGCAGAATAAACATTAAACTACATTCATCAATCATGAATAAATAGCCTAAACATTCAAGGATCACCATATGAGCATAGATCTAGATTTAAAGAAGAGGAAAACTAACCTTCATCCAAAGAATTAGATATGTTTGGCCTAATGCTCCTTTGATCCGAAACTTTGTACACTTCACTTGATCAACCTTTGATTCACTCCAAGCTTGATAGATCTAATCCAAAACTTGATCAAATCTTCGATTCCAATTTAGATCTTCAACCTTTGAATCTTTTCTCCAAAAGAGAGCATTGACCGAAACTAAGATCCTCTTCAATTTGATATTGCCGTGAACTTCCAACTCCTGGATGATCAATTTTTTATTTGCAATATAATGTGGTTTGCATCTCTAATGTAGATCCACTCTTCCTCTTTAGAGTATCACTCTAGATCTTTGGTTAGGAGGAAGTTCTAAGTACAAATCTATGGAGAGAATTTTAGGAGATGAAGAGAGAATTTGAGGGAAAATATTTTCAGCAATTTTTTGATCTCAAAGTGGATGTGGCCAAAAATTTAGGAGGTGGTTAAGTGGTATTTAAAGTGTGATTCTTGCCAACTTGCATACTTAGTTGGCAATGTGGTTTTGGATAGAAGAATCTAGATTCTTCTCTTCAAAATATCTCGTCCTACTTGGCATCCAAGTTGGTTAATCTATGTGGCATTTTAATTAACAATTAATCAAAGTGCTATATAGATTTTAATTAACTTTAATTATCTATTTTAATTTCCCTCCTAATTTAAATTATCTTCTTGGATCAATTAATTTAACTATTGGAATTAATTGAATTAAATTAATCATTAATTTAATTCAAATAATTTGACTCTTCAAATTAAACTATTCAAGAGAACCAATTTTGACTTTAGTAAAATATTTTGACTTTTACTCAAATTCTCTATTCTTTTGCCTAAATTCAATTTAAACAATTTTCTCTAATCCAATTAGAGAATCTCTATTAAATTCATACCGTGATTAAATCAAGAAAGGCGTGTGGCCCATTAGATTTATCAATTAATTAGACATGAGCTCATAACTTTTACGATTCACGATTAATTAAACAATTCAATTAATCACTCATAGAATTAATCTCTATTAATTCTAGAGTATCCAATCTTTATAGTCGATATCTAACTACAAGCCTATGGAGCCTAATTTATTGGTGAATTAATTGTGGTGTGAACCTTATTTACTTAAGCATGCAGTGCAAATACGGGCCCTCCGTTTTCATCTCCCGATTGTGATCTAAGGTTAAGATATTTTCGGCGTCCCTAATAACCCAATAGCTATGCAACTATTCTTAATAATTGATTCGTTTGTGTCGTTGAGTTTGAAAAATTCTTTCCAAATTGACACACTACCTTGCGTAAGGATTTTTCTTGAATCAAATCATCATAGAAAATATAGGAGACATACTCGTTTATCAAGATGAGGAAACGGATCCTTTCTTGGAACTCACAGACCTCTTTGCGTAGATAGCTTGCGCCTAACGTGTACCTCATATGATCCATTAATAAGTGATCGAGACGCACATCAAAGAACAAGAACCTACCATAAGATTATCATGGTCCCTCAAGTCTAAGAACTAATTATATGCACTATCGTAAGATAGAGAACAATCCATCATCGAATGCCACTACAACTATCTTATGGAATTCTCTATATTAGGTCTCTTAGTAAACTTGTTCTTCTAACAAGTACCCACTAACATGTACTGGTGTCAACGACACAATCACCCATGAAACGGGGCAGCAATTCAACTCCTTGAATTATGCATCGTTAGTGCAAGTTTGTCCAAATCTAAGATGTCCTCGTGTCAAAGATTCTATGACTTGGAGAATTTAAGATGAAGACATCTAGAGATTAATTTTATAATCACTATCATATGCGTGACCTAACTTCATAGCCTTAGATGATCTAGAGGACTTCTTCCATATTGATTGTTAATGAGACAATTTACAAGGATACAAAAAAGACGGCCACTTCATTTATATTGCAAAATAAGATTGTTTACACAATAGCAGTTATTACAAGCCAAATCTACTTTGCTACGGGGCACTACTCTAAAAAAACCTGGAAAGTCAATGACTTATTGACGTAACATGAATTGAAAAAAATTTGAAGCAATAAACTATCCAAGAATTGAAGCAACCAATGAAAATGAGGGAAATACAAAAGCAATGTGAAACTTAACATGGTATAGATGAGGACAAGGATTCAAGTATACATTTGGATCACCAATTTCATGATCAACTTAAAGTTATATATCACTATATGCACCACAATGTTAGTAGCAGTATGACCAGAGTTCCATGTATCAATTCATTAAGCAAACAAATACAAGCTCAACCTTGCAATATGATTCATCTATTAACTAAACAAATGAAAAACAATTCAAATCTTTGAAGCTTAAGCCATAGAGACGCATGGTCACACCTTTTATAAAAAATAACTTCAGTACTTTAGGCAGCGGAGGTAAAACATGAATTCCCAAAAAAGATTGTAAAGTTTGTACCAACTAGCTAGTGACATTTCAAACCCAAAATAAAGATTGATGGCATCAATAGATTGTAATAACAGCTCCAAAGCATAGCAGGTAACTTCTTAACACAGCCCCAACAAAGACAAGTCAATCTCAAAACTATCAAAATCTTTATGAAAAGGTAATTTATATTACTCCTAGATTTGTTGTCAACATATTCGGCTTTTCCTTGTGATTTCCTATGCATCCCGTCATGAAGCTCAACGTGACTAACTATTCTACCGTCTTGTGACTACATTGTAATGGTAAATGTTAAATATTGTATTTGATCAACAAAATAAATGAACATCCATATTCTAATGAACCAAGGAAATTGACCATTCTTCGTCCATGTCGGCAAAAGAAATGGACCCACCAGTGTGCTTGGTGATGGATCCATCCTTTTCCGTCATTCTATTTTATTTTGCCTTCTGCACTTATCTTGATAGACAGGTGCACTTATATGTCTATTACAGATTGCTTCTCAATAACTTGAGCTCATATTCTTGGGAACAACTTTCTGGATATCTCTTGGGTTATCACCACTAGAGGTGTCAAAACGGGTCGGGCCGCCCGGCCCAGCTCTACCCGGCTCGTTTAAAAGCCTGACCCGGACTGGGATCGGGTACTGTTCATAGGCAGGCCGGCCCAGATAGCTCGGGACCGGACCCGAACCGGAACCGGTCCGGAACCACTTAAAATTAAAAAAAAAAAAGATAAAGCCAAAAAAATAAAAAACTAATGAAGTAAAATAAAATAAAGTAAAATTCATGAAAAATATAAAAAGAAAAGGTAAAACTAATGAAATAAAATAAAATAAAATATTTTTTTTTTATATTTGTTAAATCATTTAATTTAATTTTAATATTTGAAAAATATTATACTATATAATAATACTTAAGTATTTGATGAAAATATTATACTTCTAAAAAATACAACTAAAATAATACTTTAAAATATTATATTATGTTAATACTTTAAAAAAAATATTTTAAATTACTTTAATTTTTATCATGTTAATGAAATATATTGTATGTAAAATTTATGGTATTTTTTTTACATTTTTAAGAGTTATTTGAACTAAATAAATGAAAAATTATTTATTTCTTCTTCTTTATTATAATTACATCAAGAATTATTTAAAAAAATTAAAAAAAAAAAAGAAGCCTAGCCCGTTTTACCCCGGCCCATTTAGCCCGTTTAAGGCCCATTTAGTTGGTAACCGTTTGGCCCATTTAAGGCCCGTTTAGCCCGAAATCGTTTAGTCAGGAACCGTTTAGGCTCGGCCCCATTATTAAAGGGGCCGGGCCTCTTCAAAAAATATTTCGGCCCGCCTAGGCTTGGAACTGGATAAGCCCAGAACCGTTGCGAGCCGGGCTAAACGGTTTCATGGGCCGGGCCGGGCCGTTTGACACCTCTAATCACCACCCCCTCGATTGTCTTCGTCTTGAATCAATAGATGATATTCTTATAATTCCTTTTATGGGTCTGTTCTCATGAATGTCGAATACCGGTTTCATGTTCAAGCAACCATGGCCAAATCCATACCTTTTCAGGTGATCACGATCGACAACTTCTGGATGAGAGAAACCAAAGTCTAGAAATTGTTTAACCCCTTCATAAACTCATCAGATAAAAACCCATTTGCATCCAATTGATGCCACATCCAACTTCGACTATTAGACATATTCTCTGTAATCTTAATTTATAAGATGTTTTCAGTAATATAACTAATTTTTATTAATTTAGTTTCTTTTGAATGAAAGGTAGAGTTAATAAGTAAATATGACAAAAGACATTTTTGAGATAATAATTTATCTATGCCAAATTTGAAATGATATAAATATCCCAAAACATCAATCTATGGAACTAACTAATAAAAGATTGAGGCATCGAAAAAAATTGAGTGTTTATTGTAATCAAATTGTAAAGGCTAGAAATTATGGTGCTGTTGCTCTTTCCAGAATTCAGCTATATATAGGATATAAAGGAGAAATCCTATTCGGGATTCAAATAATTTTAGTTAGGTATCAGCTCATCTGAAGTGTAATCTAAAGTTTAATGGTCAGAAGAGCGGAACTTAATATATGGTGGTAGAAAGTTTGCAATCAAAAGCTAAGATGAATTATTGAAGGTTCTTACAACATTGAGGCTATCCTGCTATTCCATCGTAGATAAAGAATCAATGATGAGGCAAACCAGTCGTAATTTGAAAGGAAAACACGTCTGGGAACAAACAAAATATATATTAGGTTGTTTACATGTCTGTTCATTGTCATTAAGGTAAAGGCTTTAGTACAAGAAATCACATAAAAATACACTACAAGAAAACGCGGCATTAGCGACGGAATTTTCCGTCTCTAACCCGTCTCTAATCCATGATTAGAGATGGTTTAGAGATGGAAATATTCCATCGCAAAAGATAGGGTCGCAAAATTTTAGAGACGGAATTTTGGGACGGTTTTCCGTCTCAAATTTTTAGCATTGGATTTGAGACGGAATAGATACGGAAAATTCCTTCTCAAAAGGGATGCCTTTCTTAAACGTAAATCGTCTCTGAAATCAATCTCAGATGGATTTTCCGTCTCAAAACAAGACCGTAGCGATGGAATATCCGTTTGAAATCCGTCTCAAATTAATTATTTTAGCGACGGACTTACCGTATCAAAATCGTCTTAAAACTTATTTATTAGAGACGGAATTTCTGTCTCAAATCCGTCTTAAAAGAATTTTAATCTCATTATTTAGCGACGGGTATACCGTCTCAAATCCGTCTCTAATAACTATATAACCGGCAAAAAATAAATATTAATTTATCATTTTAAGCTGTTTAGAGCATGTTAATAACCAAAAAAAAAAAATCTCAAATAAAATGCGAAAACAAGCAAAATTTATAATATCATCATCTAAATATTGAAAATAATATATAAAATTAACATATGATTATAAACTATTTGTCTTAAAATCCAACAATACAATTCGAAGTACAAAAGCAGTGAAAAATCATCTGAGTGGTAGTCTTCATCCTTATAGTCCTCATTCTCGTTCTGTTGTCCTCATCGTCGAGCTGGTCATTAGCTGTACGTAGTCCATATCCACCCTGGCCCCCAATCTGTAGCCTTGGTATACTGCATAACTAAACAAAAATATATAGTTATATTGTGTATATATATACAAGTAAATAACCAAGTTAACACAAGAGCACAATGCACATAATAGGAAATTAAAGTAACACATAACAATAATAATGTCATACCATACCAAATTAAGTAACTAGTCGCTGTAAGAATTAGTTGATTCATCTTCATCTTCATCCCCATCCTCATCTCCATCTTCATATTCGTCTTCTTCATTCTCGGCATCATTCATTATCCCAGCAATATTTAAATAATGAGGATCAACATAACAACACAACAAATAATAGCCATATTTAGAACTTTAAACAAATATGTGAAAGCTATAACAATACATAATGGAAATACTTGGAAAACTTCAAAAAATTATGTGAAAACTATAAGTGTATTTAATCCAAATACTTGGAAACGAAAGTTTGTGGGTATTTTCACATGGATACGATTAATTTAATTCATTTTACTTCAGATGTAGTTTCATGTTATGAGTAAAGGATACGGAAAAGGATTAACGCAGCTAAAATACCAACCTTTGCAACAATTGAACTTGGCTGCTTTCTTGACTTAATCTGCAAAGTAAAGCAGAAAGCTTCAAAAACTAACAAAAGCTGCCGCTTCTATATTCAGGGCTTCAGCATCTGAAAGATCAAACAGGAAACCATAAATAGATGCATTGAAGCATATAAATCCTCAAGAAGATTTACACAACAATCCTTTTACGTTGCAGCATGAGAATAACTCGAGTAGATTGCAGAATATTAATCTATTTCGTAGCACAACAAAAACAACTCAAGAAGATTTGCAGAACAACTATATTAATTACATCATGAGAATAACTCAAGAAGATTTATGGAACAATCTTTTCAAATTGCAGCATAAAAATAACTCAAGAAGATTTGCAGAACAATATATGTATATTGCAGACTAAGAATACCTCATAAAAGATTGATAGAACAATCTATTTACTTTACAGCACAAATGTAACTCAAGAAGATTTGTACAAGAATCTATCAATATGCAACAACCTTACTAGTTTAGAGTCTTTAGAATTTAGATCAATCTTTTAGAAATCTTAAGACTTTAAAAACTTCACACAATCAGCAATACAACAACTATTTTGTACAGCAATGCATGCGACAACCATTCTTCCAGCTCCTTCCACATTTAATCTTTATTGACACAAGATGTTTGACCTTTTCAATTGCTTATATTATATTTAACGCACAATTCTTAAACGCATTACAAGCTTTTGGTATTGGTGTCAAGGGGAAAAGCACTTGAAGGGCTAATAAGGCATTTAAAAAATGGGATAATTGAACTTATTTCATAAGCAGATGGAAATTCGTCAGACGAGCTTTAATGGACTGCAAAGTCTTACTTGAGTTCTCATTCTTATATTCGAGTTCTCATCATTCTTATAAGAACTTTTGTCTAAGCTGCATTAAAGTAATAGCTCCATATATAGATAATGGACTGCAAATTCTTACTCCATTGACAAGTGGAAAGGTATTACAATATAAATTCTGCTTAGTACACATTAATGCAATCCTAATCCAA
>JACFYI010003820.1:672882-683757 GCA_014898755.1 Handroanthus guayacan | reverse complement strand
GCCATGATCTCATGGTTCTCTAGAATAAGTCCACTTGTTAACATAAAAAAAACAGATGTGAGTGTGTGTGTAGTGTGTATTTCGGCTGAACTGATTTTTTTCCATTAAATTTTATTTTATTTTTTTCAAAATTTAGGTTTGGGCTTGGTTATGGGCTAAAATAAATATTAAAATATTGGGCTCAATTTCCTTAGGTCCAAAGGCTTGGTTTTGCGTTAAAAATATTATATTCGGCCCATATTTGATTGAAATAATATTTTTGGTTGCTAAATCGAAGTGATTTCTCCGTTTTAAGGTCTTTTAGGCAATAGCGATAAAAATCGTTTAAAACGGCGCTATACTTTAAAATTTTTTGAAATAATGGGGTGAAATTATTAATTCTAAAATCTTTTGGGCTAAAATATAATTTTTTTTAAAATTAATGGTACGGTTTTAATAGGTTTTGGCTTGAAAGAAAAATTTTTAATACGGGTTTTTGCTTCTTAAGGGTTTATGGCCGCTTAAGGGAATAAATTTTAAAATTAGGGGTTTAAATATATAATTATGGGCATCTTTTGGGGAAAAATTGAAATTTCAAGAATTCTTTGATTGAAAATAATTTTTTTTTTAAAAAATATGAAAATATTTCTATTTGCGAGAAAATCTCAAATCGGCGAAAAATTCATTACCGATTAAAGTTTTTCTCAAAATTTTTAAAATAATTCTTGATTAACTATTAGGGTTTTAAGATTTAATTTAAGAGAATTATAGGGTCCTTACAGTTTAGGTTCCTCTAGTTGTTACTTTATATAATTTTTACATTATGTTACTAATTTTATCTTATTATATTATTTAAAATAGAGTCAATTCCATGATTGCATCTCTCTCCTACGTGGATTATGAGGTGGACAAGCTTGTATTTTTTCAAATTGTCACATATGCATATTTCCATCTTGATTTTTCAATTACTTAGAGGCATTAAATGTGATTCCTTCCATATTTTTTATTTGTATATGTAAATATTAAATTTTTCTTTACCTTTTTATATATATTCCAAATATTTGTCTCTCATCCTCTTGTATCACTTCCTCAAAATTATTCATAGTAATCCTCATTAGTTTTTCTCTTCATATCTTTTGTAATTATATTGTTTGATATTCCTAATTTTACATTTTATTACATAATTTCTTTTAATTAAGTTATGTGTTATTTTCCCTTTACACACATATATAATTAGGCCAATAAAGTATTAAATTAAAATATATTATTATGTGGAGACATGATTTAGATTAATAATCAAACTTATATTGAATTTTTAAATTTGAATTGTATGCAATTATATTCTAACAATTGCCAAATCGAGTGAAATTCAACGCAATTGTTCTCTTAGGCTCGTTTGTTTTATAAGATAGGATTCGATGTGATAGATAAAGTAAATGACGTATTTTCGAGAATACATATCAATCCAATCCTATAATGTGTTTGCTTACATGGATTTGAAACAAGAATATCTCATATATTATCCAATTCATTGTTTGGTTCATAGAATTGATTCTCGTGATAATTGATAAAATATCATGATTGACCTTCACATTTTATTATAATTGCTTTTTTATCCCTTCATAAATTATATATTAGAGTTTGATTTAATTTAATTTTAATTCTTTAGGGATAATTTTTCTTTTTCTCCATTAATATTAAAGATCTATAATCCTTGGATTACGGATCCGGCCCCTAGCATATAATCCGTAATCCAAGAGCAGTCGGAATTAGATACGGGGCCACTTATTAATCATGGACTATAAATATGTCAACCAAATGTCCAATTAATATGGATTATGGATTAAGTATAAATTTTTTAGGGTGTGAATACCTTTGTGGAGTCAAACTTTCTTCAAACAAAATAAATGTTTCTCATTTCCAATTGGCAAGGTTAATTCCAAAAATTTAGGAACAATATAAATAATTTAGTTATGGTTATATTTATTATGATTTGTATTCCAAATATAAAATTTTGTTAAAAATATAAAGACATTTAGTCTTCATTTCTTCTCTATCTCTATACAATCATTCATTGAATGAGTTGTTTAATATTTTTTATGTATTCTATAATATTTATATATATTTGATAATATTTTTTATTATTTTTTGTTGAACCAGGATAAATTACGCAGGAAAATTTGATTCTCAATTTTAAAGTATATTTTCAAGTCATCCTGGAATATTTCCTAATCATATTATAATGAGATTCTTATAGATTTTTATTTTATAATTTTTGCAAATGTTATTGGTTGAGTTGTTTATTTATTATTATTACTGCTTTTATGAATTTTGCAATATTTCTATGTATTTACTATTTTTAGTTATTTTTATAAATCAGGGTATTTTACGAAAGAAAATTTGACATTTCAATTCTAGAATTTTTGCTAATCATATAGTAATCCGATTTTATTTATAATTTGTATTCTATATTTTTTGCTAATTTCATGTTATAATATGATTTATTTTTTAATTTCTCATAAAATAAAATAATATTTTATTTGGATGATTTTTTCCTTAATTTCTATGTTTATTAAACTCTCAATTAGAGAGAATTAGATCTCAGATTTAGACCACTAACCCTCAAAAAAATAAGAGTGCAAATAAGCATCATGTTTCTATTAAATATAAGTGTATATATAGTGGAACTTACCTAACCATTTTTATATGATTGCCTTTTACTATTCAAATCAATCCCAGGATATTTTTAATCATCTATATGTGGGTAGATTATTTCAATAATCATAATTTAATTACCTAATCATTTAGAGATTCAGGTAATTAGGATTTTCTAAGCCATTGTCATGCGCATAAGTTGTATATTCACATGGAGAATAACGTATTAATTCTGTAATTAACTATTAATATAATTGTGGTGTTAATTGTTTTTGTTCTCAATTTGAATTTTAGTTTGTGGTGATTTATTTACGTGAATTTGAATTTGAATTTAATTAATCAAGGTTTAAAAGTTAGGAAATAAATTGTCATTTATTTCAAAATTCAAAAATTATTTTAAATTTTTTTGAGTAAATATAACTTATTAAACTTATCTCAAGACATATAATTTTATTTGTTCTTTATAAAGTAAATTATTGTAAAAAAATTTAATGTAACTAAACTTAAAATAAATATTAGATCACATGACTTTAGTGGGGCCCACCATTAATTTGGAACAGATTACAACTAACAGTGCACGTAGTACAAGTATTTAAAGCAAGAAAACTCGCGTATACAAACTGAACGCTTTCTTCATAATGGAAAGGAAAAAGAAGCGTTTCTTCTGCTCGTCTGTGGACCCCACCAAAAGCTGCAGATGAAGACAAAAAGGTGCACAAGCAACAAAGCATACAGTACAATATAACAATGCACAAAATTAATAAACGTTGTCATTTTGGTCTCAAAAAATTTGAAAAAAAAAGGGGGAAAAGCCCAATGCACGCGCGGGCCACTGTAGCCACGCGAATAGACGCCTATATATAAGAGTAATATAGGAGTAATATATATGATATAGATTTGCATAGTAATACTCATACTACTATTCTAAAAGGAAAAACTACTACAATTTGTAAAGTTAAATATGCTAAATTAAATTTGCTCGAACATTGAACTAGGACAGTAAATCTAGTGGATTTTATACCGAGGGGATCTAAATTTTGGGATCTTAAATCGATGAAAAAATACAATGCGATCAAGTTCGATTATAAATATTCTTAATTCAGAATAAATAGATCAGATATGATATTAAACAATTTGATATTTAAAATTCCGAGTCCAAATTTTCATAATACCTTTTGTTAAAATTAATAATTTGATACATATGTAATATTATTAAAGACTTCAGATAAAATGTAATATATTATGTTGGACTAATATTCATACATTATTATTGACATTAATTAGAACTTAGCCTAAGAATATTAGCCCTGGAACAAGAGAGGAAATGAAAAAACAAGAAAAAAGAATTTCAAATTGGTAATGTACAATGGTTTATTATTAATGTAAAAGAGCAAATTACAGTCGTAACGCCCCGGATCCCGAGGTATTTTGCTCCGCGATCCAAAGTGCTACTCGCAGACGAATAATCATTCCAAAACCAAACATAAACTAATATAGTGCATTCATACTAAATCCCAACAGAAAACTAGTAATGCAGGCCATTAAAATTCTAAAATACAATCTCATAACTTAATGTTCCAAATTTACATACTGGAATCTCCAAAATTCATTACAAAATCCAGATTACAAGCTAAACGTATCCATGGATCAAACGGGAACTTAACTAAACCAAAATATCGCATCCGGATATTCTCACTATTACAAACTGACAATCTAAATACATTCTTGACAAATCTTAAATCAAAACGTTCAACATGGCCTGGTACATGCTTATATATATCAATTCCCAAGTGAATGTCGTATACTAACACGAGGTTTTAGTCACTAAATCCACGGTCTATACAAAGTTTTAATCAGTCAATCATTGGTCTAGGAACCTACATGACATTGTGGAATCATGAGTCCACTGACCCAATAAAACTTAAGGCGGAAAATAGAAACAGAAGAGTACCAATGGAAAAACAGGATAGTAATTGACATGAATGTGATTCAGTAAAATAGTACAGTACAGTCAGGGCAGTGATATCGAATCGATAACAGTAAACGGTAATCACATTCAAGTCATTTAAGGCTGAATCAAGCAGTTTTGGTGGATCTATCACCCTTATATTTTCAAAAAGATTCATCCTTATCCCTCCAATGCTCTCGTAAAAGCCAGTACAGTAAAAGCACTATCGACTACCCACACGCTTTAAGACAGGCTTTCGGAACCCTAACTTCAGGGCTCGTCCAGTCTATCCAACAGTAGGAGAGTCCCAGGGATTCTAATAGTCAATCCGATATTACCCATATCAGATATCTCTGAAAAATCCCAGGGCCCAACAGTAATCATTCAGACAGGTTCAGGAACAGTCAGTCATTTCGGGTATATCAGTAAGCCATTACGGTACAGTGTTTGATTGACCAAGAGCAGAAATAAATCAGTTTAGAATTTCAATCAATCCTATCATTCGAAACAAATCGAGAATTTGGAATCATAAACTGTAGAGAACAAATGGATCGGAATTGAGATTATACACTGTAGAGAACAAATAAATCAGAAGTAGAATCATAGACTGTAGAGAACAAATAAATCGGAATTAGGATCATAGACTGTAGAGGATAAATAAAACAGAATTAGAATCATAGGCTGTAGAGGGCAAATAAATAGGAATTGGACTATGGACTAGATGATTTTTTATTTGAAGTCTTCATCTTATTAAAGGAGTAAAATACAAAAGAAATCATGTGGAATAAATGTAAATTTCAAAATTTATTTTATTCAAAAATTGGCTAAAAACCTCACTCGGATCATAAAAAATGATTTTTGTTAAAAGGTGTGGAGTTTAAATTTAAAGATATTTCATTTAGAGAAAAAAAAATATCAAAATAGCTCAAAATCAATATTTTTCTAACGGCAGTTTACTTTTTAATTACTTTAAAAATTTATCTTAATGAGTTAAAATTCGTATTTTAACTCTATAAATAACTAAACTCGATAATCTTTCTAATGGTATATTTTTTGGGTTAATTCGATAAGAAAAAGTTTAATTTTTAAAATTTTGAAAGTAGAAGTCGAGGCAGAGTCAATCCAGCTTCTCGAAAATCTGGTAGGTCGTGTTCTAAGGATGTTTTTTATCATAATTTTCCATATTTTTGAGTGACTCTAAATTCTAATGTTATCTACACTTAAAGAGGTTTCCAACGGTATATTATATGAGTCATTTGGATGAGGGGAAGTCAAGTTTTCAAGGCCGAGAAGTTGAAGATATCATAGAGACATCATTGGAATACAGCAGAAATGGCAGTCAGCCTTCCGAGGCTATTTTTGATCATTTTGCTTCTTAGTTTTTTGTAATTCTTGATTCTAAAGGCATCTACACTCAAAGAGGTTTCCAACGGTATATTATATGGCCTATTTGGAAGAGTGGAAGTCAAGTTTTCAAGGTTAAAAGTTGAAGGGTTGTGCTGGGCGAAGCTTACACGAGAGGCTGTCGGTTTCTTACGTTTTTAAATATCCAAGTCCTCCTCTTTTAGTCCATGGTCCATGGGATAATTTCAGTACGAGCATAAGGAAGATGTCAAAACGTTCACAAGACATAAGATCATTATTTTAAGGTGTTGAGCTCATATTTAACAATAACAATTATCAAGGCACTAAGCTCAAATAACAATAACAACAAGATCATAAATACGATAAGCTCAACATAACAAGACGACCAAATCATGGAGAGACATATATAAACATGTGAAAGGAAGATGAGGTTCTATAAGTCTTACTTGTTCAAAGCTTAAATCCGAATATACTTCCGAGCTTTCCGAGTTTGATCAACCGTAATAATCGTCTAACATTAAAATAGCAAGTCTTTGATCAAACCTCAAGTCATAACTTAATCATAATCATAAGGATGTAATCTAAGTCTTGACTTATCAAGTGTTTGGAGAGAATACCTGGCCTCTTTGATTTCCTTCCTAATTTTTTTCTTGTTACTCAAATAAGTTTTGAAGGTGTGGGGAAATGAATGGAGTTGCCAAGAGATTGAAGAGAAAATGGAGTGGGAAGGACATTAATTTTCAGCAAAAGACTTTGGAAAGGAAATGCCCAACAGTTGCTCCCTTCATCATTTATAATTGCATTAGTTAGAGGTTGCTTGGTCAAGGATTAAAATAGGCCAAATCACTCACCAACCTCTACCCACCACCAGTGCCTCCCATGCTTCATCACATCCAGCTGCCACTCCATTTCAGATTTGAAATCTGATTTTCATTTCTTTGTTTTTTCTTTTTGAAATATTTAATAAATGGACTGAAGTTGTGGGTTGGTTTTTGGGCCATTTCTTGGACCCAATTGAGTTCTATTGGGCTGAAAAAATTGAAGAAATCGGGGCCCCAATCGAGAGAAAATGTTTGGAACATGTGATATTTGTTTTCAAAATTAAAACGTTTCTCGTTTTATTAAAATTTTTTTGATTTATGAGATTGACGATTCGTAGTTTCAAATTAAGAAATCTCGGGGTATTACACTCTCCCCCCTTAAATGAATCTGGTCCTCAGATTCTTATCTTAATCAAATATATGAGAATATTTGGTCCGTATTTCATCATCACGTTCCCAAGTAGCCTCTTCGACTTTTTTGTTTCTCCAAAGTACCTTAACTTGCGGTATCTTACGATTCCTGACCTCACGAACTTGAGAATCTAGAATTCAGACAGGCTGTTCTACATAGGAGAAGCCACAATTTCCTATTTTTCTATAATTGCAGGAGAGTTCGAATACTTAATATAGGTTTCGTAAGGTTCTCTTATAAATTCTAAACTTCATATAGGATTTTTCTCAATTCTGAAGTTGAACCTATTTGCTTAACACACATAGGTGATATAAAAGAACGCGCATACCTAGGGCTAGATAAAACTTGGCATGAAAATCTTGGACCAAGGTATTACTTTCAATCCTTGCGTAGAGTCCATCCTTTGTTCTCTTACTAGCACATCGGCTCAGTTTTAATCCCTTAATTTCTGTTCATGTGTTAGAACATGTGAAGTGCACTGGATTAATTTATACTAATCCTCTTATTCTGTTACTAATAGAGATCATTGAATCAGATTAATGAATTCTTTTCTTTTCATAACTTCGCTCGGAATACTTCCAAGTCTACATGACCCTTTTCAATTTTTATATTTGCACTACAGCATGTTATCAATTTTATGCTGCCTTTTCTAAAAGAAAAGTGGCATATCTAACTTGTGGTTCTTCTGAGTGTTTGAGTACTTAAAAGCTTGTCTCAACTTTCCCAATCACACCTCTATTTCCTTCTTATCAAACTCATCCCTGAACTTGGGTGGTTTAAATCCCAAGACCTAGTTAACGATGGATCTTTTAGATTTCCTTACTAGCACGTTTTAGGTTAGCTGCCTGTCGTTATTAGTTTACGAGTGGCTACAGCAAGGTGAATTGTTGTCCTGTTGCATACCCATTTCTTGCTGGGAGAGTTCTCTTACGTGGCATCTCTTGGGTAAGACACCCTCTATATTTCTTGGATTTTCTGGTATCCTTAATCTCTTGAATAAAACTCATCTTGGCCTATTGCGTTGTCTTGGGGAGTTCGTTCATTGAGATTCTTATTCTTGATGCCATTTTTATCGAATAATGGTTCATGAAATTTCTAAGTGTCAACCCAAAGTTCCATTATCTCAGAGGTTCATAATCCTCTCATCACAAAAATAAACCTTCACGGCTCAAGATCGGCAATACTAAAATTTCATATTCATTAAGTTCAAAATATTCCTCATTAATTAGTCAAAAGCCTGGTTACTAGTTCACATTACAAAATGAGCAAAGAAAATGGTTATATAACCACTGCCTCATCATGCCTAGTTTCCATTATTATAATTAGCAATAGGTTCTACGAAATCCGACATAATTGAGATTGCCACTCTCAAGTACTTATGCATCGGAGTTTCTAACACATACATATATAGATGGGTTTAAAATTTCATCTTCTAGTTAATCTTAACTTAATTAGGATCATTTGTCTCCTTGTTTTCATATCCAGTATTTATTCTAACAACATCTCAAATAATTTTAGCATCGATCAACCTAATTTTGTCCCTTCCTGGTAGCTGTCTCTCAAACCAAATTAGCGTCTCATCTTTTTATTTTAATTCCTTATTAAATCTCGCTCGTTCACTTTTTGACTGTCTCCCCTATTGGGACTACATTCCAATTTCTTCATTCTAGTCAATTTTCACTTTTCCTGGTCCGTCTTATCAACGAAATTTTCAATAATCGCAAATGATTAGAAAAATTACGGATATAATAGCGAATCTATCTTAACACCAAGGTTTCTTAAATTCTATGTTTAATGATATACAAAAGCTTTATTTCTTTGGCCATCACTTCCTAAGGTCAGTAGGGTCGATATCTAACCCAAAACAATTCTACAGCATATTCACGCTTATAACATCTTCCTAAAATCAAATGGCTAGTGCCTAGATATAGCAGTTCACAAATTGGTAGGCCTCCCAATTGCAATCCGATATATTTAAACATTACCCATCATACTAAAGGATCATAACTTAATTCAGTCCAATCCTATGACATAAGTCTAAAGAAGTTCTTATCTCGAGGGTTTGATTCTGACGCCGTAATATAATTGGCCTAGGATCTCCCACCAGTCGTTGGGACTCTAGAAGTGGTTCCTACGGGCTCAAGAGGTGGCTCCCACGCATGTGGCACTTTGCCCCGTAGGCTCAAGAGATGGCTCCCATACGCGTAGCACTTTGTTCCGCATAGCACTTAGCTTCCTTTGACTGGTGGTCGGCTCTGATACCACCTGTAATGCCCTAGATCCCGAGGCATTTTGCTTCGAGATTCGAAGTGCTACTCGTAGACGGATAATCATTCCAAAACCAAACAGAAACTAACATAGTACATTCATACTAAATCCCAACAGAAAACTACCAATGCAGGTCATTAAAATTCTAAAATACAATCTCATAACTTAATGTTCTAAATTTGCAGACTGGAATATCCAAAATTCATTACAAAATCCAGATTACAAGCTAAACGTATACATGGATCAAACGGGAACTTAACTAAACCAAAATATCACATCCGGATATTCTCACTATTACAAGCTGACAATCTAAATACATTATTGATAAATTTTAAATCAAAACGTTCAACATGTCCTGGTACGTGCTTATATATCAATTCCCAAGTGAATGCCGTATACTAACATGAGATTTCAGTCACTAAATCCACGGTCTATACAAAGCTTTAATCAGTCAATCATTGGGCTAGGAACCTATATGATATTATGGAATCATGAGTCCACTGACCCAGTAAAACTTACGGCAAAAAATAGAAACTCGAAAAATAGAAACAGAAGAGTACCAATGGAAAAATAGGACAGTAATTGACATGAATGTGATTCAGTAAAACAATACGATACAGTCAGGGCAGTGATATCGAATCGATGATAGTAAACGACAATCACATTCAAGTCATTTAAGGCTGAATCAAGTAGTTTTTATGGATCTATCACCCTTATATCTTCAAACAGATTCATCCTTATCCCTCCAATGCTCTCGTAAAAGCCAGTACAGTAAAAGCACTGTCGACTATCCACGTGCTTTAAGATAGGCTTTCGGAACCCTAACTCCAGGACTCGTCCAGTCTATCCAACAGTAGGAGAGTCCCAGGGATTCTAATAGTCAATCCGATATTGTCCATATCAGATACCCTTGACAAACCCCAAGGCCCAACAGTAATCATTCAAACAGGTTCAGGAACAGTCAGTCATTTCGGGTATATCAGTAAACCATTATGGTACAGTGTTTGATTGACCAAGAGCAGAAATAAATCAGTTCAGAATTTCGATCAATCCTATCATTCGAAACAAATCAAAAATTTGGAATCATAAACTGTAGAGAACAAATGGATCGGAATTGAGATCATATACTGTAGAGGACAAATAAATCGAAATTGGGATCATAGGCTGTAGAGGACAAATAAATCAAAATTGGACTATGGACTACATGATTTTTCATTTAAGGTCTTCATCTTATTAAGGGGGTAAAATACGAAAGAAATCATTTGAAATAAATATAAATTTTAAAATTTATTTTATTCGAACATTGGCTAAAAATCTCACTCGGATCATAAAAAATATTTTTTGTTAAAAGATATGGAGTTTAAATTTAAAGCTATTTCATTTAGAGAAAAAAATATCAAAATAGCTCAAAATCAATATTTTTCTAG
>JACFYI010003820.1:615351-635683 GCA_014898755.1 Handroanthus guayacan | reverse complement strand
TTGAATTTGAGTGTTTTTGTGAGTTAACTCTTCAGCCAGCTCCTCAGATGGTCTGACAAAAATCTTGGGAATTTTCAGCACTCCTGAATCAGCTAAGCCTTTTACACCTGCTCCTGTTTCGTCAAAAGCCTTAAGCATCTCCATTCGGTCAACTGCAGAGACATCAATTCCTCCAGCCATCTCTAGGGCACTAGAGTTGCCGCAGTAATATGCAAGTAGTTTTGGTGACTATGCGTGATGATCTTCGGAGTGGATTAATAATGGAGGTTGGCTGATAGAAAATCAGAGGTTGATTGATAGAAAATCAGCATTTTTTTAATGACAATTACTGGTGGGTGATGCCACGCTATTGACTTTTTCCATGGTTCTTCTCCCCTCACAATATATTCTTGGATAATTTGTTGAATACTCTCTAATGTTTAAATAATTATCATTACATTATGTGAAATTTTAATAATCATAGATTCCTTGAAATTCTAAATATTACAAATGTATGCTTTTATTGTAATATTACTTGGGGATCTAATTATAATTAGGCATACTTACAGGCAGTGTAATTATAATCATACATTAATTGCATTGTACACTAAAAATATAATGACAATTATACTCAAACATTAGAAATATTTTGATAATTACGATAACCTTGAGAGGGTATAGAGATAATTATCCCTACATTTTTTCTAGTCAACATTGAAGAATAACCTAATCACGTGTTTGAATTTAGCTTTTGAGTACTGATATTTTGTCATGTGGGGTATGTTTCCGTCAGTCAAATTTCTCCAAGTTTCTAATTAGTTCTTGTAATTCACGTATTCCATCAATGTCAGATCCCACGTTTTTCTTCTTAGCCAAATGGGAAAAGAAAAAAGACGCAAAATGACCTAAATGTCCTTTAGCTTAATTTACTTTCCAACTTTTAAATGATGAAACTTTGAAATTTTTAGATAGGACTCATCCGGAGCATAGAAGTTATTTCGAATAAAGAAAGAAAAAAAGTAAAATAAAATAAAAAGAGACACTAATCACTAACCACCGTAATCTATCAATGATAGACGGAATTTTAATTTGCCCTCGTGTAGAGGCATATGTCCGCAAGTTGGGAAACGTTGCTACAAATACACAACAAAGTTAGATTATTTATAAAAATTCCTCATGTTATTTGAAATTACACTCTCTCATGTAAATTTAATTTCATTTTCTTACAAATTTTAGCTATCGTTTCATCTTTGTAATTAGTGAATTTCCTAACTTCATTTGAGACACTTGAGAACTCAAATTTGATTGATATGGTTTAATCAAATGAGATAAAAATACCATTTTCACTTAACTTTAATCTTCTTTGGACTATGACAGTGTAATTTTAATATTACACACATACAGACACACACAGAGGATTGGGCGGGTTTTGCTATTTTAAAAATTATTGTGTCAGTTATTGTACCTTGTATTTGAATATTATAAGATTTTTCTATTGCATAACAGTTTTAAGGATTTCTTTACCGCAAAGTAGCTGGCGGAAAGCTGTGCTTGACTTTAATTCTTGCATTTGATTTTTGAAATATATTTATATAATGGTATTGATCTAATAATTAAAAGTAATCATTCCTCTCTCAAAAAAGAATTTTATTGTATTTGATTTTTGAATTTTATTGATGTATTGATTGCACATATTTATTTGAATAATCATTTATAAAATATAAAAAGTTATTACAATTTTAGGCTACTTAGCACAAATTAAGCAAATGTTTGAATGTTAACCCACCACACCACATTTGAAATAGAAGCGCCCAACCCAACATTTTGAGCCGTGGTGAAGAAAAACAAAAGAATTAGGCAAAAATTTAAACTATGACGTATGCTGACGAGCTTTATTATTATTATTATTATTATTATTATTATTATTATTATTATTATTTTCTTCCTTTTTTTTGTTTTTTCTTTTTTTTTTCCTTGACAAAAGCTAATGAGCTTTATTTGAAGAACGCAAACTACCCCATATAGGTTTTGTTAGTTTTTAGTGTTTTTACTTTTAATTTAATTTAATTTAATGATAGGGATAAAATAATGTAATGCTCTTGAACGTAGAGCATCTACTTCTAGGTCGAGATATTGCCGGGGAGGGAGTTTCTAAAACTAAAACATCAAAATTTATACAACCGAATACTAAACAACCCATAAACAATTATATTTCTTATTTTCAAGGAACATTGTTCCAGTATTACATAAGGTTCCTATCTTACAAAACAATGCCAACCTAAAAGACGACAACTTTATATTATAGAAACATAAAAAAAAAGAAATAAATAATAACCAAAGACGATCTCCAAATCCGTGCCAAAATTTTTCAAACTTAATCATCTACACATAATAAAAATTAAAGGCGAGACCGAATAACTTAGTAAAAGATTATGACTAGAAGTACAAGGATAAGGTGAGGAGACAAAAAGATTAAGGGATGAATCAAATGACAACAATTGAGTTCAAGGAATGATGATGGTGGAGTTCAAGAAATATAATAACGATCTCAACAATATCATAGAGTTCCAATGACAATTACAGTAACAAATTCAATATCAATAAGGCTGAACGAGTTACTTGGTGAATCTGTTACCTTTATCACTTCCGAACGTATACACATATCAAATCAATCCTTTATCCCTCCAGTTTCTTCCTAGAGTAGCTACTCAGATGGGAGCAAATACACAATAAAAAGCCTACCTCCAAGCAATCATGAAACTGTTCAACAAATGAGAAGCCCTCCAGGGGACCCACAGCGATCCAATGCCGCTCAGCTGTCCCTCAAACTTTTCGGGGCCTAACACACAAACAAATAATTGGGTTCACAAACATAATTTATCCGATTCAAACAATTCGTAGTTTTAGACCAACATCAAGCATAAAAATCCCATTCATAAGATGATTCAAAATGAGTTTTATTTAATCACAATTGGTCCAATTCAAATAATATGAAATTTCAAACCAATATTGATAATTACCCAATTCCGGTGCATTTCATCCCATGATTCAGAATGCTACTTAGAATGGATAACTAATTAAAACCATAAACAAAAAATCCAACATGCATAATTCATAACTTAATGATCCAAATGTCCCAAAAATTACAGTAAAAAAATTTCAAAATTACAAGATTTAATCCAAGTTACATACTAAACATACCCAAGATCCGATCAAAATCTAATTAAGCCAAAATGTTCATATATACATGATCCAAAAAGGAAACAAGAAACTAGTAGGAAGCTATCTAAGTCAAACTGATCCACGAGACTGATTTGTTACATAATGTTAATGAAATCATGAGTGCACTGACCCAATAAAATTTATGGTATTGGAGAAGAAATACAAGATTTAAACGGAAAATGCATAATGAACAAGACATGAATGTGATTTCAAATAAACATACGAAACATTCAAAATAGACGGAACAAATTGATAACATGCAATCTTATGTCACATTCATGTAATTATAAGGTGACGCAAATGTTTGGTTGATCTGTTATCCTTATATCAATTGTATAAGCCATATCCCTCCAATACTCGCTCAAGGAGCGTCATACTTACGGACAGACACAACCAACTTCACTTGCCATAATGCAACCTTTCAGAATCCTACTTTTAAGATTCATCCGATTGATTTACCCACCAAACAAGAATTTTCAAGGATTTCAATTGTCGATCTAATATCGCTTAATCAAATCCCCCTGTACATACCCAAGGCCCAACATATGAACATTCATATAGGTTTAGGGACAAACGAATCATATCAAAACATATACAAACATATCAAGATCATATAGCCACAATGGCTTATATTCAAATGATCTAACGAATCGAACATACGAATTGAATTTGGACCACAGGCTTTGAAAAAAATTTCATTTTTACTAAATACGTTTAAAGAGGTTACATGTAAGTTCGGATGAGCTAAAAAAATCCAAAAAATCAAATTTTATACATTATATTTGTGACACCTCGAGAATTCCCTAAATAAAATTTTCGAATCGCCGACTTATCAAAACTTTATTTGATTTCAAAATCAAATATCGTTTTAAAATCAAAACATGTTTTATGCACCCGAAATATTTTGAACAAACACGTTTCAATTCCTCATCACATTTCGACCAAAAATGAAACCCGTTAGCCCAATTTACAAGCTAAAACTTCACTCAAAACCATAGTCACTTTTGTTGACCAAGTGAGCACCCATTTGGAACTCAAAAATAAAAGAAAAAGTTAAAGGAAATCTGAAACAAAAGGGGATAGCCGCAGTAGCAACATTTCAGCTATATGATGGATGGAAATTCCATCCATCCACTCCTACAAAGTCACATTAGCCACCCTAAAGGTTGGAAATTGCTATGAGGGGCTCGAACCATTTGATTTCCTCATTTTGAGCCCCAAATCCATCTATAAATATGGCCATTTGAACTCACAATTTCTGCAAAAAATTTGGCTAACACACTTACATTCATAAAATTTTCTCTTGCACTCTCACTTCTCAAAAATCGATTTTAGTTATACAAAAGGGATTCGTGTGTGGTGTGCTCTTATCGAACACTTGGTAAGTGGCCTTAGTCTACTGATTTAAGAATGATTTAAGGAATGAATGGTTAGAACTTGACAATGAATGTATATATGGTTATAGGTGTTGATTTTAAGCTTGGATCACTCTCATTTTGGGATTTAAGCTACAAGAGGTAAGACTTATAACATCTTCTCTTCTTCATGAGCATGTGTTTCCAGCTTTCCGTTGATTATTCGAGTATATTTGGAGTATTTGGTGCCATTGACATGTTGAGCATGAGAATTGATATTGTTGTTTTGCTATTCTTGCCAAAAATCTATGCTCAACTCTTGAATATGTTAATCCCATGCTTAATGATTCATCCTAAACTCTTGTACCGATGCTTGGGATTAAATATTGAATGATAGACCATGGACTAGGAGGAGAAACGAATGAAAATTTTGATTAGAATCCAAAGATATGGACAAAATTGTATATTTTGACGTTGAAACGATCTCTCGAAAATTTCAAAACCAAAACCCGAAATGATGTTTTATAAATATTTTTGCGTATTTAAGAATCTCAAAAATGTATTTTTGGATTAAAAATTCAAAGTAAATCAAGAGACAAAAAATTGGATTTCAAACCCGAAAGTCGGCTCTCAAGCGCGCATATGGGCGCTCAAGCGTGGAAATCAATGTTCATCGGCACTCAGGCGCCCACCTTCGGCCAAGATTTTGCGTTTTGGGTGCTTAGGTGCCCGTCTGTTCGCCCAAGCACCTAGTCTCGGCCCAAAACTTGTACTCTTGAGTTTTAAACCCCATTTCTTGATATCTTGAGTCCATATCCAATTATTTTAATGTTATACAAAGTTTCAAAACGTAATTCCACTAGTCCATGGTCAAATTTCTAAATTGATCGATTGATTGAATCCGTTTTGGTCTATTGAAATGTTATTGATATTGTGGCCTTAGAACGTTATGCCTTGCCGGCTTCTTGATTGATTGATTGATTGCCTATTTCGTTTGGGGCCCATGTGGGGATTTCTTAGGGATCGAACTCGGGCAGTATCGGACTATCGACTAGGACCCTCGAGCCCCTGATTGTTGGGTAGTTCGGACGAATTCTGGAGGTAGAATTTCGAAACACTACCCTTAGCACGTACGTCGGCTGTGCTTCTTGATTGAATGATGCTCCTTCGGGAGTTGAAGGGATAAGGTGAAATGTGTATGTTGAAGATATAAGGGTAATAGACCTACCAAAAGATTGATTCAGCTTATGGACTTGAATGTGATATATATATGTATATATTGATTGTCTTGAACGTTTGGATTGCTATCCGTATCACATTTTTGTATTGTTATTGATATATTCATGTTCTTTGGAACTCTTACTCTCTTTTGCATGCTATAAGTTTTATTGGGTCAGTGGACTCATGACCCCATTAACATGTAAGTTCTTGAACCGTAAACGATTGAATGATTGATTGGAGCTCATGATAGATTGTATAGCTGGTTGGATTTGTAAACTCTATTGTATTTTGGTTTAACCTATCGTTTTGGAACTTCTGGACTTAGATTTGTATTTTGGATCGACATCATAATTTTGGACTTATGAAATGTATAGAATATTGGATTGTATTGATAAGTTAGATGGCTCAAGTGTAATTTTGGACAGTTTGATATGTAACTATTCATTTTGGGAATTAGTTTGAATCGTGTATTGAATTTTACGAATTTAGCTTGAATGATATTGCTGCATTAAGTTTCTGATGGTTTTCGAACGATTATCCATCCGCGAGTAGCACTTCGGATCTCGGGGCGTAATGCCCCTGAAATTCGGGGCGTTACAATATTGGGTGCTCGAGCGCTTAAATAGTGCATTTAGCTACTGGAATCGGGAGCTTCTGTGCTTAAACCGGTGCTTGGGCCACTAAACAGTTATTTTAACTACTGAAATAGACGCTTGAGCGTTTATTTGGGTGCTCGACAGTGGCCAAAACCACTGACTTTGGGTGTTGGGGCACCCAAGTGGGATCTTAAGCGCTCAAGTTCATTTTCCCCCCCCACATTTTGGACTAGATTCCAAGCTTCCAAAATTTTCATTTTCAAACCAAGATTTTGAGATTTAAATTTAAAGTTTATTTTACATGTTAAAGTGGAAAAATCAATTTTTAGTCCTAACTTGGTTTTCTTCCCATTTTCACATTAAAAGTCATATTTGTCCAATGGTCTAAAGTCCTTAAAGCATATTCATGCTAGAAATGAGGTCTTATAACTTTCAAGAGGTCCGAATCATCAATCAAACGAGAATAGAGCAAATAAATCAAGGATTATGCAAAAATATAACAAATGCTCTATAGCACATTTTAGTCCAACCGTGGTTATAAGGTATCATGTAGAAATAATAAAGAGAATGCCATAAATCTTACATTCGTCCTAAACTCTTAAAATAAAGGTTTGATCAATTCAAAGAGAGGTTCAAACACCTATCAACCAAAGTTACATACTTAAGTTAGGCTTATCTTATCTCACCATAAATCCTCATATAATCATGAATTCAAACTTACCAAGAGGCAATGAGAGTGCCCCTAGTTCTTCCCTTAGTCAAATGGTATGATATAGATATAGCTTAAGACAAATGAATTTCCTTCTTCAAAGAAATAGTGATAAGTGTTTGTAGATGGAAATGTTGAGCAAAGAAGGTTTGAAGATTTAGTCTAAAGGTTGGCTTGCAATTACCAAGCTTTTGAATGATTGAATAAGATTGATGGGATTGGCTGAGGATTTTCCTTACCTATTTCTACAGTTGACGGTCTAACTGCTATTTTCATTCTCTCTCATTCTCTCTCTCTCTCTCTCTCTTTTTTCCCGAAAAGTTGGAAATTGGGTCAAAGATATTGGGCTTGGTTTGGGTTTATTCCTTGGGCTGAATACGGGACTTAAATGGAATCTCGATTGCTTGAAAAATTTTCAGATGAAAAGAAGTTATTTTGACAATAGAATAATTTTCGTAATTTTGAAAATGCTTTATCATTTGAAAAACGAAGAATTACAATTTTAATTAGAAGAATTTTTGGAGTGTTACTCTCTCTCCCCTTAAGATAATCTGATCCCCAAATTCATATCTTATTTGACCAAGTAAGTATACTTATCCCGCATCTTATCCTCACATTTCTAAGTGGCTTCTTTTACTTTTTGATTTCTCCAAAGCATCTTAACTTGAGATATCTTATGATTCCTAAGCTCATAAACCTAAAAATCTAGGATACGGACGGACTGTTCTACAAACATAAAGTCACTCTGGAGGGGAACATCGATATGGTCGATGACGAACGAGGGATTAGGATAATATTTTCTCAACTGGTATACGTGAAATATGTTATGGATTCCAGTGAGGTTAGGTAGGAGATCCAGTTGGTATGTTATAGGGCCGATTCGTTCCACAATTTCAAAGGGCCCTGTATATCTAGGGTTTAGCTTCCCACTCCTGCCCATTCTCCGAATTTCTTTTCGTGGAGCAATTTTCAAGAATACCTGATCTCTAATGTTAAACTCCAAATCCTTTCTTCGCTTATCAGCATAGCTTTATTGGCAATCCTGAGCCGTTTTCATATTTTTCTTGATGATCTGAATCTTATCTATTGCCTTTTAGATAATCTCATGTCGTAGTGTATTTTTTTCTGGGTTGGAAGCACTCTTCATCTCATCTAAACCCTAATGAAAGGGTGATCTGCACCTCCTACCATACAATGCTTCGTATGGTGCCATTTGAATGGAGGCTTGATAGCTATTATTATAGGAGAATTCTACCAGAGGTAGATGCCTCTCCCAATTTTGAAGAAAATTTAGAATGCATGACCGCAGCATGTCTTCCGGTATTTGAATTACCCTTTCTGATTGTTAATCAGTCTGGGGATCAGCAGTAGTACTGAAAAGCAATTTCGTCTCTAGATGCTCTTGGAAGCTCCTCCATATCCTCGCCGTAAATTTTGGATCCCTGTCAAAGATAATACTTTGAGGAATTCCATGCAACCTTATTATCTCTTTAATGTAAATTGTGGCTAGTTTCTCAATATTTTACTGGGTTTTGAGAAGCAGAAAATGTGCCGACTTTGTAAGTCCATCAACCACCACCTAGATACTATCACATCCACCACGCACCACAAGTAGACTCGTCACGAAGTCTATGATGATTGGATCCCACTTTCAATTTGGGATTAGGAGCGGTTATAATTTCCTAGATAGTCTTTGGTGCTCTGCTTTCATGAGTTGGCAGGTCAGATATTTCTGAATATAATCAACTATATCCTTCTTCATTCCTTCCTACCAGAACTTCTATTTTAGGTCCTTATATATTTTCATTCCTCTAGGATGCACGGAAAACTTAGTTTGATGTGCTGCTATTAACACTCTTTCTCTCATTGTAGTAGGAATGACTACTTGATTTCTGAGTCGTAACAACCCATTGGTTTCAATCCTAAAATCGAGTCTCATCTTATCCTTAAACTTCTGAATCCAATCATCTCCTTCTTGAGCCTTTAGGATCTCACCATATATCTCTGGATAGATGCTCATATTTACTAACTTTTTCTTTCGACTTAGAACATCGGCAACGACGTTTGCCTTTCCTAGGTGATATGTAATGCTAAAGTCATTATCATCCAGGAACTCCATTCATCATCATTGCCTCAGATTCAGGTTTTTCTTATTGTAAATATACTCAAGCTTTTATGGTCAGTAAAGCTTCCACTTCAGCTCCATATAAATAATGACGCCATTTTGCTAAAGCAAGGACTATCGCTGCCAATTCTAAATCATGAGTGGGGTAGTTCAACTCATGATTTTTCAATTTCCTTGATGTATAGGTGATCACTTTGCCCTTCTGCATTAAAGGACATCCTAATCCTTTTTTGAGGCGTCAGTAGAAATAGTAAACTCTTCTGACCCATTAGGCAGTGCGACTACTGGAACTATCGTTAATCTTTTCTTTAATTTTGAAAAACTCTCCTCGCACTATTGGTCCCATACAAGTCTTCATTTTTTCTGGATCAGACTAGGGAGTGGTCCGACCAATTTAGAGAAGTTTTGAATAAATTTTCGACAGTATCCAGCTAAAAAGAAGTTCAAACACCTATCAACCAAGGTTACATACTTAAGTTAGACTTATCTCATTTCACCATAAATGCTTATATAATCATAAATTCAATCTTACAAAGAGGCAATGAGAGTATCCTTAGTTCTTTCTCTTAGTCAAATGGTATGACATGGATATAGCTTAAGACAAGTGAATTTTCTTCTTCAAAGAAATAGTGATAAGTGTTTGTACATGGAAGTGATGAGCAAAGAAGGTTTGAAGATTTAGTCCAAGGGTTTGCTACAATTACCAAGCTTTTGAATGATTGAAAAGGATTGAAAGGGATGGGTGAGGATTTTCCTCACCTATTTTTGTAGCTGGCCGTCCAGTTGCTATTTTCATTCTCTCATTTGTTTTTTAAAGAGTTGGAAATTGGGTCAAAAATATTAGGTTAGTGTTTGGGTTTATTTTTTAGGGCCAAAAAAGTTCATTTTGGGCTGAATACGGGACTTAAAAAGAATCTCGATTGTTTGAAAAATTTTTAGATGAAAAGAAGTTATTTCGACAATAAGCTCGGTGTGTCTAAGAAGAAAGAAGATGTACAGAGACTTGAAATAAAAGTTCTGGTGTGAAGGAGTAAAACGAGATATGATAGGTTACATCTAGAAATGTTTGACTTGTTAGCTCTTAAAAGCTGAGCACCAGAGGCCATTTGGGAAATTACAACCACTTCCAATACCAAGTTAGAAGTGGAATCAGATCACTGAGGATTTCATGGTAGGATTATGATTATCATTGGAAAGAGAAGGATGTGATAGCATTTGGGTGGTGATAGATAGGCTGACTAAGTTTGTACACTTTTGCTAGCGAAACCCAAGACAATATAGAAAAGTTGGCTGAGATATACATTAAGGAAATCATTAGAATGCAGGGAATCCCTCAAAGCATTATCTCTGATGGAGATCCAAAGTTCACTTCAAGGCTATGGATAAGCCTACACGAGCATCTAGGGACAAAGTTATAATTCAGCAAAGCATCTTATCCCTAAACAGACGATCAGTCAGAAAAGGTAATTCACATGTTTGAAGATATGTTATGAGCCTATGCTCTTAATTTCCCAAGAAATTGAGATAAATATTTACCTTTGTGGAGTTCACCTATAACAAAGTTATCAGGCTTTAATCTAAATCGCACCATACGAAACTCTGTATGGCATAAAGTATGGGTCACCCTTGCATTGGGAATTGCACCAGATTAGAAGCATCTCAAGGACAGAGAGGATGATCTGCAGCCAGATCGATAAAATACAAATTATCAAAAGGAATATAAAAGTAGCACAAGATCGCTAGAAAAGTTATGCCGACAAACGGAGGAAGGATTTAAAGTTTGAAGTGGCAACTCATGTGTTCCTAAAAGTCACCCCGCAAACAGGAATTCGAAGAATGGGAAAAAACAAGAAACTGACTCCAAGATATACAGGACCCTTCGAGTTTGTGGCGCACGTAGGATCTGTCGCCAAACCTACTGGAATACACAATGTCTTTCATATATCTTAGTTACACAAGAACCAGTTGGACTCTTCGCACGTCATAGATAATTCTAACTTACCTATCCAAAGTGATTTCTTGTGTAAAGAGCAACTGGTATGTATCTTAGACCATCAGGTCTGAAAACTTAGGGAAAAAAAAAACCTCAAGTGAAAGTTTTTGCAGAAACCAAAAAGTCAAGAAAGCAACTTGAGAGTGTGAGGACAAGATGCGAAATATATACCCTTATCTATTTGAATAAAAGTACGAATTTGGGGATCAGATTTCTTCAAGAGGGGAGAGTATAACAACCCGAAAATTAATTTTTCTAATTAAATTTTCAAATTCTTGTTTATCAGATGATGAACTTTTTCACGATTATTTAGAAATTGTTCTTACAACCAAAATATTTTGTCACAACTTGTATTAATTTTCTCACAATCAAAATTTCCTCAAACATTTCTTTCAGCCCAAAGATAATATTTTTTGGCCCAAAGTTTAACTCAAAATTTCAAAGCCCCAATCCATAATTTTTCGAATAAAAATAAATAAATAAACTATAAAAGTGGATTGGCCGAATCTCCTTTCCATGATTTAGGGGATATATTTTATTTTTTATTAACAAAATTTTGAGGGCCAAGCATTATAAGCATGTGGGAAAAAATTGAAGACATTACCTTTTTTTGGCACCTCAACTAACCCCCATATTTTCAAAAATTAGAAAACCTTCCAAAACCTATCTATAAATATATGAAGAAGGCAATTGCAGAACACTCTTGCATTTTCTTTTGCTTTACAAAAATTTTGCTAAAACTTTTATATACATACAACTTTTTCCTTCTCCTCCTCTAAGAAGTATACATATATAAATACATACATCTAACTTTCTCATCATTTTTTCTTCCATTGAAAGTTTTATATCACTATAAAGACTTCAACATTTGAGATTAAGAGGAAGATTTGAGAGGTGCCATACATTCCTTAAGCCATCACTTTGGCGCGTTGGACTATGATGAACTTTGTCATAATGGTTAATGTGTAGAAAATGAATATGCGATATCTAGTGAAAATGATAACTTAACTTTTAGGTATTGATTCATACTTGGAGCCCCTTTTCGGAACTTGAAGAAACATACCTAAATTTGAGATTTGAGATTAAGGTAAGGAGTTATGACTATTTCTTGGTTTGTTGAATTCTTGATTCATACTTGGAGCCTATTACATTACCTTGTTGAATATGTGATTCTTGGACTAACCTTTGATGTAAATCTAAACTTCCTTGATAAATTCCTTACCATTGTATTGACTGGATGGTGAAACTTGATCATATAATCCGAACCTTGACATTTCTTCTTGGAATTTTCTTGATGAATTCTTGCTTATTGTCTCTAATGCCCAAGGATGAAACTTTGGACATTCAACCTTTGACATAATCTATTTTGGTGAATTATGGACATCAAAAAGTTCAACAAAATTAACCTCTGCCATTATTATCCATAAAGGACCAAATAGGAAAAAAAAATTAAATAAATAAATGGAGTTGGGTACGGAGTCGCCTAGGTCAGTGGCCTATAGATGTGCAGGGGCATCCGCACCCATATTTGGGTGCAACAACACCCATTCTAGAGTACTTTTTTTATATTTTCGAAGTATTTTGGGTTCCAATGTCTATGATACACTTCTATGGATTGATGTAAGCTTGAATTATCAATTGTCTTGTCTAAATGTTAGCTCAAATTGTTTGATATGTCCGAAATATGCCTGGAATAGGATATTTTGAAATTGGACGATTGTTATTCATTGTAAACCTACTTGTTTATTTTACTGTTGGGCCATGAGAAGTTTCAAGAGGGACAACTAAGCAGTAGTGGACCATGGCAGGTCCTTTGCAAGGCTTCCCTATTGTTAAATAGCTCCATGGAATACTTGAATATAGGTATTCCAAAGGCTATTCTTAGGCATGTGGTTAACCGTGTTTATATTGATCTATATAGGTTGCTCCCTCTAAATGGCTGCTCGAGAAAGAGACTGAAGGAATAAGAATATTGCTTGATTGATATATACATTTTAGTAGGGATAATGGTGATAGCCTTACCAAATAATTATCCTGCCATATTTGCTTTAGTTTCTTGAATTTGAATCTTATTGTGATTCAATTCTTGAATTCTATTATGATCATCTAAAGCATCCTAACATTTTTTCCTCTTTACTTTACCTTTGTATTCCGTGTCATAATTTTTTACTAAGTTGGTGGATTTATGATTATATCATTACTATGTGTAGGTGAATGACTTGTTTGAGTAAGGCTTTAAAGGCATGAATATTTATGAAATCAAAATGTAGCACTACTTGTGAACTTGAATCTTGTAATTTCCTTTTAACTATGTTTGGTTGTGCCTTAAACTTGGGAGTTTTTGTATTAATGGACTTGTATGGACTTTTGAATAGATGTTATGTATTAGACATATGCAATTGTGAGTATATTGTAAGGAAATTATTGTTATGCCTTATTTTATGAACAGTTATACTCGAACACTACCAACAGGTAGCGTACTCAGCCTAGGGGCGGATGCTCTAGGTCTAGGTCATTACATAACATACACTTCCTTATTTCTCTATTTACTTTCCCGAGTGACTGCTCGAGGAGAGCCATATATACATAAGGTACTACCAATCGCGTGCCAAGGGCTAGCCCTTAGGTAACCTATCTCTAGGTTTTCTCAAAACTATCCAATGGAGAAGCCTCTAAGGGACTCGCTGCAGTCCATTACTGCCTGGCTGCCCCTCCTAAATCTCTTTGGGGCCAAATATACATGTATATAGGTTAAAAAAGAATGGATATATTCAAGATATTCGAATTAATCGATAATAAATACAAACAAATATCAAGTTCATATTCAATTTGATTTGAACATCGAATTTAAGAAAATCATTTTGAGGCTTAAAACATTTTAGAAAGGTGAAATATGAACTTGAAATAGCAAAATAGGATCAAAATATAAAAATTTGATTACTGGAAGGGGTGCCCAGCGCCCAATAGCCAGAATGGCTACTGGAATGGGCACTGGAATGCCCGTTTTGGGTGCTCCAGTGCCCAGACAGTGAATTTACTCATTGGAATGGGTGCTTAAGCATCCATATGGGTAGTGTAGAACCGAAAGCTTTTTTTTATTTAAAATAGTAGGAACATTTTTCACAAAATTCATGATTTGTAACACTTGATTTAAAACATAATAAAATAAAAAGCAAACCAATAAGTCCAAGTATTTCATCTCCTTATCACATAATCATATTTTTTTTCCCATTTTGTGTAAAGTTTCAAATCGATAGAGCATACAATAATCATGAGCAAACAAGGATAATGATCACAAGAATATTCAAGGGTTCATAATCATCAATGTCAAGGTATAGCGTTCATAGATTATATGAATGTTTCAATAAGTTCAAAGCATCACTACCATGACAATCAATGGGAAGAAAAGGAGATAGATCAAGGAAATTTCATATATATTGGACCACAAGAAGTTAGCCATAATCCTTATTCTTGTCCTTAGCTTCAACTTTGAGGTAGATGTCCAAGAGTTCTAATACTTCAAGCCTTTTCACCTTCAAAAGCAAAACCATATGGATCACATCACATTTTCATTCAACCTTATATTTCAAATCATTTTATGTGTTTGCTTCTTTCAAAGCTTAACAAGGTGAATTTAGATGAGAGTGTTCTTGCCAAGCTTTTCCCCCTTTTAAATTTTAATATCTTTAATTCTTCAAAATTTTCTTTTTGTAAGTGGAGGGAGATGTGACTAGAGGGAGATAAAGAAGTTAAATAAAAACATAGATGAAGATATAAGAAAAGTATACACATGTACATATATAAAAGAAGATATAAATATATAGCAAAGAGAAGATAGAAGAGAAATGTTGTCAGCAAAATGTATAGCGAATGCAAGAGTGTTCTTGCATTGCACACAAAAACTCATTTATCGAAGCAAATAGGGTAAATTTTGAAATTTAAGAAAGTTGGGGTTGAAATGAGGTGTCAAGACAAGGTGGTGTCTCTTTTTTTCCTCATATGTATAATTACTTGGTTGGAAAAATTTTGATAATTAAATAGGTGAAACATCCCTCAATTTAAGCGGATTGGCCAATTTGCTTGTATAGATATATGTACATATATATATTTTCAAATTTAGGTTGAGTTTTGAGTTATTTTGGGCTCAAATTTTGGCTAAATCAATTTTTTTGGAGCTGAAATAATGCATGTGACAATTTTTGTGTGCAAGAAAATTTTATGGTTGTGATACAATATTTTAATTATAGGAAAAATTTCATTATAATGCTTGTTGTTTAAGAGAATGAGGATTTGAAATTTTAATTAGGAAAATTTTTAGGTTGTTACACTTTTCCCTCTTTAAAAAAATATGATCCTCAAATTCATACCTTTACTCGAATGATTGAGGGTATATCTGTCACATTTGGTCCTCACGCTCCCAAATGACCTCCTTGACCTTTTGATTTTTTCAAAGGACTTTAATTTAGGATATCCTCCAATTCCTAAGCTCTCAGACCTGGTAATCTAGGATACGAATAGGCTGTTTTATATATGTGCAGTCACTTTGGCAAAACACATCGATGTGCTCTATTACCTATGAAAGGTCCAGATGGTACTTTTACAATTGGGATACATGGAAGACGTCATTAAATTTAGTGAGATTTGGTGGAAGCTTTAACCTATACGCTATCAAACTAATATGTTTAATGATTTCAAAAGATCCTGTGTATCTTGGGATTAACTTGCTACTTTTTCGTATCCTTCAAATGCTTTTTGGTGAAGTCCCCTATGTTAAACTCCAAATCTTTCCATCGTTTATTTGCATAATTTTTTTGATGATCCTAGGCCTTTTTTATATTTTTCTTAATTATCTGAATTTGGTCGATTGTCTTTTGTATTATCTTAGATAGCAAATAGTCCTTTTCCATTATTCAAATACCCTTAATTTCTTCCAAATCCCAATGCAAGGGTGACCTACAATTTTGGCCATACAAAGCTTCATAAGGTGCCATCTATATGGAAGCTTGATGACTGTTAGTATAGGCAAATTCTATTAGAGGTAGATGTCTATCCCAATTTTTAGGAAAATTCAAAACACAAGCCTTTAGCATGCCTTCTAGCATTTGAATTACCCATTCTGATTGACGTCAGTTTGGGGATGAGCTATAGTATTGAACAGCAACTTTGTTCCTAAGTGATCTTGTAAGCTTCTTCATAACCTTGCTATAAACTTTGGGTCTCTGTTAGAGATAATACTCTTAGAAAGCCCATGTAATCAAACTTTTCTTGAGAGAGATCTCAACGAGTTTTTCAACATTATATTGAATTTTGACTGGTAGAAAATATGCCAACTTTGCAAGTCTGTTAACTACTATCCAAATGCTATCAGACTATCCTCTTGCATCAAGCAGACCTACTACGAAATCCATGATGACCTGATCCCATTTCCAATTTGGGATTATAAGTAGTTCCAATTTCCTAGACAGTTTTTGATGCTCCACTTTCATAAGTTGGCAAGTTAGGCATCTCTAAATATAATTAACTACATCTCTTTGTATTTCTTCCCACTAGAACTTTTGTTTTAGATCTACATAAATCTTTGTTCCTCTAGAATGGACTGAGTATTTAGTTTGATGTGCCGCTGATAGCACTCTTTCCTGCGTTCTCCCTAGGATGCATACCCTATCCTTAAATTGTAGTACCCAGCCTGTGTCTTCTGAATTCAGTTCCCATTGTGGCTTTTAGCTTTTGTACCCATTCATGTTCTTTTTTGGGCTTTAAAATCTCACTGTATAACTCAAGGTATATGCTCATATTTGCTAATCTTTCTTTTCTATTTAGAGCATCGACAATGACATTTGCCTTGCCACGATGATATGTGATGGTAAAGTCATGATTCTCCAAAAATTCTATCCACCGTTGCTACCTCAGATTTAGATTTTTCTGATTGAAAATACTTAAGGCTTTCATCTTCACCATCATCTCTTCCAGCACCGCCGCCATCATCGTCACTCAAGCCGATGTCCTCCAGCCCCTCCAGATGTCTCTTAAACTACGCCAATTTGTCATCTATGACGTGCCACTTGGCTAGGAGGTCCTGGGGGTATGACCCTACACCGTGCTGTCTGTCTGTACCTTCGCTCGCCACTCCCTCCAGTTCTTAGTGCATTAGTTATCCCTACTCCATTGCCCACATTCCCATTAGGCACTGCTGGAAAAGATATTCTGTCCAAGATTATTCCTCTAGCCTAGTGAGCCTCGAACGCATACACTCTTCCTCCAAATGTCTTCGGTATCCATGGCTTCTATGGTTTCTCAATAGGTATGTGTTCGCCCTTAATGTAATCCTGGGTGACCTACTCTATACCAAACATCAAATTCATTGCCTGCCTAAGGGCATTCCCAAGCTGGGCCATGAGGTTCTGGTTAAGTTAGGCAAAGTAAAGTTGATTATTGATGGCCATGTTTTTGAAATTGAGAATTTGGCCTCGGTACTTGACCACCATCTTCTCCATTTTTGCTTTTGGCCACTTTTTATAATCCTGATAGAGTTGATGTTGGTTCAAATAGGCATTTTCCCAATAAACAATCTCCTTGTCATTTTTCTCTAACAATATTTCATAATCGATCACCTTTTGCTTTTTTAATGGATCAATATTTCTCCTGCTTGTTCTATGGTCTGAATCTGTCCACTCATTCACCTTGTTTTTACCCTTGTCCATCCTGCCCATGTTAACAATAAAATCAAATGAGGTTAGTAATGATAAATAAAAGAAAGGCATAAATATCATATCCAACCTAGGTTCTGATATCACTTGTAATGCCCCTAAATCTTAAAGCATCCACTCCTAGATCGGGATCATTATCTGTTGGTAGGTTAACTAAACTAAAATTATCAAATGTACATTAATATACCCAATTCTTTCAATACAAAATCTTTTCTTATAAATACAAACCATAATTTCGCAAAATACAAACTAAGTCATTCGAAGTTTCATATCAGCTCCCAAGCTACATATCACAACAACATAAGCAATTAACATAATCAAAAGCAACATTCTAAAATCTCCAATTTGACATATCAATCTTGGAGTCAATTTCCTATGCATAGTAAATTACAGAAATATAAGTCTCCAAACTTAGTAAGAATTATGACCATATTGGAACGGTAAAGAAATGAAGTAAGATATGATCCAAATAATGATTCAAGATTTTGATTATTTGAAGGTAGGAAATCGATAACCAAAGGCATCAGAATCACATGAGTAAACATGTATATAGCTTAGAGTTTCAATATTAAACATGATCAATGAAGCAATTATCGCAAAACTAATTTTTTGTGGATTTTCACCCTTTTAACTTCAAACAAGACATATACTTCCTTATTCTTCTATTTGTTTTCCCAAGTGGCCGCTCGAGGAGAGCCATACTTACATAAAGCATGGTCGACTGCGTGCCAAGGACTAGTTCCTTAGTAACCTACCATCAGGTTCATTCAGAACTATCTAATGGGGAGGCCTCTAGGGGACACATCGCGGTCCATTACCACCTGGCTGCCCCTCATAAACCTTCCTGAGCCCAACATATATGCAAATAGATTCAAGAAGAATGGACATATTCAAGATATTCGAATAAATTGATAAATAAATACAAACGAATATCAAGTTTATATTCAATTCGATTTGAATCTCAGACTTAAGAAAATCATTCTGAGGTTTCAAAACATCTTGGAGAGGTGAAATATATACTTAAAATAGCAAACTAGGATCAAAACATAAAAATTTCATTAGAGAATAAGCGCCCCAACGCTCGATTTAGGCGCTCAAGGGCCCAATAGTTAGAACAGCCACTGGAATGGGCATTTCAATGACCAAACAGTTAATTTGCTCACTAGAATGGCACTTTAGCATCAAAGACTCTTTTTTTTTTAAGTTAAAATAGCAAGAATGTTTTTGACAAAATCCATGATTTTCAACACTTGATTTAAAACATAATAAAATAAATAATACACCAATAAGTCAAAGTATTTCATCTCCTTATCATATAATCGTTATTTTTTTCCCATTTTGTCCAAAGTCTCAAATCCATAGAGCATATAATAATCATGAGTAGGCAAGGAAAGCGTTCACAAGAATATTCAAAGGTCCATAATTATCAATGTCAAGGAACGGAGTTCATAAATCATACGAATGTTTCAACAAGTTCAATTCATCACCATCATCACAATCAATGGGAAGAAATAGGAATAGATCAAGGAAATTTCATAGATATTGATCCACAAGAGGTTAGCCATAATCCTTACTCTTTTCCTTAGCTTCAAGTTTGTGTGATGTCCAAGAGTTCTAATACTTCAAACTTTATCACCTAAAAAAGACAAAGCCATATGTATTACACCATATTTTCATTTAACCTTATATCTCAAGTCATTTTATGTGTTTCGTTTATTTCAAATCTTACCAAGGTGAACCTAGATGAGAGTGTTTTCCCCCAAGCTTTCTCCCCTATTAAACTTTAGTATCTTTAATTTTTCAAAGTTTTCCTTTTGTAAGTGAAGGGAGATAAGATTAAAATAGATAAAGAAATTAAATAAAAATATAGATGGAGAAATAGAAAAAGATATGTATACACACACTGTAACGTCTCGCATCCTAGGGCTCTTCACCCCGAGATCCGAAGTGCTACTCGTGGACGGATAATCGTTCCAAAACCAAACATAAACCTAATGCACCATAATCATTCAAACTAAATTCATAAAATCCAAAAAACGATCCAAACTAATTCCCAAAATATATAGTTACATACCAAACTGTCCAAAATTTTATAGAGCAATCTAACTTGTCAATACAATCCCATGTTCTATACATATCATAAGTCCAAAACATAATTTTGATCCAAATACAAAAACTAGTCCAAAAGCGATAGACTAAGCCAAAATACAATAAGGTTTACAATCCCAACCAAGCTATACAATCTATCAAGCTCCAATCAATCATTCAATCTCTTACGGTTCAAAGCTCAAGAACCTACATGTTAAATGGGGTCATGAGTGCACTGACCCAGTAAAACTTATGGCATGAGACAGGAGTACAAGATTCAATTATGAACATATCAAGAACGGAAATCATGAATGTGACCTCATATAATATTTCAGAA
>JACFYI010003820.1:603935-615251 GCA_014898755.1 Handroanthus guayacan | reverse complement strand
GTACAATGTTTGGTCGGCCATCGATTTCAAATAAACACTTTAGAATAGGCCAAACCTATCAATCGATCATTTCAGAATTCGACTATGGAATAGAGGGTTTTATTTCAAAACTCATATCATATTAAAAATATCGGATATGGACTTTACGTGACATAAAATAGGGTTTGGAAATAAGAAAAATCAAGTTGGAATCGAAAATGGGCACTTGGGCGCGCAAACATGCGCTTGAGCACCCAAAACATGAATTTTGGACCATGGCTGGGCGCTTGGGCGCCCATGAACAGTAATTTCTATGCTTGAGCGCACATATGCGTGCGGTTGAGTGCTTGCTCTTGGGTTGAAATTTAATTTTTTGTCTTTTGATTTTCTTTGAATTTTTGATCCAAAAATACATTTTTGAGGTTCTTAAATATGTAAAAACATTTATAAGTCATCGTTTTGGGTTTTGGTTTTTGAAAATTTTTGAGAGATCATTTCAACATCGAAAAATACAGTTTTGTCCATATCCTTTGTTTTCACTCAATTTCTTAGTTCCTTTGTCCTCTTGGTCCTTTGTCCATCAATACAAACATGATCCAAAGCATAGGTAGATGATTATAGGAATTTAACAAAGCTTTGGAGTCCAACAATCATGAAATAGAGCTCAAAGATAGCAAGAACAACAAAGTAATCACATGAGCCCATATCAATAACATTTCAAGGAAGCAAGAATTCAATAGCTCAACATGATCAATTTCAAAGATAGCAAGAAACATATGCTCATCAAGAGAAGCCATAAGTCTTACCTCTTAGATGCTAAACTTGTGTATGAGCAAGATCCAAGCTTAATCCTTAAGTATCTATAACCACATACACATTGATATCAAGTCCTACTCATAACATATCATTAACTATCCTTAAACATATTCATAAACTTAACTTACCAAGTGTTTGGGAAGATGATATACCACCTAGAATCCCCTTAAAAACTGAAATCGATTTTTGAGTTGAGGAAGAGAACACGATGTGTTTTGAGAGAAATTTCTAAGGGTTGAGGTGCAACTTTTCTGCAGAACTTATGAGGCACATTTGGCTTATTTATAAGGGAAATGGGGCTAAAATGCAAGAATCCACAAGTCCAAACCCCTCAAAATAATTATTAAAAGCTTGGTGGTAGATTAGGGTGGCTAATGTGACAATACATGATAGATGTTTGATGGAGTTTCCATCAAATCTGAAACTGCTGCTGCTGCCCTTTTTGGTTTAGATTTCCTTTTCCTTTTTCTTTTAATTTTTGAGTTTCAATTGAGCTATATTTTGGTCAACAATAGTGGCTATGTATTGGGCTTGAAATTGGCTTGTAAATTGGGCCAACAGGGCTTGTTTTTATGTCAAAATGTGATGTGAATTTGAAACGTATTGGTTTGAAATATTTTCGAATACGTGAAATGTGTTTTAGTTTTAAAACGAAACTTGATTTTAAAATTAAATAAATTTTCGATAAATTGGCGATTCAAGAATTGTATTTGGGTGCTCATTTGGATCAGAATGGGGCACAAAAATAAAACTTAAATGTACAAAAATCTTTTGACTGCACAAAACTTACCTTGATGTCAAAACGATGTTCATGATTTTGACAACAAAAATTGATGATTCAAGATTTTATTTTTAAAGGAAATTTTGGGTTGTCACACACACATACACAGGAGATGATATAAATATATAGCAAGGAGAAGATAGAAGAGAAATATGTTGGCGAAATGTATAACAAATGCAAGAGTGTTCTTGCATTCCACACAATAACTCAATTATAGACGCAAATGGGGCAAATTTTGAAATCTAAGGAAGTTGGAGTTGAAATGAGGTGTCAAGATAAGGTGGTGTCTTTTTTCTTTCCTCACATGTGTAATTACTTAGTTGGAAAAAGTTTGATAATTAAATAGGTAAAATATCCCTCAATTTAAGGGGGTTGGCCGATTTGCTTGTATAGATATATGGGTGTGTGCATATATATATTTTTGAAATTTGGGTTGAGTTTTGAGTTGGTTTGGGCTCAAATTTAGGCTAAATCAATTCTTTTGGACCGAGATAATATATATGATAATTTTCGTGTGCAACAAAATTTTATGGTTGTGATACAATATTTTGATTGTATGAAAAATTTTAATTAGTCGCAATAAGGTTTGTTTGTTGAAAAAACTAGGATTTAAAAAATTAACTAGGAAACTTTTTGGGCAACTTGGAAACCTTTGAGCTAAAGTTTGGGCCAAAACACAATTTTCTTTATGCCAAAATTATGCTTGAAATAGATTTTGTTTGTAAGAAAAACTTCGGTAGATGTGACAAAATATTTTCATCCTAAATAAAATATTCTCAAATAGCTGTCAAAAAATCTATAATAGTTGCTAAAAGTTTCTGTATTAAATTGAAGAGGAATTCAAAAATAATTTTAAAGAGAATTTTCGGGTTATCACAAAGGTTGTGATAAGAATTATAGCTATCCTCTTAAACCCATATCGTTGATTAAGCTTTTGATTCATGAACTCTTTTGCTTGGAATATTTGATGACACTTGGACTTGAATGTATCTTGTTTTTCTTATAATAAAATTTTGAATCCCTTGCCTTAAATGATCATGATCTAGAGTCTCTTAGATATCTAAAACTCAAGATGATTTTCTAAAATGTTTGGCTACCATTTTGATGCCATTGTGAATGAAAATCCTTGGATGAAACTTGTTATATACATCAATGATTAATATGGCGAAAACAGGGACTTAAAAGTTCAACTTTTGACTTTATTTGTTTTGATCATGACTATCAAGATATGAAATGTTTTTCTTTCTTCAAAAATATCAGTTTGATAAAATAGTGAGGGCAATGGACTTTATTTGGCCATTTTTCAACTTTTGAGCTTTGTTCATGTTATTTCAAAATTTCAGAATTTTACTAATATTACTAGTATTTTCTGATTTTTTTCAAAAAATAAAAAATAAAAAACTGGGCGACTTCAATATGGGCGCACTTGTGCCCATGGCAGTAGCCCCTGGCTACTGAGGATCCATGCACATTTGCCAATACGATTGTGCTCAATCAGTAGCATTTTAATATGTTTTGAATCTCTTTTGGCCTTGTTATGTCCATTATTCCGTCTTTTGAAATAATTTGAACTTAAAATATGATTTTCATATGTCCAAGGTTTGAATCAAATCGAATGATTGGGCATGAGATTGTTTGAAATTTTGCATCGATTGAATCAGACCGATGTAATTGATTGAAATTCACTATGTGCCATCCTATGGATGGTTTTATTTGTGTCCGATATTGGCTTCAAACTTCCAATTATTTGAATTGTACATATTGTGATTGTAAACACTATTGATTAAATGTATCATTTGGGCCCAGGGAAATTTCAAGAGGGATAGCTGGACAATATTGGACTATGGTTGTCTTCTGCAAGACTTTCTATTTGTGGACAATTCTATGATTGCCTAGAGGTAGGCTTTCCAAGCAATTAGTCAAAAAGCATGCAGTCGATCATGCTAATTGACTATATAGTTACTCCACTTTGAGTGGGCACTCAAGGGAGAGACCGGAGGGATAAGGGATTGATTTGATCTGATTTGTGTATATTTTTTAGAGTGATAAAGGTGATAGATAGCCAAATACTAGTTCTGCTAGATAGCCAAATACTAATCCCACCATTTTTTATTATTTGTGTGTATGATATTGAGCTTCTAAACTTATTGCTTGAATTAGCTATTGTTCATTGAATTTCTAAATTCACTATATGATTCATCTCTCATTTATTAGACTTTTTGAGCTTATTATTTAATTCATACTTAATTATTGAACTATTCGAACTTAATGATTGATTTACCTTTCAATTATTGGACTTCTGGAATTTTTTGTTTAAATCGACTCTTGATCCATATGCTTTTCACCTTACTATTCTATTCCGAGCCATAACTCCTTACTAAGTCAATTAGACTTACATTTTAAATTTTAACATATGTAGGGAGTTAAGTTTCTGGTGTACTACCCAAGCTTGGAGACTTTGGGTTGCTTGTTCTCCATGAATGAACTTTCGTAAATATATAATGGATGGAGTATTGGAATCATAGGAAGAATTGTTTTGATGAGTAATTGTAAGGAATCATTATGAATATATGCCTATGACGTTGATATTGAATTGTATTCTGAAGTTATAATTAGAGATCCTCTGAACTGGAGATATTTTGGCGAGAAATTGGAATTTGTAATAATTGGTAGTATCCTTATGTATCCATAAACTTATGATTTACTAGGATAACATTGTTTGTTATGTTTGGTATCTTATGGATTATTGGGATTTTGAGGTTTGTAAATAAGCATGTGATTGTTCATGAGTTGATTAGTACATCGCTGCATCATATTTTGAGATTTAAAATTTAGAAATTTTCCTTCCCTAACAATGTCTTAGCCTAGGAGCGGATGCTCTAGGTTTGGGGCGTTATAACGTGTGGCGTGTAAAATGGTTTCAGATTCAATTACCCATCATAGGGAGCTTAGTGTTATGTAGGGCAAAGTGATACGCGCATGGGAGCCACCTCTTGACCCTGCAGAACAAAATACTACATGAACGAGCGCTACCTCTTGGTTCCAAAGGAAGCACCTCTAGAGTCTTAACATTGGGTGGGTGATCTTAACCTCTGTTATAACACGATGAGTACATAGCATTTTGAAAGAGAGGTAATTGTGATACTCTATCCCACATTGAATAAGAAATGAAAAAGTCACCACCATATATGTTGTAACTCCTCGATCCTAGAGCATCCGCTCTTAGGCCAAGACGTTGCTGAGAAGGAAGTTTCAAAACTAAAATCTTAAAAATTAACACATCTGATTACTAAACATCCCATGATTAATTTCATTTTTCATATTCAAAAAACATAGTCTCAATATTACATAAGCTCTCAAACTTACAAAACGACGTTTACCTGAAGGACTACAAATCCTTAGATACATAAAAAAAACTACTAACTAATAAAATCTCCAATTCCTTGTCAAAATTTTCCAATCTCATAATACAATTTAATATCAACCTTATTAGCACGAATTCATAATAATACCTTACAACCACATAAATATGATTCTTTATAGCACAAATGTTCTAATGTTACAAGAAGTACTAACACGAAACACATCTATGTACAAGATTCTCGATAAAGCTAATACCTAATCTCAAGTCTCCTCGACTTGGAAAGACCCCCATTTTCAATCACCTACACATGTTAAAGTTTATAAAGTAAATCCGAATGACTTAGTAAGGAGTTACAACTAGGAATAGAATTGTAACGTAAAAGAACATATGGACCAAGAGACGATTTAAACAAAAAATCCCAAAAGTCCAATAAACAAGATATGATTCGCATAACAAATTTGGAAGTTCGATATTCAAAAGCTATAAATGATAGATTTAAAAGATCAACATCATACACACAAACAATTAGAAATGGCAGAACTAGTATTTGATTGATCTGCCGGCCTTATCACTCTCAACATAAACACATAACTCTTTATCTCTCCACAAGTCCCACCCTCGAGTGGCCACTCAGCAGGGGCCAACCCAAATAAAAACACCTATATGCATGGTTGACCACGTGCCATGGACTAGTCCTTGAAAAATCTATCTCTAGGTATTACATGGAATATCCAACTAATAGGAAACTCACAAGAGGACCCCACTGATGATCCGACGTCACCCAATTGTCCCTCTTGAAGTTTCCCAGGGCAGAACTCACAAATGAACATATGGGTTTACAGACCCAAATTGTTCAATTCAAATAATTCACAGATCTTGATCAATATCTTACACAAACAAGCCTATCCATAGGATGGTTCACAGTTTCACTCAATGACAATTGGTTCAATTCAATCAATACGAAGTTTTAAATAATCTCGGATACAATCATTCGATTTAATTCAAATTTAGGATATAAAAAATCAAATTTTAAGCTCAAACATTTTACCGGAATAATCTATGGGCATATCAGATGATATTTAAAACATATTTCAAAAAAATGATCTGCGGTCATTTCAAACGTTATTTTGAAAATATTCCAAAAGAGTGTATGATAGACATATTAATCAACATTTCAAAAGAGTGAAACATATCAAACTATATTTTTGAAAACATTTCAAAAAAGTGAGAACCAAGAAAATATTTCGAAAACTTTCAGGAGAGTGAAACCTTTAAGAGTATTTTGAAAACGTTTCAAATAAGTAAAAACCATAAATGATATTTTGAAAATATTTTTTTTCAGAAGTGAAAACCGTAAAATATATATATATATGTTTTAAATGAAAAATGATAGGAATATTTCTAAATCCTCGATTTATGATCAATGTACAAGAAAAGAAAATTTAACCAAGTCCATGTTCTTAATTTTCCAATAAATCAATATATTTTTCAATAATGTCCAAGGTTTCAAATCATAAGGTTATCAATATCATTAATTAAATGTAGAAAATGACCACAATGAGGTCCAAAGTTCATAATCATCATTAAACAAGACAAGGAATTCATGATATCCATATGAGGATGGAATTATTGAGTCCGAATTCAAGCTCATTCTATCATGGCAAAGGAAATGATTCATAATCCAAAGGATTTCATGCGCGAAGGGGATAGACGTAACTCTTATCTTAATCGTTTGACCACAACCCATAATATATTTTCAAGTTTCCAAAAATGCTCCAAGTAAAATTACCTAGTATTTTAATACCAAAACTTCTGGGTCATCGCATTTCCAAGAATAATAATCTTCTAATCATTTTATCTCAAAATTCCTAATTGTTTAATGGTGCAATTTATCTCTATAATTACTTTACTTGATGAGCTTTCTAACGGTGGCTTCAATCGACGATCCAATAGTTGGGTCTTCATTTATACCCATTTAAACACTTCCCTTGCCAATGCCCTTATTCTCGGTAGCCATGACAAGTTAGGTTCCATCAATATTTTCAAACACTTTCCTCCATGTTTTGGAGTAATTCTTGATTCTAAAATTATCTATACTTGATGAGATTTCCAACAGTATATTATTTGCCCTATTTCACTTATGGTTCATCCCTATATGTTGTATCAAGCTAGATTTGTTGGTTTACGAGTCCAATATATAATTTGTATCAAATGTTGTTTGAATCAGATAGATTAAAATCGTTATATAATTTCATAAACCATGAATGTTTGTATATAATGCTGGGCTTAGGAGCTATCGGCGAGATAGGTGGGTGATATTGGAACATCAGTTTGTCTCCCACAGGGTTTCTTTTTTGTTGGATAGCTTCCAGATTGCCTGGGGTTAAGTGTTTCTAATGGACTAGTCCATGGCACTCGGTCGAACGTGTTTTTTTGATAAATTTATTTGTTCCTCCTGTAGCAGCTGCTCAAGGGAGGATGGGGGGAGGGGGAGGAGGTTTTTGATTTGATTATATATATATATATATGTTCGGGAGTGACAGGGTTGATAAATCCATTAAATAACTCTTTCAGCCATATTGTTATTGGTTTTATTGTGTTATCGAATAAACTCCTTGTTCTTATTCTATTCATTTCTTCTCTCATCTCTCATCTTTTACACTCCATTGCTTTGAGTATTGTGCCTTAGCAATATCGTTATTGGATTTGTTATTGTGTTACTTACTGAATGTCTCAGGCTCTATCATCATTATTTCTTGACTTATCTCCTAATTTTTATATTCCTTTTACCTTAAACATCCCGTCCTAGCATAATCTCTTACTAAATCATTCGAACTTATTTTTTATTTTATCATGTGTAGACAATTGAGTTTTGAAGTTTTAGCTAGGACTTGGAGGTTATTTTGGTCATTAGCTTTTTTAGGTTACTTCTTTTGGACTTGATTGTATTTCTTGATAGTGTTGTATTTTGTAAGTTTTGAGTCGTATATAATATTGGGAATTTTGACACTAGATATGAGTAAAGAATTTGATTTTAGGTTGCTTAGTATTCTGCTGTATTATATTTTAAATTTAGAACCTCCCTTCCCACAACGTCTCGGTCAAGAGGTAGATGCTCTAGGTATGGGGCGTTACATGTAAATATGACTATGGCTGGTTCTGCACCTCTGGATTAGCATTTATGTGATTCCACGAGCAGTCCTTTATTGAGCACTAGTCGCTTTCACATATAAAACACTTTTCTTATTTTTTCCAATATTGATCTTTTGTGTGTGAAGTGCTTTCACAGGCCCGCAATTTCTCTTCCCAGCGGCATAGAGCCTTGCCTTTTTCAACCGTTAATGTTGAGCTTCCTATTTTGGTTTCTTCCTATAGGAACCTTTTTTTTTTGTTTTTTTTTCTGTTCAGATTTTCCTGAACACTTTCTCTTTATTTTATTGTCTATCTTGTGGAGTTCTAGGAACTCCACCCCCAAATCCATTGCTTTCTCAATTGTACTGTCATAATTAGAGGGGTTACAGATGACGAAGGCTCTCCTTAATTCAGGTTTTAGACACTCAACAAACATTTTTCTTCTTCTTCCTCATTCGTAAGAATATGCGGTGCATACTAAATTAGTCTATTGTATTCAGCCTGGTACTCTATCATTGTAAGAGACCCCTGAATCGGATTCATAAACTTCTTCTCTCTCATATCTCTAACCACATGAGGGATAAACTTCCTCACGAATTTCATTTTAAATTCTTCCTAAGTCCCCTCGACGTCATTTCTTTCCTAATTTCTCTCCACCATTTGCCACCAATGATGTGCCGCCTTTTCAAAGAGAAAGGTGGCATATTTCACTTGTTGTTTTCTGTGCAGTTTAGCTTTTGAAAAAAATTTTCAACCTCTATAAGCCAAGACTTCACCTTTCGATCATTAGGTTTATCTTTAAACTTAGGCGAATCAAATCATAAAAACATTGTCAACATCTTATCTTCTGCATCCTTCTCATTTCCCCGCTCTTGATTATCTCATCATTGACATTGGTTCACAATTTATGAACCAAAGTGAAATGCTATTTTGTTGTTGGCTCATTTCTTCTTGGAGGTGTTTGTTGACGAGGTTCGTTTTGTGGTATTGTGGGTTCCAGATTATTCAGAATTTTGGGTGCTTGAAACTCTTCGAACAATACCTGTCTTGGTCTTTTTGTTGCCATAACAGATCAAAACATAGTACCAAGATTGAACTAAACAATACTTCAAAAGTTCTATTGTTTCATTAATTCAAAAGAGGTCATTACACTTGGGACAAATATATGGTTACAAAACCATCTAAAGAAGTTGGCAAAAAGAAGATGATCAAATAACCACTATTGTTATCATATCAAGCTTTGTATTGCACTTCTAACTAAATACTATCAAACTTGTCTAGGTTAGCATTACTAAAGTTTGTTTTCTATAGACCCATACCACTACTTATATGTACGTATATCCTTATACATATTTATTAACTTCCATTCCATCCACCCAAGCTTCTATTCAACTACAATATAGTTTGGATCCTCCTCCGGATCCTCCTCTGACTCTTCTTCTTCCTTGCTGCTGCCTTCACCATCATTACAGTTATTGCGGTTTTGGTCATCACCATCACCTTTATGTCTAGCATTACCTTTACCATAATCTCTACTAGCACCATCGCCATCATCATCACTCAAGCTAATGTCCTCCAGCCTCTCTAGATGTCTTTCAAACTACGCCAATGTATCGTCTGTGACGTGCACCTGGCTAGGAGGTCCTGGAGATATGACCCTACACCGTGCTGTCTGTCTGTACCTTCACTCACCACTCCCTCTAGTTCTCAGTGCATTAGACATCCCTGCTCCAATGCCCATATTCCCATTAGGCACTGTTGAAGAAGATATTTCGTCCAAGATTTTTCCTCATGCCTTGTGAGCCTTGAACATATACACTCTTTCTCTAAACCTCATTAGTATCCATAGCTCCTGTGGTCTCTCAATGATAGGTATGTATTTGCCCTTAACGTAATCCTAGGTTACCTACTCCATAACAAACGTCAAATCCATTTCCTGCGTGAGAGCATCCTCAAGTTGGGCCATAAGGTTCTGGTTAAGTTGGACAAAGTAAAGTCGATTATTGGCGGCCATGTTTTTGAAATTGAGACTTTAGCTTTGGTGCTTGACCACAATATTCTCCATTTCTACTTTTGCTCACTTGCTATAATCCTAGTAGAGTTGATGTTGGTTCAGATAGGCATTTTTCCAATAAGCAATCTTCTTGTCATTTTCCTCTAACAATATTTCATAATCGATCACCTTTTGCTTTTCAATGGACCAATATTTCTCCCACTTGTACTATGGTCTGAATCCGTCCACTCATACACTTTGTTTTTACCCTTGTCTATCATATCCATGTTAACAATAAAATCAAATGAGGTTAGTAGTGAGAAATAAAAGAAAGGCATAAATATTATATCAAATGCTCTAAAATTTACTGTAATGAGGTTTTTCTAACCTAGGCTCTGATACCACTTGTAGCACCCCCAATCTTAAAGCATCCGCTCCTAGGTCGGGATCATTATTTGTTGGCAGCTTAACTAAACTAAAATCATGAAATCTACATTAACATACCCAATTCTTACAATACGAAATCATTCCTTATAAATACAAACCATAATTTCGCAAAATACGAACTAAGTCATTCAAAGTTTCATATAAGCTCCCAAGCTACAAATCACAACAACATAAGCAATCAACATAACCAAAAGAAACATTCTAAAATCTCTAATTTGATAGATCAATCCTGGAGTCAATTTCCTACATGTAGCAAATTGTAGAAATATAAGTCTACTAACCTAGTAACAATTATGGCCATATTGGAATGATAAAGAAATGAAACAAGATATGAGCCAAATAATAATTCAAGATTTTGATTATTCGAAGGTAGCAAATTAATAACCAAAGGCATCAAAATCACATGAATAAACATGTATATAGCTCAAAGTTCTAATATTAAACATGATTAATGAAGCAATTATCGTAGAACTGATTTTTGATAGATCTCTCACCTTTATAACTTCAAACAAAACAAATGCTTCCTTATTCCTCTATTTGCTTTCCCGAGTAGTTGCTCGAGAAAAGCCATACATACATAAAGCATGGTCGACCGCATGCCAAGGACGAGTCCCTTGGTAACCTACCACCAGGTTTGCTCAAAACTATCTAATGGATAGGTCCCTAGGGGACCCACCACGGTCCAATACCACCTGGCTCCCTCTCCTAAATCTCCCCGAGCCGAACATATACTGTAACGCCCCGGACCGTGGTAGGTACCCCACCCACGATCCGGGACGGTACTCACAGTCGGACAATCCATAC
>JACFYI010003820.1:568451-588912 GCA_014898755.1 Handroanthus guayacan | reverse complement strand
ACCACTAACTACAAATAATACAACAAAGTTAGATTATTTATAAAAATTCCTTATTTTATTTGAAATTTACATTCTCTCATCTAAATTTAATTTCATTTCTCTTGAAACTCAAATTTGGTTGATATGTTTTGATCAAATGAGATAATTAAAAATACCTTTTTCACTCAATTATATATATAATATGTGATATATATAATATACATGTAATGTTATACATATATACACCTCATATTTGAATATTAATTATAAGATTTTTCTATTATATGGTAGCTTTAAGGATTTCTTTACTACAAAGTAGCTATTGAAAGCTGTGCTTGAGTTCAGTTCTTGTATTTGATCCCTGAACTATATGCATATAATGATATTGATGTAATCCTCTCTCCCTGGAAAAAAAAAAAAAAAAGAAAGAAAAAAGTTGTGCTTGTGTTAGTTATTAAATATTTGATTTTTGAACATTATTGATGTATTAATTGCACATATTTATTTAAATAATCATTTACAAGATGTATAAAGTTACTACAATGTAACATCCCGATCTAAAGCATCTATTCCTAGGTCGAGTTATTACCTGAGAGAAAATTTCTAAAACTAAAATTACAAAATGCGACTTAACAGAAACACCAAATATTACATTAACATGCTCGTTCCTCAAAATCACAAGTCTACATATTTCAAGCCTTCCAAACTTACAAAAATCCATACTTATCATAAACAATACAAGTCATTATAAAATAACATATGACAACTAGTAAATCATAAATCCCCAACCCTTTCAAGATCTTCATATAAATTCAAGTATCTACACATCCTAAAATAAACTGTAAGTCCGAATGACTTACTAAGAGATTCAGGGTCAAGGCAAGGGAACGTAGAGCATAGAAATGAATGACAATGATGATGACAATGATCAAGAGAACCAATAACCACATGATAATAAATTCAGTATGGAAGAACAAGTTATTTGGTGGATATATCACTTTTATCACTCCCAAACATAAATAAACATGATAAGAAAATCCTTATCCCTCCAATTCCTCCATCGAGTGGCCGCTCAGAGGGGAACAAACTTATATATAAAAAAGTCATGGTCGACCGTGTGTCACTGACCAATTCCCTGAAAACACCTATCTTCAAGCGATTGTGGAATTATCCAACAAATGAAAAACCCTGCAGGAGACAAACTGACGATCCACTACCACCTAGTCTCTCAGGGGGCTTTTGGACCCATCAATATACACAAAGAATTAGGTTCACAAGAGATAATAATATCAGTTCGCTCGATTTAAACAACTTTCAATTCAAGACATATGTTGGACATAATTGTTAAGTTGCAAGCCGTAGATCAGACTTATAAAATGTCATATTAGGCTCAAAACATCAAATAGGAATGAATCAAGAATAAAACAAGGTGAAATGAGCTCAAAATACAAGAAAAATGCTTCTGGATGGGGCGCTGCCATGCTTAGCAACCGGCATGGTTTAATGTCTTGGGCGCGGCCATTGCGCCCAAGCTTGTGCATTTTTTTTCCTTTTTCTATTTTGAGAATGATATAGGAGAGAGATCTTTTAGGCCTTTATTGATGCTTTAGTCCATTGATATCAAGGAAAAGGATTCAAGATCAAGTCCACGTTCAAGTTTCATTTAATAGCAAAATGTTGGCAAGGTATCCAACCAAGGGATCAAACAAATCAATACCAAGGTCCTAAGCCATGCTAGGGTTTTTGCCATAATCATCTTACCTTAATATTTAAACCTCAAGTGATTTTTCAAGACCTTTGAAAGTCCTTCAAGTTAACCTATTTTCATTCAAATACCAAAAACTCTTTAGTTTCCATGTTTCACTAAGCACAATCCTCATTTCACTTTTTATCCTAGGGTTTCTGATACACTTAAAGCTTTAAACTTGCTTTATGGTGTTGAAGAAGTCCTCCCCTTTTTCTTATTATTGGAAGTTTTGAGGCATTTCTTTGAAATATAGTAGTGTAGAGAAATCTGGAGAGGTGAAAATGAAAAGTTTTCCCTTGAAAATTTTCTTGAAATGAACAAGAGAATAGGAGGAAGAAGAAACTGTACTTTGGAGTTGGCAAAGTGTGAAGAAAATGCAAGAGACTAAGTATCTATTTATAGATAAGAGTTGGGGCAAATTTTGTGATTGTAGGAACTTTAAGGATGAGGTGGCAAAGTGTGAAGAATGTTCTTGATTATATATATATATATTTTATTTAGCCTAATCTTCTTGATATATATATATATATATTACTTAGCCTAATCTTCTTGAAGTTAAATTTTTTTATCTTCTTAGAGTTAAAAGAAATATCCTAGATATTATGTTATTTTATTTTATTTTTCTAATTTTCAGCTATGTGCATAAATATTTGTATGAAAAATATTTTTTTTTTTAAAAAAAAATTAATAGCTTTTCGGAAAAAGAGAAGATTAGGATTTTGGGGTTAAAATGGAATTTTTGGAATAAGAATGAATGCATATAGGAATTTTTATTGTGGAAAAATTTCTAGTAATTGTAATAAAATATTTTAGTTTGGCTTATGGAAATTTGAAAGTAAAATTAAGATTTTTTTTTTTTTTTTTGGGTTAACAAGAGGGGTGTATGTAGAAATTTGATTGTAGGAAAATTTTATGAAATAAAATATTTTTGGATTTAAATTATAGAAATGGGAAGATGATATGTGATAATCAAATAGATGGGGTTATTTTTCTCACATATCATCTTCCCATTTCCAAGTGACTTCTTCGGTCTTTTGATTTCTCCAGAAAATTTTAACTTGAGGTATTTTCATATTCCTATGTTCATGAATTTGATAATCTAGGATACGCATAGGTTGTTCTATATACGGGAGGTGACTCTGAAGAGATTGGTCGACGGATCTATAACATGCGAGGGGTTCAGATAGTATTTTCGTAATTGGAACACGTGAAAGACGACGTCAATCCCAGTGAGGTTCGATGGCAAATTCAATCTATATGCTACAGGGGTAATATGTTCAATGGTTTCAAAAAGTCCTGCATATTTTAGAGTTAACTTTCTGATTTTTCCCATCTTCAAGTTCCTTTTAGGGGGACAACTTTCAAATATACTCGCTTCCCAACATCAAGCTTCAAATCTTTCCTTTGCTTGTCAACATAGCTCTTTTGGTAATCTTGAGCGGCTTTCATATTCTTCTTGATAATCTAAACTTTGTCGATCACCTCTTGTATTATTTCTAGCCACAGGTTGTCCTTTTCTATTTTTGAAACACTTCTAGTTTCATCCAAGTCCCGTTGTAGTGGAGATCTGCATTTTCTGCCATTTAATGCTTCATAGGGTGCCACTTGAATTGAAACATAGTAGTTGTTATTGAAGACGAACTCTACTAAAGGTAGATGTCTAACCTAACTTTCTAGAAAATTTAGAACATAGGCACGCAACTCATCTTCTGGTATTAGGATTACTCTTTCTGACTGTCTATTGGTTTAGGGATGAGCAGCCATGCTAAATTGCAACTTTGTTCCAGAATGCTCCCGTAAACTTTTCCATAATCTAGCTATGAACCTTGCTGGATCCCTGTCAAAGATGATATTTTGAGGAATACCATTTAACCTAATGATTTTCTTGATGATTTTCACAACATTGTATTGGGTTTTAACTGGTGGGAAATGTGGGGACATGGTGAGTCTGTCTACCACAACCCAAATACTGTTGCATCCTCCTCCTACCATAAGTAGTCTGACTACGAAATCCATTGTGATCTGATCCCATTTCTAGCTTGGAATTGGAAGTGATTGTAATTTCCTAGATGGTTTTTGATGTTCTGCTTTTATTAACTGACAATTTTGACGCTTTTGGATGTATTTAGTTCATCCGTTTCATACCATCCCAACAGACCTTTTGTTTCAAGTCTCGGTACTTTTTTTAATCCTCCTAGATGCATCGTGTACTTAGTCTGAAGAGCTGATATCAACACTCTTACACGCTTCCTTGTAGGAACATTTATTCTATTTTTAAATCGAAGCAATCCATTAGTGTCAATTATGAGGTCAGATTCTTTTGGTGTGCTTATTGTTGGTTTCAGCTTCTAAACCCACTTATCTTTCTCCTGAGCCTTCCAAATGTCACTGTATAATTTTGGGTATATGCTCATACCTGTCAATCTCCCTTTTTGCCATCCCTTTTTGGCTCATGGCATTAGCTATAACATTTGCTTTCCCAAGATGGTAAGCAATGGTAAAGCTATAATGCTTTAAAAATTCCATCTACTTTCGCTATTTCAAATTGAAATTCTTCTTACTAAAAATATACTTGAAACTTTTGTGATCTGTAAAGACCTTTATCGTGGCTCCATACAGATAATATTACCATTTGACTAAAGCAAAAACTATGGCTGCCAATTCTAAATCATGCATAGGATAATTCTATTTATGATTGTTCAGCTTTCTTGAAGTATACATAATCACTCGACCTTTCTGCATGAGTAGGCATCCTCGCCCTTCTTTCGAAGCATCAATATAAATAGAAAACTCTTCTAACACATTTGGTAATATGAGTATTGGTATTGAGATTAGTCTCTTTTCCAATTCTAAGAAACTTTCTTCACAACGTTGGTCCTAGCCAAATCATTGATCTTTCTTGGTTAACTTGGTGAGAGGACCATCGATTTTAGAGAAATTCTAGATAAACTTTCAATAATATCTTGCTAGTCCTAAAAAACTCCTCACCTCAGAAATAGTGTCGGATCTTTTTCAATTGATGGCTGCTTTTACCTTATTTAGGTCAAATTCTTACCTGTTTTGAGAGATTATATTCCTCGGAAACGTTACCATCTTCAACCAAAATTCACATTTATTGAATTTGGAAGATAATTGATAATCCTTATGAGTTTGAAGAACAACCCACAAGTGTTCTTCATGTTCTTCTTTCAACTCGGAGTACACCAAGATGTCATCCATGAAAATAACCATGAAACAGTTAAGATATCGACAAAATACTAATGCATCAAGTCCATAAATGTTATAATATGTTTCAGTCCAAAGGGCATCACTACAAATTCAAAATGCCCATATCACAAATTGAACACCGTTTGGGGAATGTTTGCTTCCTAAATTTTTTGTTGATAGTACCTCTGTTGTAAATCTAACTTTGAGTACACTGCAGGTCCTTGCAGATGATCGAATAACTTATCTATGTGAGGTAAGGTGTATTTATTTTAATCACTACCTTGTTCAATCCTCAATAATCTATGTACATTCTCAAGGTGTTATCCTTTGTCTCCACATATAATACTGGTGCTTCCCAGGGAGAAGAACTTGGTCGAATAAAGTTCTTATCGAACAATTTCTGCAATTGTTCTTCAACTCTTTCAATTTTGCTAGTGTCATTTTGTTTGGAATTCTTGAGAATTGAGCTACCCCATGAATAGTTTCTACAACAAATTCTATTTCTTGATCTAAGGGTAGTGAATTCAGCTCTTCAGGAACACTTCAGGAAAATCACAAACTACCCTCGCATCTTTCATCTTGGGTTTATCTTGAGGCTTATTGATTAGATAAGTTAGAAATCCCTATCCTCCTTTCTTTATAACCTTTCTAGCCTTTACGGCCGATATAGTAATTATACCATTTTGTTTGAGATCATTGCTGATACCAATCCTGATTCTGGTACGCGATTTAATTGTTTTGGCAAAACAGTCTACCACAGCTTGGTGTTGGCATAACCAGCCCATACCTAAAATAATGTCATAATCCTAAATTGATAGTTCAATCAAGTGAGCACTGTATTCCTAATTTTCTATGTATGATAGGGAATTCAGATATCTAATTCTAGTTGTATGATAACTTCTACAAGTGTATGGACTTCATAAGGAATTCCTATATGTTCAGAAGTCAGGCCTAATTGTTTTGCTAAACCAATCAATATAAAAGAATGTGTAATACACGGATCAAATAAAACTTTACACAAAAAGTTATGAATTAGGACTTTACCTTGTACCACTTGCATAGGGCTCATCTTGTCTTTTCCTGCTAAAGCATACGCCCTATCTTTGACTCGTGAGTGCCTAGCTACGTTCTGCTATTACTGGTTCTGCGTCCCAGAATTAACATCCCTGCGGTTCCTTGGGCAATCTCTTTGCATGTGCTAAGAACTTCCACAGCTCAAGCACTGTCCTTACTTTTTCCAGCACCTATCCTTAATTTAAGATGTGCCACCATGAAACCACAACTTATTCCCTGAGAAGTATATGGAGCCTTTCCTTTATCAACCATCAGTAGGGTTAAGTTTCCTGCCGTTGTCTTTGACTTCTTCCTAAAGTAACCTTTTTTCCTTTATCACAGTTGGATCTGCCCGTCCATTTTCCTTTTCTCTTTTCATTAATTTCACGGGGCTCCTAAAATTCTACCTCTAACTACATTGCCTTCTCAACTGCACAATCGTGTTTTGGGATGTCACAAATAGCCATAGTTCATCTCAACTTAGGCTTGAGACCCTTCATGAACTTTTTCATTCTTCTCTCCTCATTTGTGAGAATGTGTTGCATGCACTGGATTAATATGTTTTATTCTATCTCGTATTCAGCCACAATCAAAGTCTTTTGAACTAAATTCATGAATTCTCTTTCCCTTATATCATTGACAACTTAAGGAATAAACTTTCTGAAAATTTTGGTCTTGATTTTCTTCCAAGTCCACTTGAGCTCCTCTGTCTCCCATTTTTGTTCTATTCTTTGCCACTAATTATTTGTCGTATCTTTTAATAGAAAGGTGACATACTTGTCTTGTTGATATTCCGAGTAATTAAGGACTCCAAAAAATCTTCTCCACTTCCTTGATCCACAATTGAATTTTGGCATATTAAATCTGAAGAACATTGCCAATGACCTATCCTCTGAATTTTTCTCATTTCCATATCCTTGATTTTCTCCTATTGCTTGCTGTTGGCAGTGGTTCACGAATTGTTGTCATGTTACGAAGAGTTGTTCTGCAGTTGGTCTATTTTCTTCAGGTGGTATTTGTTCTCGAGGTTCGTTATGTGGTATTATACACTTTTTGCATTGTTTGTTGTTTTGGGAGCTTGAAACTCCTTAAATAATACCCTTCGCGGTCTACCGTGTTTTTTAGATGATCATTATTGGATGTATTTTCTCTTGAAGCCATAGATTTCTGAAAGCACAAAAAGAATTACTAAGCATAGTAATATTTCATCATTTCCCATTTTCTAAACATAGGGAATCAAACACCAAGGCCAAACAAGAAAATGAAAAAAAATTCATCCATTTAATTCAATATGCTTCGTTACAAAAATCATCTTACAAAAGTGGTCAAAATGAGATGATTATATAACCAATATCATCACATCAAATCAAGCCACCTATACTATAGTCAGGTCCAAACACAACAACTAAACCTAAATATCATAACCATAAGTTAGTAGAAAGCTTAAGTTCACCATGCTAGGCAAAGTTATAAGTACATATGCACCAAAATATGCACTCCCTCAACAACCCTCTAACCTATCAACAATGAAGTTTAGATCCTCCTCCGGATCCTCTTCTTTTTCTTCGATCTTTGTCATCACATCTAATTGCCTCTCAATCCAAGCAAAGTCCTCGTTTTGAATGCGCATTTTCACAGGAGGTCCTAGAAGTATTGCTCGGCAACAAGCCGTTCTCCTAACCTTGGCTCCCTCTGATCACTTCCACTTACCGCATTTGGCATACCATTACCTACACCCATTGATGGTAGCATTCGTGGAATCGACACCTCAAACTCCATACCACCGACTCTCGGGCCATTACAGGCTCTTACTATGCCCACAACATATCATGGTCTTTGCATATCAAATTACAGTACAAACTCACCCATAAAGTAGTCTTGGGCAATCTATCATGTTCTAAACATGGCATAGGTTACCTTCCACTTGGTATCTTCAAATTGAGCCACCATGTCCCGAGTAAGTTGGGTGAAGGACATTCTATTCTAGGTTGCCTTATTCCTTATGTTAACATACTGGCTTTGGCATCTCCTTGCAATCTTTCGTATGACCACCTACATTTGTTTCTCGTATTCTTGGTTGTATTGACATTGTGCTAACTAGGCCTGTTTCCAATACAAAATTTCATTATCCTTAGTAGGCAATTCTGCTTGAAAATCTCCCACTTTCTTCTGTTTTAATAGTCCCGCATCACTCCGACGACTAAATTGTTGACTTTTCCCTCTCATCAACTTTTCTTTTTCCTTGATCCATTCTACCCACATATTCACGAGTGTTGTTAAGGAAGTTAGTTACCAAGAAAAGAGAAATGCAAGATACAATGACTAGACCATAAACATTCTAAATCTAACCAAATTAGGTTTTCTAGAACTTGACTATGATACCAACACTGTAACACCCTGATCTAAAGCATCTACCCCGAGGTCAAGCCGTTTCTGAGGACAGAGTTTCTAAAACTAAAATTACAAAATAGAACTTAACAGAAACACCAAATACTACATTAACATGCTCGATTCTCAAAATCACGAGTCTCTATATTTCAAGTTTTTTAAACCTACAAAAAAACCATACTTATCATAAACAATATTATTTCTTATAAACAACAAATGATAATTAGTAAATCACAAATCTCCAACCCTTTTGAGATCTTCACATAAATTCAATTACCTACACTTCATAAGATAAACAGTAAGTTTGAATGACTTAATTAGAGATTATGGCGAGGAACGAGGTCAAGGAAAGGGAACATAAAGTGTAGAAATGAACGATAAAGACGATGACAATGATCAAGAGAACCAATAACCACATTATAATAAAGTTAGTACAGCAAAACAAATTATTTGGTGGATCTGTTACCCTTATCACTCCTAAATATAAATAAACATGATAAATCAATTCTTATCCCTCTAGTTCCTCCCTCAAGTGGCTACTTAGAGGGGAACAGACTCATATATCAAATCGGCACGATCGATCTCGTTCCATGGACTAGTTCTCTGGAAATACCTATATTCAAGTAATCGTGAAACTGTCCAACAAATGGGAAACCCTGTTGGAGACAAATTGATGGTCCAACACCGCCCAACTATCTCTTCGGTGGCTTCTAGGCATACCAATATGCATAAAGAATTAGGTTCACAAGAGGTAATAATATCAATCCGTCCGATTAAACAATATTTGATTCAAGACATATGTTGGATATAATCATTAAATTCCAAGCCATAGATCGGACATATAAAATGTTATATTATGCTCAAAACATCAAATAGGAATGAATCAAGAATAAAACAAGACAAAAAAAGCTCAACATTTAAGAAAAATGCTTCTAGATTGGGCACTGCAACATGGTTTCTCTCTTGGGCATACCGTCCCAAGCTTAACATTTTTTTTTTCTATTCTAAGAAAGAAATAGCAGAGAGATCTTTCAAGCTTTTATTGATGCTTTAGTCCATGGATATCAAGAAAAAGCATTCAAGATCAAATCCATGTTCAAGTTTAATTTAACAGCAAAATGTTGGTAAGATATTCAACCAAGGGATCAAAGGGATCAACATCAAAATCATAAGCCACGCTAGGGTTTTTGCCATAATCATCTTACCTTGACTTTTATATCTCAAGTGATTTTCGAAAACCTTCAAAAGTCTTTCAAGTTAACCTATATCTGTTCAAATATTAAAACTTTTTAGTTTCCATGTTTCACTAGGCAAAATCTTTATCTATCCTTTTATTCTAGGGTTTCTAATATATTAAAGCTTTAAATTTACCTATGGCATTGAAGAAGTTCTCCCTATTTTCTTCTTATTAGAAGTTTTGAGGTGTTTCTTTGAAATATAGCTATATGGAGATATTGTGGGAGATGAAATAGAAAAGGTTTCCCTTGAAAATTTTCTTGGAGGACGATATTTAGCTTTAAATATGCATCCTAAGAGTGAGTTAAGATATGTAAAAATTCTCCACGCTTGATTATCAAGCAATGCCATGTTAAAATCTCGAAGGTTGTGGAATACTATCCTTTTTTGCTGCGACCCAACCCGCTCCATTTCAGCTAATGAATCTTTCTCTTTCTGTCTTTGCCCTACCAATATCTCACTATCAACGATTTAATATCACAAATAAGGCCATTTGGGAGCTTAAAACAACTCATAGCATAGCTCGGAATTGCTTGGATCATTGCTTTGAGAAGAACCTCTTTCCTTGCTCTAGAGAAAGTCTTCCCTCCCCATCCGTTAATCCATTTCCACATAGTCAAATATTTCCTTCTTCGAGCATTCCACCACTACTGGTAATTCGAGGTGCTTATCATGCCTCCCCTTGATCCTCATTCCAAGAATAGCTCCTATTCTTTCTCAAATTTTTGATTTTCTGTTTTTGCAAAAAAACTACTGTGGATTTATACACATTGATCACCTGACCCAAAGCCAATCTATAGACATTAAAGATATCACTGACATATTCTGCCGCCTCCACTGTCACTCCTACAAACCGCCACTCACACGAGCCCCTCCTCTATCTCTTTTTTCTGAATCAACATGCTAAAAACCTTTCCACAGAATAGAAACAAATACGATGACAGAGGGTCTCCTTATAGAGAAACTTCTCAAGGTGAAAATAATTGAATTGGAAGACATTTACTAAAGCAGAGTAAGAAATAGTCTTCACACAAGTCATAATAAGATTAACAAACTTGACAAGAAAGCCTAATCAAGTCAAAACCCTTTGGAGAGAGACCTATTCAACCCTATCATAGGCTTTGCTCGTATTGAGCTTAACGGCCATATGGTCAAGGTTCTTATTAGTTTTATTTTTCAGATAATTTTTAATCTTATATATAACAAGAGCATTATCAGAAATGAGTCTAGAGGGAACAAATACAAACTGAAACTAGGATATGAGAGAATGCATGAAAAATTTAAGCCTATTAGCAATTATTTTCAAGATAATTTTGTAAAGCATCTTGCTAAGGCTTATACACTGAAATTGAGTCATATTATAGCAGACAGGCATTTTGGGACAAGAATATATAGATGTAATTAAGCTCATGGGGTAGACTACCTTGATTAAGGAATTTAAGAGCAAAGTGATTAACATCATAACCAACAATGGGCCAAAATTTTTGAAAGAAAAATGTAGGCATGCCATCAGGCCCTGGGGACTTAAGAGGACGCATTTGAAAAAGGGCTTTTTTAACTCAATAGGCATAAACTCCCTAAGAAGCTTAGCTTTCATTCAGCATCCACCCATTCCTTAATGACCCCCAGAGCAACTTCCAACTAGATATCAGAGGGATTCCCGAATTTAAAGAGTTCCAAAAAGTAAGTGAGGATGATGTTCTCCATGTCCTCCTTTCACAACGCTTGTCGCTCATAGCATTCTTAAGTCCATGGATACAGTTTATCTTTCATTGCTATTTGCTCTATCATGACACAAAGAGGTATTCCTGTCTCCATCAGACATCTAATGCAATTTAGCCTATTGTCTCCAAAGCATGTCCTCCCCATCCTTAAGATCCTCATGTTGCATTTGGAGCTCCCTAATCTTAAGTTTAGAATCCTTTGTAATTATCCATTGTTTAAGCTAAAAAATACACTTCTGGAATTTAACCACTTGCAATCTAACATTATCAAGAACTTATCTATCACAGTTGATTAAGCCTATTCTGTATTCTTTAATTTTTTTCAATAATGTTGTCCTCAATAGAATTTTGCCCATTCCAAGTATCTGCAATCACTCTAGCATACTCTTCGTGTTTAATCCATATAGCTTCAAACCTATACCGTCATTTTTTTGTGGTCAATAAAAGCTTTACATAGTGAAATTCAAAGGCAAGAGCAAGATGATAGAATGCTGGCCAGATTTCTAAGACTTAATCTGCCCAGGTTCAATGGCGAACCTAATAACCACAAGACGGAATCCTAGCTAGCTGTAGTTAAAAAAACCTTTCAAGATACTAAACTACACTGATACTAAAAAAGTAAAGTATGCAACCTATTTGTTTGAGGACGTTGCAAGTCATTGGTGGTCTATAGTAGAAAGAAAGTGGGAAAGAAACAGAGTGGAAGGGACTTAGGAGGATTTTAGGACTGAGTTCTTAAAGAAGTATATTCCACAAGTGGTTAGGGATCAGAGAGAAAAAGAATTCATAAGATTGATTCAAGGGCAGCTAACAATGGCAAAGTATGAAATGGAATTCAATCAACTGATTCAATACGTCCCTCACACATTAGCCGAGGAGAAGAGGCGTAGAAAAAAGTTTATGGAAGGTCTCAGGCCCGACCTGAGATGATCCTTAGCCATTGGTCGGCCACAGGATTACAATAGCGCTATAGAGTTGGCGCTGGAGTTAGAGGCGAAATTTCAGGAGCTCCAAAAAATTTCTGATAAAAAGAAAGGAAAATGGTCTGGTAAGCTGGACCAAGAGAAAGAAAATGAGGGTTTCTTTAACAAGAAACCGAAGATAGGAAACACGTCGTTGTCATCCGATAAAAGCAAGGCCTCTGTATCTACGAAAAAAGCAAACTGCACGTAATGTGCTGGTACCTCGCATACCAATTATAAATGCTAGGAAAAATTGGAAAAATACCTCCTCTGTGGGAGTAATGAGCACTCCATCAAGGATTGTCCCAAGAACAACAAGAGTGAAAATTCAGGAGCACAGGGTTGGCAGCAGAAAAATCCTGCTGGGCATTCTCAAGTTAAGGCCAGAGCATATGCCTTGACGAGAAAAGAAGGTGCAGAGCCCATGCAGGTTGTGGAAAGTACAATTCTAATTTAGAATTTTATATGCAATGCTCTATTTGACTCTGTTGCAACGCATTCATTCATATCAACTACCTGTGCTAAGAAATTGAATCCAACTCCAAAAAATATGAAAATGACATATGAGATTCATACTCCCGTGGTGGGCATTATGAGAATAGGATAAGGTACCCTAAATGCAGCATGGTTATAAATAATCAGAATTTTAGTGCTAACTTGAGTGAACTACCAATCCAAGACTATGACCTTATTTTAGGAATGGATTGGCTCTACCAACATCAGGCTAAAGTTGACTATTTTGCCAAAATAGTCAAGCTGGATACCGGAGTTGCGATAGGTACCAATAATATGCCCAAAAATAATGGTATACCTACCATTTCGGCAATGAAGGCTAGAAAAATTATCAAAAAGAGGGAACAAGAATTTCTGGCCTATCTGATGAATAAACCTCAGGATAAGATTGAATTAAGAGATGTTAAAGTAGTGAATAAATTTCCTGAAGTGTTTTCGAAAGAATTAAATTTATGACCCCCAGATAGTGAAATTAAGTTTGTGATCGAAACTATTCCTGGGATAACACCATTCTAGAAAACTTTCTACAGAATGGCACCAGCAGAGTTAAAGGAGTTAAAGGAACAATTACAAGAACTGCTAGAGAAGAATTTTACATGGTCGAGGTTTTCGCCTTGGGGAGCTCTGGTCTTATTTATAAAGAAGAAGGATGGATCATTAAAGATATTTATAGAGAGCCAAATGAAGTGACCATCAAGAATAAATACGTCTTACCCCACATTGATGAATTGTTTGACCATTTCATGGGGCTATTGTATACTCTAAGTCGGATTTAAGACAGTGGTATTGCTAGTTAAAAATATAAAAAGCAAATATCTCTAAAACTGCATTTAATTCTCATTGTTGGCATTTTGAGTTCGTAATAATGTCCTTTGGGTTGACAAATGCTCTTGCAGCGTTTATGGATTTGATGCATCGAGTGTTTCTTCCATACCTCGATTGCTTTGTAGTAATATTTATAAACGACATTTTGGTCTATTCGAAGTTAGAAGAGGAGCATGAAAGACATTTACGACTTGTCGTTCAAACTTTAAAGAAGTATAAGTTGTACACCAAATTTAGCAAATGTGAATTCTGGCTAAAGAGAGTGACATTTCTGGGTCATATAATATCTGAGAATGGACTGGAAGTAGAACCGAAAAAAGTCTAGGCGATTCTCAACTAGAAAAGACCCGAGACCGTCACTGAAGTAAAAAGTTTTCTGGGATTGGCTGGATATTACCAAAAATTTATCCAAAAGTTCTCTAAGTTGGCTAGACCACTTACGAGACTGATCCAAAAAGATCGACGTTTTGGTTGGAATTGGAAGTGTGAGAGAAATTTCCTGGAGCCTAAGGAATGATTGACAGCAGCTTTAATACTCGTACTACCGGATGGGTTAGAGCAGTTTACTGTTTTATGCGTTTAGAGAAGGATTGTGAAGTGTTCTAATACAGAAAGGCAAAGTAGTTACTTACATATCAAGAAAGGCAACAGTCGTCTTTGCCTTAACAAAATGGCATCACTATTTGTATGGAACTAAGATAGATGTTTTTACTGACCATAAGAGCCTAAGATATATCTATAGTCAGAACATTTTAAATCTTAGACAATGGCGTTGGATGGAATTCCTAGAAAATTATGATTTCACAATTACCTACCATCCAGGAAAAGCAAATGTGGTTGCAGATGCTCTAAGCTGGAAAGGAAAGATAGCAAATCTAAACATTTATCCGAAACTATTCAGTGAAATCTTGAAAGCCTAAGGAGAAACTGATTAGGTTCAGAAACTAAAAGCGGAGATAAAACCCAATTTTGGGATTGACGTAGATGTATTATTATGATTTAGAAATTGGGTATGTGTTCCTGCAGTAATGAGAGAAAAGGTGCTATTTGCAGCACATCAAGCTAAGTTTTCGATACACCCTGAAGGAACAAAAATATATAGGGATCTGAAACAGAAGTTCTGGTAGGAAGGAATGAAGAATGATGTAACTGATTAAATCCAGAAGTATCTGACTTACCAACTTGTGAAAGTAGAGCATTAAAGACCATTTAGAAAGTTACAACCGCTCCCAATTCCAAATTGGAAGTGGAATCAAATTACCATGGACTTCATGATGGGTCTACTTGTTGTGCGAGAAGGATATGATAGCATCTGAGTTGTAATTGATAGGCTCACTAAGTTAGCTCATTTCTTGCCTGTCAAAATCCAGTATAACGTTGAAAAACTTGCGAGATCTACCTTAAGGAGATAGTACGATTACATGGAATCCATCAAAGTATTCTCTCCGATAGAAATCCAAAAGTTACAGCAATGTTATAGAAAAGCTTACAAGAGCATCTAGGGACGGAACTACTTTTCAGCACTGCTGCTCATCTCCAGACAAATGGCCAATCAGAAAGGGTGATACAAATTCTAGAGGACATATTGAGGGCATGTGTCCTGAATTTTCCCAGAAATTGGGATAGATATCTATCTCTAGACCTAGAGTGATTCAAGAAGCAATAGACAAAATCCAAGTCATTAAGAGAAACATGAAAACAACTCAGGATCGCCAAAAAAGCTATGAGGATAAGCAGAGGAAGGATCTGGAATTCAATTTCAGAGATAAGATATTTTTGAAAGTCGCTCTGTAGAAAGGGATTCGAAGGATGGGCAAAAGCGAAAAATTAAACCCCAGATACACTGGACCCTTTGAAATCATTGAACGGATAGGCCCTGTAGCATATCGGCTGGATGTTCCACCAAATCTCACTGGAATTCATAACGTATTTCATGTCTCTCAACTGCGGAAGTATTATTTTGATCCCTCGCATATTATCGAGCACTTTGACGTTCCCTTCAAAGTGATGTTTTGTACATAGAATATCTCATTTGTGTCATAGATTTCCAAGGTCGTGACCTCAAGAATCATAGGACACCTCAAGTTAAGGTGCCTTAGAGAAATCAGAGAGTAGAAGAAACTACTTGGGAGCGTGAGGATAAGATTCAGTACAAGTATTCTCACCTATTTAAATAAGTTATGAATTTCGGGACCAGATTCCCTTAAAAGGGAAGAATGTAACACCCTGAATTTTCTCTAATTTAAAACTTTACCCTTCGTTTCATAAACGATAAATCGATTTTGAAATCGCGGAGATCGTTTTAACTTCAAAATAATTTCCTTGCATCCAAAGAATTTTTCCAACATTCGAACTCCGTTTACGTACCATTTGGCCCCAAAACGAGCCCAAATATTGGCCCAAATCGCATCCAATTTTTAATCTAACATTTGAGGCCCAAAAATTAACAATTTTCGAAAAAAAAAAAAAGGAAGGGGAAGCATGGCTGACGGTCTCGCCACCAAATCAGAACCACCACATCACCTCCATGGCATGGCTTCTCCAGCCACTTTGATTAAATTGTGATTTCAGGTCCTCCTAACTCCTATTTTCCTAATAAGTCCTTATTGAACTCTATAAATAGAAAACAATTGGAGTTGGATTTTTCTTCTACCTCACCATAAGCCTTCCTATACATGTAAACACACACTCACATCTTGTTCAAGAAAAAATACTACAAATTTATATATTGTCATCAAGCATTTTGCTAAAAGGAAAAAGTGAAAAAGTTACACTCTTAAGTGTGTTGGTAAGGAAGAAGTACAGAAATTTTGAGTTTATAGTTCATTTGGTGATTTAAGTGTTATTGGAACATTAGTCTAATATACGCTGCATTTAATCTTGTTTTAGGTAGTTTGCCTCTAGTCTTGGAATCATCCAACCCCTAACCGAAAAGAAAACTTAGGACCGAGGTAAGTTTTATGATTTTTTTGCTTCTTGGCCGATTTTATGCTTTATTATCCGAATATCCATGTTTGCATGCCTTAAGTGCCATTTTGAGCTTATCTATGTTGATTTGATGATTTCTTGTGTTCGTAAGCTCTTTATTCTTGAAATAGTAATCCTTGAACCCCAAAGCATGCTTGATATCATCATTGTGACCTTAGAGAGGATTTGAACCACAGACAATGGAAAAATCGTAATAAAACTACAAAATCAATTATTTGGACTAATGGCAAAATTTTGTAAAACTTGTAAACTTTAACATATTAAGATCTGAAATTTAAAGAAAAATATTTCAAAGGAAATCTCTGGAAAAATTTGATTTTTAAGGAATTTTTGAATTTACAACACATTTCCTTCAAAAATTGTAAACTAAGTTTTGAACTTTAAAAATTAGAAATTTTGATGATGAGTAAAACAAAATAAGTTAAGTTTTTTCACATTTCATCCTCTACTATCATAAGAGATTCAAAATAAATAAATAAATAAATAACCTGCTGGAAACTCAATTTTAAAAAATCTGGAATTTCTAGATTTAATATTAAAAAAAAGAGAGAAAAATTTCAAGAATTACAAATCTAGAATTTTAGCAATAAATTAAACATAATAATAATAACACAGCGTAAAATTTCCAGATTTAAAAATCTGGAATTTTCAGCAGAAAATTCAGAAATAAAAATTTTCAGATTTTGTTTTAAATCTGAAATTTCCAAACAAAAAAAAATTAGAATTTAAATCTGGAATTTCCAACGGAATATATATATATATAAGGGGAAAATTCCGGATTTAAAAAATATGGAATTTTCGTAGAAAATTCGAAAAACAAATTCAGATTTTCTTTTAAAAATGAAATTTTCAGCTAAAAAAAATAATATATATATTTTCAAAACGATTCTTCCTAAGTCTGAAATCCAAATTTGCAGCGTTCATTGAATCCTCTCGTTATTTGTATCTCTGATTTGATTGACATAATAAGTTTGAATATATACGTCCGTTCTAAATCTATATACATGTTTGTTGGGCTTTGGGTAATTTTTCGGTTGATTTAGATTGGGCGATATCGGATCATCAATCTGAACCCTTGAAAATTCCTGTATGTTGGATAGTCTGGAGGAGTCTTGGAGTTAGGATTCCAAAAAGCTATTCAAAGCATGCGATCGACCGTACTTCAAAATATGTGTGTGCTACTCGAGTTAGCAATTTAGAAGGATAAAACTTCTATATTTTTTGTTGAAGTTATAAAGGTGACAAACCCACCAAATAGTAGTTTCAGCCATGTATTTTTTAATTTTTTTTAACATGAATGTGACATTGTTTGAGCTATTGTTCCACATGAACATCCTTATGATTTCAATTTGTTGCAGAACACATTCATGTTTGAATTTTTGCTATAATCATTGTTAGCTTCTTGCTTCTTTTACTATACCCTTTCGTTTCTCCTATGCCATGAACTTGTTGGGTTAGTGGACTCATGACTTCAAATTACTATGTACGAAATTGACTTGATCGATTGGGATTGAGAGGAGCTCCAGTTAGCATTTGTATTTTGATTTATGTAGTTAACTATGTACAAGCTTAATTGAACTTGTATGAACCTAAGCATGGCTAGTTGTATTTTGTGGAACTCATGATGTAAATTTTGAAAAATTCTAGTTGTCAAATATGGGGCGTTTTAAGTTGTTAAGTTATGAATGCCTTGTGAATTTTCTATTTACGGTTATTAGTTAGCTTTTCGTTCGAGAGTAGCATCTCGAACCTAGGGACTGATGCTCTAGTAATCTGAGGCATTACATATAGTAATTCTAACTTCTATATTTTCTCACTACAAAACAAATGAGTCTTTGCAACTCAAGAGCTAACAGCTTGATAAAAATAATAGTCAATAATTCAAAATTAATGATCATGGTGTATGTGATAGCCAATAATTCAGAAAGCAGAGATGAAATATCATAGCCAATAATTCAGAAAGCAGAGATGAAATATCATTTACTGTGATTATACTGAAGTGAAAATATCCACCACAGTTATATCATGGTAGATTTTTTGTTATTCTTACAAAAACTAGGGATAATTGTCATAGTAAAGTCGCAGTAAATAATTTTCCACCACTATTATTTTCTATTAAAGGGAGCTTTCAACTGTGGTAATTACTTAAATTTCTTGTAGTGTCTTCAACTTAAAGACAATATTCAATTCTTATTCTCTATTTTTTTGGCATTTTTCTTCATGTCACTACACATTGTTCTAAAATAAATTTATAGGTTCTAGGTGATGAAATGTCTATATTATCTCCAAATATGCATTATCTGATGTCCATTATAGAGGAAATGTACTTTAAGAATAAGGACTGTAATGTCTTTAATTAAGGAGCCATAAGTTTGTAAGGTCCACTAAACATTTAATTACATATATGAATATACTATTTTAGTATTATACAAATTCTATTTCATAATTATCAAACCTAAGACAATTTTATATATTTCTACAATTTATTAGAGTTACAAATTAGTGTGACAAATGCAATATTGAAGCAGTAGCTCTTTTGCAGTAGTTGTCAGGGTGAATAAAATTATTTTGTAACTCATTGTAATTTCTTTCATATACCATTAGTAGGAAGCCAACTTACTACAAGGGTCCATGTCATATTATTTCTTTTACTATTAATATTTCCTCGTCCACCTAAGATATATTATATTTGTATAAGGTGATAAAATTTTAATAATGTCACTAAAGTTACATTTCTCTAAAGAAAAATTTACTTTAAAGAAGGTCGTTCATGTCTTTGGTCTAGGAACCACAAATTAGTAAGGATTACTAAATATTTAATTAGATATAAGAATTTACTATTTGATTGTTATCCACATGCAAAAATAATATTATCTTGTAAATATACTGTTTTTTACTTTTGGTCCTGTATGTAATAGCTCAATAATTTTAGTCCTATAAATATTAATAATTTGTAATTTCTGCTCGATCTTAGCAATATTAGCCATGTATGTGATAATAAATTTTACAATTTCAGCTCTATAAGTTATAATAATCATGCAGTTTTAGTATGTGGATAGGACTAAAACTGTGAAAAAGGGCATAAATTGTAAATTATTAATACTTTAGGAATAAAAGTTTTGAGCAATTATACAGGACCAAAAGCCGAAAATATAGTATTTTCATGTCAAGCTTGTCAAATCAAAACTAATTTGTATGTTCTTTCTATTAAATAGAATCACTAACTAACATAGTCAATCCAATCCGCCTTCCATATAATCCCTACTATAACTGCTATATATTATACGCAGTTGTAGGTATGTATATAGATATGATATCGATCTACTCTCTATGAGGGAAAACTACTACAATTTGCAAATTTAATTGATGCTAAAATTAAATTTGCTAAAACATTCAATTAGGACTATACATGGGATGGATTATAATCCGAATCAGATCTTAAATTTTAGTCAATTAAATTATTTGATACAAGTCCGATTATAAATTATCCGAAAATCAAAATAGATAGATTATATATGAAATTAAGCGTTTCAATAATTAAAAGTAAAAGTTCAAATTTAAATAATATTTTTATTAAATTAATAATTATGTGATCTATATATTATATTAATAAAAACTTTTAGATAAAATGCAATGTATTTTTAAATAATACTTTTATTAAATTAATAATTATCTGATCTATATAGTATATTAATAAAAACTTTTAGATAATATGTTCAAGTTATAATGATACAAGAAAATACATATTTTGTATCATTGCCCATATTATACAATCTTGATATAGATTAGACACACAAAGAGGAAGGGAAAAAATGAGGGATGGGGTGGGGGGGGGGGGG
>JACFYI010003820.1:555286-568351 GCA_014898755.1 Handroanthus guayacan | reverse complement strand
TCCCATGATTCACAACCTGGAAAAATCCCCATGTTTCTGATGCAATTCTCACTTCTTCAACAATCTGTCGTCACCTGTCAGGGTCCAGGATGCCACTGAGATCGATTACAGGAACCCGAATTTGAGTGCCTTTGTTGGTAAACTCTTGAGCCAGCTCTTCAGATGGTCTCACAAAAATCTTGGGAATTTTGAGCAATCCTAAATCAGCTAAGCCTTTGACACCAGCTTTTGTTTCATCAAAAGCCTTGAGCATTTCAATTCTGCCATATTGTTGGTCAACTGATGAGACATCAATTCCTCCAGCCATGATCAGTTGTTTCAGTTTGTGGGACAGAGATGAGATATTAGCTAGCTGTGAATAAAAAAAGGTTTTAGCTTTCAAGGTTTTTTGCCTTAAGCTGGTGATTGTTTTACTGATCTTGGAACTGGACCGGATGGGGTTTGGACATATATGTGGGTGGGAGGAGGCTGGAATTAGACAAGACACCTTTTTGAGCAAATTTGTACAGTGATGAGTATTGCACGGCCTTACTTGGACTTAATTGTCAGACTCTTGCATTTTTTCTGTGCTTTATTCCACTTAGCTTGGCATTACTTCTTATTAACAATTGTACACGCAATTTTTTCATATATAAAATATTGTTAAGATAATATTATTTAAAAATTAAAAATATTACAAGAAAATACCCTTTTTTAATAAAAAATTCGTAATACATGAGATTCCATCACATTGAGGTTTACATGTGATGAATTTTTTGTGGAATTTTACTAGATCTAGAAAATGAACAAATTACATATGATGATGGTGCATGTGATAAATTTATGCAAAATTTTCAAAATAATTTTTTGATTTATGACTGGAATTTCATTAATAAAATTAGTTTCTTGATGGATTCAATTTTGTTGTAAAACTAATAAGTGACAAAGTATATACTAATAATTTGGATGGAACATTAAAATAATCAATCATATTGGTGACTGATGTGGAATAGGGCCCAAAATGTAAAATAATAAGATGGGATAATTACACTTTACCATTTGAACTATGATCATTTTTACACGTCACTTACCAAACTTTTTTTCACCTCAATTGACCATCCGAACTTGTAGAGAAATTTCATTTTACCATATCAACTTATTTCCAATTGAATATTTGTGAATATTCTATCTCGATTTGACCGTTGATTACAACTTAAAAGATATTTTAATCTTTCAAATGGATGGAATAGCCTTTAAGTTGTAATCAACATTCGAATTGAGAAGGAATATTTGAAAATATTTAAGTTGTAATCAACATTCGAATTGAGAAGGGATATTTGCAAATATTTTAATTGATTTTCGGTGGAATATTTACAAATACTCAGTCCCAATACAAATGCCGATTACGACATAAATAATATTTTGGTCTTTCAAATGGATGGGATACCCTTTAAGTTGTAATCGGCATTCGAATTGGGATGTAATATTCACAAATATTTGGCTAGAAATAAGCTGATGTGGTAAAGTGCAACTTCCCTAAAAGTTTGAATAGTTGATTGAGTCGAAAGAAAGTTTAGTGAGTAAAGTGTAAAAACGGCTATAGTTCGAATGAAAAAGTGTATTTATTTCTAATAAGATAAAGCCCAATGAAGCAAGCCCAAAGAGCAATGAGGCCCAGCCTAGCAACAAGGATAAGGGGATTAGCTGGAAAATGGATCCAGATACATGACCCGATCTGACATTGACATAGTCTATATCCAACCCAACAGAAAGTCTGAATAGAGATGCTCAAGTCATGAAACATCATCCGGGTCATAGACTGACCCAACCCAGACCCTCGGTGTAATACCACAAGATTTCCCTAATTAAAATTACGAATCGCCGATTTCGTAAATTAAACCGATTTCAATAAAATGAAAAAATGTTTTAACTCCAAAAATACGTTTCACACATCGGAAATGTTTTCTCTCGTTTAAGTTTCGATACCTCGTGATATTTTGGCCCAATAAGCTTTATTTAAGTCCAATATCAAGCCCAAACATGACCCACACTTCAGCCCGCATTTTGACCCACAAATTAAATATTTCAAAAAAAATAATAATAAATAACAGAAAATTAGAAAAGCAAATTCAGGGCATGGCAGCCGGATTTTCTTGCCTCAAATGGGGAGTGGTTGCACCAAATTTTGATCATCCCTTGATCCTCACTCAAGCACTATAAGAAGGGATTAAAGAGCTTAGATTTTCAGATTTCTCACCACTTTCCTTGCTGCAAACTTATCTTCCTTCTTCCCACTTTTCTTCCTCCCCATCTCGGCAACTTTCATTTTTTTTTCCCACACACTTAAAAATGTTTTTGAAGTGCAAAAAGAAAGATCAAAAGGAAATCTAGGGGGTGTCTCTCCAACCATTGGTGGTTAAATGATTATGATATAGTAAATGTAGAATTTAACACATGAATGGCTATTATTTATGTGTTTTAACTCAAGTTTGGGATCATTTGCTATCTTAACAAGGATTAGGCTTCAACAAGTAAGATTTATGGAACCTCTTGCTCCTCTATTTTTTTATTTAGCTTCTATCTATGTCTTGATGATCATATTATGTTGAGTTGTGCTTCCTATGATCATGTTGATATTCTTGTGTTATGAGCTTGGTGATTGTTATTTTGTTGCTCCTTGATAAGCTTATGTGCTTGAAAACATATCCCAAAGCTTAATGAATTTCCCAGACATCATCACCTATGCTTTGGATAGGAGCTGAACCTTGGACATTGGACAATGGGAGATTTGAGAAGAAAATGAAAGAAATATTGAAATGAACATAAAAATCGAATTTCCTTCCAAAACTTGTAAAATCAATTTAAAAATATAAATTTCAGAAATTTGGCTTGAAAATAAAATTTTTGAAAGTCTGACTTTATAATCAAAAATAAAAAAAAAAATTTCTGTTTGGCACTGTTCACTGTGCGACCATGCCTGAATAGTGCGTGGTTGCGCCCAAAACAGAGGATTTTTGTCGTTCGGCGGGAGTGCGCCCATTTTTGAGCGCGGACACACACACGGTAGCAATCAAAACATAGGATCTTCATTGTTCGGAGTGAGCGCGCCCATTTTTGAGCACGAACGCGTCCACAGCAGTGACCAAACTTTAATTTTTGACTTCTTTTGATATTTTAAGCTCATTTTCTACATTATTTCAATGATTTGAAATTTTCAAAACAATTATTTCCTTAATTAATATTCGAATAAAGTGAATTTTGAAATTTACATTTGTTACCAAATATTTTCTTACGTATTTTACCTCTTTTAACAAGATAAAGATTTCAAAATGAAAACTCCTATAGTTTATAGTCCAACTCCGATTTAATTGATTGATATGATTGATGAATTTTTGAATTTCTTCTTTAATACTATTGGTCAACCAAATTTATGCCAAATGGCTTCATGATATACGATTTATTTGAACTGTTCTATTTATTCGTAGCCTACTGAATGACTGTCTATTGGGCCCTGGAGGTTTTCAAGAGTATCAGGTTGCGCAACGTTAGGTTGCCAATCTGAGCTCTTGTAAATCCCCATCTGTGGGATAATCCAGATGACCCTGGAGGTAGGGTTCTAAAAGGTTACTCTAAAATACGTATGTCGGCTGTGCTTTACAGTTTATATGATGCTCCTTCAGGAGTTTGGAGGGATAAGGATTTTATATGATATATGTTAGAGCTATAAGGGTGATTGTGACGCCTCGCAAAGTCCTGGGGATGCGCGGACCCAAGACCTGAGGTGCATCACTCGCATTCTATACATTTTAAAATCATTACGTTCAAAAATCGATTTAGAAACTAGCACATTACGATCATTTAAGCTAAATCCAAAATATTGATACAATAATCCAACTAAGTTCCATGATATAAATATATTACATTCCAAATATTTCAAAATACATAATGGTCTAGCATCAAGCTTACAAGTCACAAAACTATACAATTCTAAGTTCATTGGTTTCGAAATGAAATGCTAAACCAAAATACAAGAGAGATGTCAAAACCAAAACGAGTTATACAGTCCATCATAGGGTCCAATCATGCAATCGTTTACAATTCAAGAACCTACATGGTAACTAGGGTCATGAGTCTACTGACCCAGTAAAACTTATAGCATGAAAACAAGGATGAGAGTTTCAAGAAAAATGAGCATATTACTAATAATACAAGAATGTGATATGGAAAACAATTCAAGACAATCAAGATGATCAATACGTATATACATATCTGAAACATTTATCACATTCAAGTCAATAGACTGAAACAAGCTATTTGATAGGTTTATCACCCTTATATCTTCAATATAAATATTTCACTTTATCCCCCCAACTCCCGAATGAGCTCAATCAATCAAAAAGCATAGCCGACGTACGTGCTTAGGGTAGTGCTTCAGAATTCTACCTCTAGAATTCATCCAAACTACCCGACAATTAGGGATTTCGAGGGTCTTAGTCGACAATCCGATATTTCTCAAGTTCGATCCCCAAAAAACTCCCCAGGATCCACAATCAATCAATCGTATGGCTTAGAAATGAAATGTACATTCAATAAATCAATAAGCCGGCAAAGCATAACATTTTATGGCCAACAACATCTAATAACATTTCAAATAGGCGAAACGTGTTCAATCAATCAATATTTTCAGAAATTAGACTATGGACTAGAGGGATTCATTTTAAAACTTTGTATTACATTGGAAAGATCGAATATGGACTTTACGTGACGTAAAACAAGGTTTGAAAGCAAGAAAAAAATCAAGTTGGAATCGGATATGGGCGCTTGGGCGAGAAAACGGGCGCCCGAGTGCCCAAAACATAATTTTTGGGTTGTGGCTGGGTGCTGGGGCATCCAAATGGGTGCTTAAGCACCCAAGCCAGTAGAAAAAAAATAAAAAGAACTTTGGCCCGAGTGCGCTCAGGTACTGACTCTCGCGTTGAAATCTGATTTTTCGTCTTTTGATTTTCTTAGAATTTTTGATCTAAAAATAGAGTTTTGAGGTCCTCATATATATAAAAACATTTATAAAATGTCGTTTCAGATTTTGGTTTTGAAATTTTTCAAAAGATCATTTTAACATCAAAATGTACGGTTTTGTCCATATCTCTTGTTTCAACCAAAAATCTTAGTCCAATACTCCTCTTAGCCCATGGTCCATTGTTCACATTCAATCCAAAGCATTGGTATAGAGTTTCAGATGATTCAGTAAGCTTCGGATTGTTCCATATTCAAGAAATTGAGCATGGTGTAATAAGGATGACAAATAACAACATGGATTCATATGCTTAATACATCAAAGGACATCATATATTCAATAACTCGAAACATGCTCGATTATTCAACTAAAAGCTGGAAACACATGCTCATGGAGAAGAGGAGAAGCCATAAATCTTACCTCTTGTAGCTTAAACTTGAGTATATAAGTGATCCAAGCTTAGTTCCTTAAACACCTATGATCACAAGTATACATATATCAAGCTCTATATATAATCATCACATTTACCATCCTTAAATCGTATTCAAGCTGACTTACCAAGTGTTGGATGAGAGTCCACACACACAAGAATCCCCCTTAAGCTAAATTGGTTGAGAGAAGCAAGAGAGATGCAAAGATATGTTTAAATGCAAGAGTGTTTATGGAAGAAATTTTCTGCAGAAAACTTTGGAGCTTAAGTAGCTTATTTATAGAAGGAACCTGGGGTCAAAATGCAAGAATCAAAGAGTTCAAGCCCCTCAAAATAAATATCAATGTTTAGTGATAAGTTAGGGTGGCTAATGTAACTACTTAGGATGGGTGATGGATGGAATTTCCATCCAATCTTGCTACTGTTGTTGCTGTTGCGGCTGGATCTGTAGCTTCTACTTTATTTTTTTATTTTATTTTTTTTATTCAAAGATGCTCTCCCATTGGTCAAATATGATGGCTAGGTCTTGGGCTTGTTTCATGGGCCTTTTAGGCTCATTTTTTGGGTCGAGATGCTACGAGAAATGAAACGTGTTAGATTGAAAATTTTTCGAATGCGTGAAATATGTTTTGAATTTAAAACGATGCTCAATTTTGAAATTAAATAAATTTTCAATAAATCGACAATTCAAAAATTTTATTTCGAGAATTCTCGAGTGTTACACTCGTCCCGCCTTAAAAGAATCTGGTCCCCAGATTCATACTTTATTCAAATAAGTGCGGATACTTGTTCTGTATTTCATCCTCACATTCCCATGTGGCCTCTTCTACTTTCTGATTCCTCCAAAGAACCTTAACTTGCGGTATCCTACAATTTCTAAGCTCACGAACCTGGAAATTTAAGATACGAACGGGCTGTTCTACATAAGTGAAGTTGCTCTGGACAGGTATATCGAGATGTTCTATAACATGCGAGGGGTTAGGATAGTATTTCCATAGCTGAGATATGTGGAATATGTTATGGATTCTAGTTAGGTTCAGCAGAAGGTCTAATCGATATGCTACATGATCAATTCGTTCCAAAATTTCAAATGGTCCTGTGTGCTTAGGGCTTAGCTTCCCAGCCTTGCCTATTCTCCGAATTCCTTTTTGGGGAGAAATTTTTAGAAACACTCGATTTCCCACACAGAACTCTAAATCTTTTCTATGCTTATCAGCGTAGCTCTTCTAGCGATCTTGAGTCGTTTTCATATTCTTCTTGATTACCTGAACCTTATTTATAGCTTTTTGAATCAACTCAGGTCGCAGTGCATCCTCTTCTGAGCTCGAGGCATTCTTAATTTCGTCTATATCCCAATGAAGGGGTGATTGACATTTCCTACCATACAGTACCTCATATGGACTCATTTGAATCGAGGCTTGGTAGCTGTTATTATAGGCAAATGCTGGTGCCTGTCCTAATTTCTTCAAAAATTCAGAACACATGAATATAGTGTCTGAATTGTCTTCTTCGATTATCCATCAGTGTAACGCCCCGGATTTCAGGGCTCTTCGCCTCGAGATCCAAAGTGCTACTCGCAGACGGATAATCTTTCCAAAAATCATCAGAAACTTAATGCAGCATAATCATTCAAGCTAAATTTGTAAAATTCATCAAACAATCCAAACTAATTCCCAAAATGAATAGTTACATATCAAATTGTCCAAAATTACACTTGAGCCATCTAACTTATCAATACAATCCAATATTCTATACATTTCATAAGTCCAAAATATGATTTCGATCCAAAATACAAATCTAAGTCCAGAAGCAATAGACTAAGCCAAAATACAATAGGGTCTACAATCCCAACCACGTTATACAATCTATCGAGCTCCAGTCAATCATTCAATCGTTCATGGTTCAAAACTTATATGGTAAATAGGGTCATGAGTCCACTGACCCAGTAAAACTTATAGCATGCAATCGAGGATAAGAGTTTCAAAGAACATGAGCATATCAATAACAATACAAGAATGTGATACGGATAACAATTGGAACGTTCAAGACAATCAATATATACATATATTATCACATTCAAGTCCATAGGCTGAAACAATCTTTTGGTAGGTTTATCACCCTTATATCTTCAACATATACATTTCACCTTATCCCTCCAACTCCTGAAGGAGCATCATTCAATCAAGAAGCACAGCCGACGTATGTGCTTAGGGTAGTGCTTCGGAATTCTATCTCTAGAATTCGTCCGAACTACCCAACAATCAGGGGCTCGAGGGTCCTAGTCGACAGTCCGATACTGCCCGAGTTTGGTCCCCAAGAAATCCCCACATGGGCTCCAATCAATCAATCATATGGCTTTAGAACGAAATAGGCAATCAATCAATCAATCAAGAAGCCGGCAAGGCATAACGTTCTAAGGCCACAATATCAATAACATTTCAATAGGCCAAAACGGATTCAATCAATTCGGAAATTCGACCATGGACTAGTGGAATTACATTTTGAAATTTTGTATAACGTTAAAATAATTGGATATGGACTCAAAATATCAAGAAATAGGGTTTAAAACTTAATAGTACAAGTTTTGGGCCGAGACTGGGCGCTTGGGCGCACAGACAGGCACCTGAGAGCTCAAAACGCGAAATCTTGGCCGAAGGTGGGCGCTTGAGTGCCGTGAACAGTAATTTCTGCACGCTTGAGCGCCAACTTTCGAGTTTGAAATCCGATTTTTCATCTCTTAATTTTCTTTGAATTTTTTATCCAAAAATACATTTTTGAGATTCTTAAATACATAAAAATATTTATGAAACATCGTTTCGGGTTTTGGTATTAAGAATTTTCGAGAGATCGTTTCAACATCAAAACGTACGGTTTTGTCCATATCTTTTGTTTCTAATCAAATTTTTCATTCGTTTCTCCTCTTAGTCCGTGGTCCAACATTCAAGTTCAATCCCAAGCATCGGTACAAGAGTTTAGAATAAATCATTAAGCAAGGAATTAATATATTCAAGAGTTGAGCATAGATTTTTTGGCGAGAATAGTAAGACAACAATATCAATTCTCATGCTCAACATGTCAATGGCATCAAATACTCAAAACATGCTCGAATAATCAACGGAAAGCTGGAAACACATGGTCATGGAGAAGAGGAGATACTATAAGTCTTACCTCTAAGATCTTAAATTCGAAAATAAGAGTGATCCAAGCTTATAATCCACACCTATAACCATATTTCATTCATGTCAAGTTCTATATATATCATATCACAAACCATTCTAAAATCTTATCTTATGAGCTTACTTACCTAATGTTTGAGAGGATAACACACCACTTGAATCCCTCATAATGTTGAAACCCATTTTGAGGAAAAGCCAAAGTGCAAATGGTGTTAAATGCTAAAGTGTTTGGAATAAGAGAGTGCAAGTGTTTATGGTTTCTGCAGAATTTTTGGTTACCAAAGGTGGCTTATTTATAGATGAAAAATGGGGCCAAAAATGAGATAATCAATAAGCTTAAACCTCTCTAAGCAACTACCAAAAGTTGGGGATAGGTTAGGGTGGCTATGTGACTATATAGGATGGATGGATGGGATCAAAAATCCCATCCATGGCTGCTGTAGAGCTGCTGTATGGCTGCTCTCTTTTGATCAGATTTCCTTTTCTTTTTTGTTTTATTTTTGAATTTCAATTGGCTCAATTTTTGGTCAAAATAAGTGGCTATGGGTTAGGCTTTGAATTGGGCTTATTTCATGGGCCATTTGGGCTCGTTATTGGGTCGAAAAGTGACGAGAATTTGAAACGTATTTGGTTGAAAATTTCTCAAATGCACAATATGTGTTTTGGTTTTAAAACGATGCTCGATTTTGAAATCAAATAAATTTTTGACAAATCGGCAATTCGAGAATTTTATTTAGGAAAAATCTTGGGATTTGTTTGGATCAAAACTGAGCACGAAAATGAAACTTAAATGTACAAATATCCTTTACCATCATAAGGATGGTGCAAAAATTTTGTAAATTAAATTTGGAACTTAAAAATTAAAAATCTTAATGATGAGTAGAACAAACTAAATCTAATGTTTGCATATTTAGTCCTCTACCATCGTAAGGATTTCAAAAAAAAAAAAAATTACTGTTTTCAGGTACTGTTTGGGCACTTGAACACCCAAACGGGGGCTTAAGTGCCCATTCCAGTAGCCATTTTGGCTACTGGGCACTTGAGTGCCCATTTTAGTAGCATAATTTTTACTAATTTGGCCTTATTTTGTTAACTTAAGTCCATATTTTATTTTTTAAAAAATATTTTAAAGATTTTAAATGATTTTCTTATGTCCGAAGTTTAAAATGAGTTGATTATTGAAGTTAAGTTTTGTTGCACTTAACCACCGGTTAATTCAAATTGCTTGAATATGTCCATGAGTCATTCTTTTGAAAAACTTCATGCTTAAATATTATTTTTGAATGTCCAAGGTTCAGATCAAATCATTTGTATCCGATATTGATTGAAATTTTCACCTTCATAGAATCGATCCAATTTTGATCCTTGTGCACCATCCTTTATATGGAATTATTGTCTTGAATACATTTTGCTCATCTTGAACCTAATGCATGTTAAATTTGGCCTTGGGAACCTAAGGGAGTATCTGATTGGACGATATCGAATCGTCGGTTTAAACCTTTGAGAATTACTACGCGTAGGATAGTTTCGGAGGAATCCTGAAGGTAGGTTTCCAAAGGGGCTACTCTCAGAGACACGTGGTCGACCGTACTTCACTTAATCCTCTTGAGGGGCCACTCAAGAGTGAGGGTTCTTATGGAGGAATAAGGTGAAATGAATGAATGATAAAAGTAATAAGGGTAGTAGATCCACCAAATGATTATCTCAGCTTTAACTATTCATTGACATGAATGTGATAGAATTTATAAGTTAACTATTCGTTATGCTTATTTGGAATTTTATGATTTGGTATTGATATCACATTCCTGGTTTGTTCTCGCTATGCCTTTTGTTTAAATCTTTTGCTCTTCTTCCTATGCTATAAAATTTGCTGGGTCAGTAGACTCATAATTTCACCAATTACTATATATAGAAAATTAAATCTCAGGAATCGTTTGAAGGTTAGGCGGACTTGTGTTAGTATTTCGAAAATAATATCTGTAAATGTATGGTATTTAGCTAGAGTTTGTACAGATTTTAGAAGTAGTTGATATGTACCTTTTGGATTTATGATGTATTTTGGAACTTGAATTGTAATTTTGAAATTTTGGCTTGTAAATTTTAAGGAAATTTTGGATCTATGGATAGGAAATGAGCTTCTACTATGGTTTAGTTAGTTTTCTTTTGATCGAGTGACATTTCGTACCTAGGGGCAGATGCTATAGGATCTGAAGCATTACATTAACAATTTATGAAATTTTATATTTTGCCCTATTTAGTTTATTTAATTTAATGATTATTTACATAAATTTTCAGTTCATGTCTATTTCCATTAATTTATTTAAGACTTAGATATTGATTAAAATTTTATTTTTAGTTTATTTAATTTAATATTTATTTTAAGTTTAATTATTTAACTTTTCAACAATTATTTCAAGAAAAAAATTAAATAGCCAAAATATCTTCAAAATAATTTTTTTTCTTTTTCATTTTGATTTACTTATTTATTTTATTTTAACTATTATGTTTTTTATTTGCAATTAGTTAATATTCTTTTATTTTTCAATTAATTACATTTTAGATTCACTTTTTGTTAATTAATTTACCTGAGTTTTTGTGTTTGATTTAATTAATTAATGTCAGGAATGAGGAAGGAAGTTGTGATTAATTTTAGTCCAATTATTTTTATTTATTGTGATTAGATAAAATTTATTTGGAGATATTTTGGTAATTTTAATTTTTCAAACTAATTGTCAGAATAATACAAAAATTAAATAGAAAATATTAAATTAAATAAAATTTCTCAATTCCATGTTATACTTTTAGTTTATTTACCTTATCATAATCAAGTTATTAACTTTAGTCTTATCTCTTGTTTTAATTATTTTTCTTTTTCAGAATATAATAAATTACCTTCTATTTACTTTACTTAATTTATAATTTTTATTTTCATTTTTATATTTTATTTTCTATCTAATTGCATTATATTTATTTTTCATTTTATATTAATATATATTATCTATTTCCAGTTTCACCATGAAACAAAGAAATAGGCCGAAGAAGTCCTTTCTTTAATGGCCACACACGTTACATATGCTTTTTCCATCAAAAAGTTAATGACGTCCATAATTTGCAACAGTTTCTATTGAGGAATTCACTGAAGAAAACACGTTTTCTAATTTCTTCTTATAAACACGCTTCTGTTAGCACTGTATCAGATTGTTCCAATTTGTTGAGTTCCCATTAGTTTGCTTAACAATTTCTGTTTGGTAGTTGTGGTAGTTAGGTTCTCTTCCTCACGTGATTGTATATAGTGTGGTTGTGCTGCTCATTTGTAATTATTCTCTCTTCTCCACATTAATAAACTTTCTTCTCTCATTATTTACACCAATGGTGTAGATTTTAATATGGTATCAGTTTGAGCACATTCTTCCACTGCTGTGCTTTCTGTTCACTTCTTTCTCCATGGATGTCTCCTCTGCTCTGTCTATACTTCTACCACTGAAGATGCCACCAGTCCCTATTTTCTTCATCAGCATGATAGTCCTAGTGTCTCTTTGGTTGCTCAGCTCCTTAATGGAGAAAACTATGGTTCTTGGAGTCGTACGATGCTACTTGCTTTATCGGTAAAGAACAAATTCGGTTTCGTTGATGGTACTCTAGTGAAACCTTCCAGTGATGATTGAATGCTTACTGCTTGGGTTCGAAACAACAATATTGTGATGTCATGGCTGCTTAATTCTGTTTCTAAGGATATTGCTACTAGTATTCTATATGCTGAAACTGCTCAAGAAGTTTGGGCTGATTTGTGCGATATATTTCAACAAGGTAACAGTGTTAGGCTGTGACACCCAAGGATTTCCTTAACGTATAAATTTTAAAATTCGCCAATTTTGGGAATTCAAAACGAATTCATGAAAACAAGCAACGTTGTAATTTCAAATCACGTGTTATGTGTCTAAATACACTTTTCTTGATTGAGCCTCAACGTCAATCGAAAAACTCGACCCGAAATAGACCCAACTTGATTCAAATGAAAGCCCAAATAAGTCCCAACTTTAATTCATATATGTATATATGTATACACATCAAATAAGCCAAAACCTATAAGATATTTGTGCCTAAAAAGTTGAAATGGATGAGCTAGCATGCTAAGTCATGCTTTTTGGAGAATTATCTCCACTTTAATTATGAAAAACTTGTGACTAAGCTCACTTTTTACCCAATAAAGCAATTTGGGTCTTGAATTTTCCCCACAAATTTCTCCAAAAATCTGAAAATCAATCAACACTCCCTCCATCCCCTCAAACTCTCGGCTCTCTCTCTCTTGCATACACACACAATTCACACTTGAACACAAAACACAAAGGAAACTAAGGAAAAACCTAGGGGGTTCACTCCACTACTTGGTAAGTTGGAATTGAGACGTGTTGGTATGGCTTAGATATGAAATATAGGACTTAATATGGGTGCTTGTGCTTGTTAGG